>JANIJU010003063.1:71278208-71290234 GCA_025504685.1 Leucosticte australis | reverse complement strand
ACACACACATCCATGGGCAGAACCCATCCCTCCCTCTGCAGCCTTTGTTTTTCATCAGCCAACCCTGCCCATGCATCCCTGCCACCACAAGGCACTGAGGGCACCCATAAATATCCACAGCTGATCTTTGAAAAATGGATCTGGGCATTTAATAAATGATGGTCAATCAGGAGGGGGGGAAAAGCAGTGTTTTAAAAGGAAGAGCTAAAATCTTTGGGGGAAGAAAGAGTCCTCCCTGCAGAATCTCTCCCTCTCCTGCGTAGGCACTTGCTAACTGAGAGTAGTGGCACTGTGACAAAAGCAGCAAAACCAAAGGCAGGCTCTGCTAAAGGAACAGGGGGAGGGGAGTTCTTCCACTGGCCATCTGTGAAAACAAGGCATGTGGCCATTAAATGCAGAGGCTGTAAATATAAATATACACAAGCTCCACAAAGCAAATGGCAAAAAAAAAAAAAAAAGAAAAAGGGAGGAGGGGAAGGGGGGGGACAGATAATAAGTGGGTAAACTTTCAGGTGAAGTAAATCAAAATGTTCATTGCTTTGTGTTGGGCAAAACCAATTTTGATCTTTGCAGCATGCAAGCCTGCCCTGTGTTTTTTAAGTTACATTTGTGCAAAGTTTCAGGAGGAATGGCAGTGGGTGCAGCAGCCCTGTTGAACAGGACTCCTTGGCCATGCCCGACCCTGCTGGGGCTGCTGACTAAGGTCTGACACCCTGGTGATGGGTGGGGGATGACACCATACCTGCTTGGCTTGTGACACACTTGAAAACTTTGTGCTGACAGCACGGACAGAGAGGACTGCAATCCCCACACAAGAATTCCTGCTGGCTGAGACAAACTCAGAGAGCAGGGAGAGGGGCACTAAGGGTGCAGGGAGAGGGCACACAGTGACTGTGCTGTGCCAGGCACTGCCTGCAGGGCACAGCCTGGGCCCACCCTGTGCAAAGGGATCTGCTCACACTGCAGGAGAGAGAGAACAAGGGCAGTGCAAAGGGATCTGCTCACACTGCAGGGGAGAGAGAACAAGGGCAGTGCAAAGGGATCTCTGCTCACACTGCAGGAGAGAGAGAACAAGGGCAGTGCAAAGGGATCTGCTCACACTGCAGGAGGGAGAGAACAAGGGCAGTGCCAAGGGATCTCTGCCCACACTGCAGGAGAGAGAGAACAAGGGCAGTGCAAAGGGATCTGCTCACACTGCAGGAGGGAGAGAACAAGGGCAGTGCAAAGGGATCTGCTCACACTGCAGGAGAACAAGGGCAGTGCAAAGGGATCTGCTCACACTGCAGGAGAACAAGGGCAGTGCAAAGGGATCTCTGCCCACACTGCAGGAGAGAGAGAACAAGGGCAGTGCCAAGGGATCTCTGCTCACACTGCAGGAGAGAGAACAAGGGCAGTGCAAAGGGATCTGCTCACACTGCAGGAGAGAGAGAACAAGGGCAGTGCCAAGGGATCTCTGCTCACACTGCAGGAGAGAGAACAAGGGCAGTGCAAAGGGATCTGCTCACACTGCAGGGGAGAGAACAAGGACAGTGCAAAGGGATCTCTGCTCACACTGCAGGAGAGAGAGAACAAGGGCAGTGCAAAGGGATCTCTGCCCACACTGCAGGAGAGAACAAGGGCAGTGCAAAGGGATCTCTGCTCACACTGCAGGAGAGAACAAGGGCAGTGCAAAGGGATCTGCTCACACTGCAGGAGAACAAGGGCAGTGCAAAGGGATCTGCTCACACTGCAGGAGAGAGAGAACAAGGGCAGTGCAAAGGGATCTGCTCACACTGCAGCAGTGCACTGACCAGCTCTGCTGGCTTTACAGGCAGGGAGGAACAGACTGGCTGCAGGGTGTATCCATCAGGGCTGCTGGCCTCGCAGGGAGAAGTGTGTGTAATATCTGTTCCTGACACAGCCTCTGCTAGTCCCGGAGAATGCTGAAGGAAAATTTTCCATAAAATATGACAGAGATTATGAACCTGGGCAGGTTTCAACTCCTGCAAAGTGATCTGGCTTATGATGTTAGTACTGTGCCTCTGGGGTAATTTTCAGTGGGTTTCTCCTGCTTGCATCAGGTCCCAGTTTCAATCACCACAAGTTCCTCAGCCTAGCCTGACCCACAGCCTCTCAGTGTCTGCAGCAAGCCCGGGGTTTGTCTGGTGTGCCAACCCTTCTCTTTTCTTCTCCTGCCTGCCCTTCTGTCCTGCAATCTTCTCTTGACTTTCTGGTTCAAATCTAACCATTAGGGGAAGGAAAAAAAGTTATTGAAGCAAAATTCTCTACTGCAAGAAAAATTTAAATGTCCTGTGTTAAACCAGCTACTCCAAGTGTGTCCAGTAAAGTGAGCTCCAGTGTTTTATTTCTCAAAGGCAGCAGGAGCTGCAGGTTTGAGATCCTTAATATTGCCCTTCTCCCCAAGGGGAGAGCAGGGCCAAAATCCCCCTCAGCTCAGCGGATCACAGAGGGTTCCTAAGAGTTAACTGTGCTCTCCCATCCATCAGGCAGCCAGCGAGGCATCAGAGGGATGATGGATGTAAAATTATTGCAGGGCTGCCACCCGCTGCACTTCCTGCCATTTGTAACCCACGCTGGAACCGACACACTTTTTTCATTATTAAACATCCACATTAAGTCAACATTGGTCACTGTCATCCCACGTTTGGCACTTTCCTAAGGGGAAGAGGGAGAGCTGGGGGTGGGAGTGGGGAGGATGGAGGATTGGGAACGGGAGCAAAGGCATCCTGAGCCCCGTGCTCCATAAGCATGAGTAATGGGCTGGGGCTCACGGTGCTGCAGTAAATATTGTTACAAACAGCTCTTTAGTCACAAGCCAGCAGACAGGAACATGTCAGAGCCTTTTAAAAGGACACGCTGCAAGCAGTGACAGGGAGAACTTGCAGTGCAGGTTCAGCCCCAGCAAGGGAAGGGGGGTGTATGGGATGCACTCAGCTGGAAGTGCAGCTCCATCCCTGCACACCAGGAATTCGGGGCTGGGTGTTCTCACACAGCTGGCCAGCACTCAGAAAGCAGTGACACGGAGGAGGAGGGGCTGCCTGTGTGCCCTGCTCCTCCTGTGCACACCCCTGAGCCCGGAGCAGGGCGATCTGTGCCTGGCCATGTGCCCGTTCAGGGGCTGCCCCAGAGGGCTGGGTGCATGCCCACCCTGCTGGCCCTCGATGCCTGTGCCCTCCTCCCTGGCTGCTCTGGGGCTGAACAGGGGCCAGAGCTCCCTGCCTGTTGTGCTGTTTACCCCAGGTAATGCTGTTTATGGATGGGGTGTATCAAGCTAGAATTAACTGTAGATGACAATTACAAATAAAGCTATGCTCTCGGGTTTCCAAGAAACCACAAAAACACGCTCTCCTCATTTATACGAGGAAATGCTTCCAAGAAAAGTAATGTAAAAATATGTTTTACTGCATTTGCAATTAAAATAGGTTTTAGTAAAATCCGTGTTCATAGTGATGCTCAAAGTTTTTACTGTAATCCTCTGAAAATCAAATCCGTCAAGATGGTCCAAGTTGGATGCCCAAAAAGTGACTCACCCAAATCATCTTAGCCATTTTAAAACATCTTTTCTTATGTATGACTCCTTTTATACAGTTGGTCTGTACTTCCTGTCTGACTCCTGCCTTAGCTGGCATGTCTGGCTGTCCGCAGGGACCAACCCCTCTGGGAACGTGAGCAAGAAAACAGGACACATCTGAAGAGCCCAAAGAGCTTCAAGGGAGACTCCCAAAGATGATTTCCAGCCCCCAGCCTGCCCAGCTGCCCCTGGCAGACAAATCCCCAGCAAGAGTCTCCCAAAAGCGCTGGGAATGGCACTGAGCCCCCTGCACTGGCAGGCTGCAGAAGCAGTTCCTGCAATGAAGAGCTCAGCAGGGAATCACAGGCTCCAGAAGTACGCTGCCCACTGCAACAAAGAAGGGAGAAAAACCTGGGGTAGCCCCAACAAGTGTTGGTTACCTAGAAATACTGATGTGCATCCCTAATATGCCCAGGGATATATAGATATACATTAGGGTAAAACAGAATAATTACATCTTAATTCCACCCCCACCTCCCATCCTCTGGTCAGGAAGCAAAAGTGACAGACACGATGTCTCCAAAGTTCAGGGGCTGCCACTAAGTCCTGTGGTGGGACCTTGAGCTGCTGAAAAGGGAAACACTGTAAAAAAACTGTAGCACTCTTTCTTGCAACCAAATTCCCAACTATCTCATTCTCTGCCTCTGACAACAGAGAAAACCAGAATAAAGTTTAATTAAAAATGGCAATACCCGCTTTCCTCTCAAATCCTGCTCTTAGTAAGAAAACCTTAATGTCCTAGAGGAAAAATACACAAACTTTAGAGAAGTTGGATTGTTTGTCTGGAGATGAACTTCACATATTAAAATAAATCACAGAATCAATTAGGTTGGAAAACATTTCTGAGGTCATCGAGTTCGAATCAGTGAGCCCCAAAAAGGTTCTGGCATTAATTGTATCAAAACCCCCAAAGCCTACAGCTGCTTTAGAAAAATTCTCTGTTGAGCAAACCATTTTTTCTTCCTGCTACCTTGTAAAAGAACTCCTGTCTGCCCTCCACGAGCCTAGCAGGAGGTATGAATTAGAGAGGAAAATAAACTTCAACTGAGGTTGAGGGTGTGAAGTGAAAACAGAAGGAATAAGGAGAATCCCAAGAATAGGAAAGTAACAGAATAAAGTGAATGCAGATGGTTTCACTCCTGTTACTTAATCAAAAGGCTGTGCAGAGTCACTAGAGCCAGCATAAAGTCATGTGTTAGAACAACAGCTGATCTGTATTAAAGAAGATTAACTGGCAATGCCATGGTGGAGGGCCTGGGATTATTTTATGTGCTCCCACTGCCGAACAAGCCGTCAGCACAATTACTGCCCTCCGATGTGAATGACTGATCTGTAACCACAGCTAAACAGCATGCTGCTTAGGGGCCTGGGTGCTTCATGAAGATGAATTTCCATACCATCAAAGTGCTTTTAATGGGCTTCCTGATCCAACCACAAGGCCTGCTTTGCAAGTATATAGAACTCAGGATGAAGGCTTCCTGTCCAAAAGGATTTGGTCGGTTGTCACTTGACAATTCCCAGCCAGCACAAGGGAGGAGAGGGGGGAGATAGGTAGAGTTGTCTCTGCTTTGGAGGATTTAAAAAAAAAAAAAAAAAAAAGGAAAAAAGAAAAAAAAGGGTACAGATGCTTTCTGAATGCAACCAACTGCTGTATCCACAGCTGAATTCAATGCGCTTAACAAATAAGGGCAATTTAGCTATGCTTGCGAGGAATAGCTGGAGTCACTTTGCATTAGCATCTGCCTGAGTGTTAAAGTCATTTCTACATGGGGAGCACAGAAAAGGAATTTCTGCTCCGAGCATCCTTTCAAGAATGCTTAAATATTTGAATATAAATTCCTTTGTGCTTGTGATCACTTCTTCTTCTATCTGACACTCTGCTTTTCCCTTTTCCCTTCTGGTGCTCCTCTCTGTGAAACGCCATAAACATGCTCCAGCCCTCTCTCTCAGTCTCCCCACAGCAGCACCCTTGCTCTCCTGAGACAGAGTGGAGGTACTGCCAGATACCCACTACCCTGCCCTCTTCTCTCCTTCCCCTTCCCCTCCAAGCTGGTGGAACTGGAGCCGTTCCTCCATCACTGACACGGGACAGGCGATGGAAGCAGCGCAGCGGCGAGCGCCTCACACGTACACTTAACATTCATTACACAGGCTGCTGGCTTCTCACAGCTTATTGATCAAACTCCCTCTACAACAGGCACAATGGCAAGCCATCCAAATCAGCAATCTGCTCATTCTGGACAATATTGTTTGACTCGCAAGCTTCCCGGGATGACTGGGTTTCAAGTTTCTGCTAAATAGCTGATCATTTTTATTCCATCCATTTGTCTGCCTGTCTCAGTGAACTGCACAAGCCCTCACAGTGGAAGTGGTCTCAGTTAAATGCAGCTGACACCAAATGTGACAATGGGAACGTTGCACTGTATCTCCCCAGAAAACAGAGCAGGGAAGGAGAGGAGCAGGGGGAAGTGGTGCTAAGCACAGGGCGCAGAGACACGCCGGAGCTGAGGTGTGTGTCCTGGGTGGCAGCGCTGTAAGGACAGCTCACAGCAATGGGGCAGCAGCACTGGCAGGTCTGTTTCCCCTCCAGAAGGCAAGGCAGTGCACACAGAGACATCAGGCACTCGCTGAGGAAGGGAGCAAACCACAACCTCACTGGCAGGCAGGGCAGTGGGAGCACACACACATTTCACTGCAGAATACCCACAGTGCGGGTATTTTGGTACAGCACAGCTTCACAGGCCAGTCCGAGAGCAGACAGTGGTAAGGCCCACACGTTCTGCTGCCTCTAAGTTTCACTGCAAATATTTGGTGCAGTTTGTGCTGTCAATTCTCTGCTTTTCAATTCCGTTCAGTCAGCTAACGTGAGGTGACAGTGCTACATTGCAATGGTCACAAAATATCATATATGACGGCCTCACAAGGCTAAATACCCAGAAGCTGAGCCTGAGTATCAGCAAAGCTTATGTTCCTAAAGAAGCTTGAATATTTTCAAATCCAGCTCATCTCACAAACACATGTAAGCATATCCATAAAGCAAGATTTCCACTTAGACCCAGAGATTTCCAAGATCACCTTCTCTTAATGCATGTTGACAGGCTGGAACAGAGAATTAGTGGGCTCCAAAGTTCTCGTGAGGGCTTTAACTATCTCTGCCTCCTCCCCACTCTCCCTCAGGGGTCTCAGGTCTCTCTGTCATGTCATCTTTTGGCTTTTCACTTTTTTTGAACTATTCTCTTTCAAAAACGGGGAAGGAAAAATAGAGTAAGAAGAAGGAGGACGAGAAGGGAGGAAGAAGCTGTGTATTTGTGGGGAGAGGCAAAAGAACACTGTGACCCTTTGCAGAAGGAGTCTGGGAAACTCACTTTTTCTGTCCTGCAGTTATTGAGACCCAGGCTGTTGACCACGGCCACCTTCCCATCCAGCACCTGCTGCTCCCTCCGTAGCTGCTCCTTCATCTGCCGGGCCTCCTGGATGGCCTTGGTGACAGCATCGTGGTCATTTAGATAACCTGGGACAGGACAGAAGACAGGATGCCTTAAAAACCAGAAAGCTGCAGGAAAACACTTCAGCTCCCAGCAGTGGAATGTATCAGTTTATCATTATTAATGAGACAGAGTTAGAAGGCAGTGCCCACCAACCTGTGTGTGCTCTGCGTTCTGCTGCTGTTGTGACAGAGCCACCTGGACACAAAGCCTGAGAAACCTCAGTGCCAAAATCCCCACTGCTGCTATTTGATCCCATCAGTCTCAATATTTCCCTGACACTGCAGAGGCTGGCCCTGGGCTTTGTGTGCAGCAGGATGGAACTGGGTACGAGTCAGGGGAAGCTTTGATCACGCCAGCAATCCCAAACTCTTCAAACCAGACCGTTCCATTCTTCCCCTTCTCCAGCTCGTGAATACATTAAAATAAACCACAGGTGGCGGTGGTTTGCTATACATGTGAAATGCATAATGGCTGAGAGGAAAAACCTCATCCACAGAACACTCCCCACCACCACCTGTCATTCATAAATGTACAAGGAACCACAGCCACACGCACCTACACTCCCACTCCTATTCATGCTGCTAACAGTAGGTCAAATGTCCACTGTTTTGCTGCAAATTCACAGCCTAGGGCTTAGCCTCAGTAGTCCCTGAATTATTTCCTTTTAAAATGTTACAAGCATCACCGGCCCAGCTAATACTATTTAATTTGAAATGTGGCACTTTGTCGTTTTTTCCCTTAGCGTACCGTAGATTACACTTATTATGATCTGCATGTGATTTGTGGGGTAGAATACTGATGGGAGACTCCAAGCCCCAGTCTAGCTTTCAGATATTAAAGTAGAGGCTAATATCTATCAACCTCCCTCTCCCCCTGCACATCCCCACACGTGCACACACTCACTCACACACACTCACACACTTCTTTCTGTCTTTTAACTAGGGCATAAAAACGGCATAAAATGAATCTGTAATATGAAATTGCCCAGAAAAGGGACTTCTGTTTGTGACATGAGGCTAAATCTAACCAGATCCATTGGTGAATTGTGACAGATGGAGGGACTGTGAGACAGAAGGCAGGCACTAATCACACACAAAATGACCGGCTTGCCTCAACATGTTCCATGGATTCCAGCAAACTTTACACCCTAATCCATTTTTAGAACAAAAAACATCTGGGCCATAAATCCTCTAATCTGCCAAAACACGCTATTAAATCCCATGATTTGTTGAAAAACACTAAGATTAAAGAAAGGAAATATAAAATGGCTAACTGCCGTGTTAGGAAAGTGTTATTAATACTCTTTCTTTGTCTCAATTATGAATGTTCTGTTCCTAAAGAGCCTTGTCTAATCATGTCAGATTACACATCCCTGCTGTATTGCTAGACTCTTCTATCTGATCTGCTGATTGCCAAAAACGCAGGACATTGTCTTGCTGCTTGAAACATTTCTGGGGAAGAAGCTGATGTCAGATTAGTTCAGTGCTGTGCTGCTGTCAGGATTTTAGCTTGGTCTGGGGTTTTATTGTTGGTTTTCCTTGACTGTGGATAGAGTGGGAGTGACATTCCCATCTTCCTTGGAGAACAACAGCTAGAAAGAAAAGTTCCTGTGCAGTTTGACTGTTGCTAATTGCATTAACAGCCAGATTTTGGCTAAAACCCCAGGAACTCTGAGAGTTTTGTATGAAATAACTTGATCCACGTTGCTTTTATCAAATGACCCAGTTCAGTAATTCCCAGCCAATGGAACTCCAGTAATTCCAGTTTTCCCAGCATCAGGAAGAATATAGCCTGCACCAGCACAGCTGATTTCTCTTTTTTTTTTTTTTAATCTCCATTTTACCAACTTGCCTGGTTTCTTCCCCAGTTTGCATCTGCTAACCTTTGCATCTGATCAACCTTGCATGTAGTCAGAATAAATTAAAAAGGAAGCAAATAAACAAACAGCAGTATTAGTGCTGCTTTTGCTGCTGTCTAGGTATAATACTTTCAGTCTGTAACAGAGCCAAATTTGCCTAGGAGCTGGAATTCATGCCCTTCTCCAGACTATTTGGCTTTTCCTGAATACTGCTATCTTTGAGACAGTTTGGCACATGACAGTGAATAAAAGCAAGCACTCCTTATGTTTTTCAGTAGCTGCCAAGATGCTGGTGTGCAGGGAAATGATTAATATAGAAGCGAGTTGAATGTAAATTATTGTTGTTTAGGGTAGGTGGTGAATTATTGACAGAGAGGGGAACCGCATTACATAAAATGAACTTAGCTCCAAGGATTGCCAAACTAGCACAGAGATGTTGCAGATAATGGCAAAGAGCAGAGAGAAGTTGTTTCTGTTTTTAGCACACGGACATATGCCTGTTCCCAAAAAGAAAAGCTTGGATTTAAAGTCATCCATGGAGCCATGACATTTGTGACTGCTCAGTCTGTAGCACCATTTCTGTGCCATGGGGATGGCTCAGGAAAGGGCTGAGGAGCTCTAAGCCTGAGTGCAGCCCTGCTGAGAATCCCTGGGGCCCCGGGCTGGTGTCCCCACAGAAAACTGAGCCATACACAGCATTTCTGAGTGCCAGGGGAGCCAAGGGGCCCAGGGGCTGTGCACAGGGAAGGGTTCCCTTGAGTCGGGGGTGCTGAGGAGGGACAGCCCAGCTGAGTGCCCCAAGGAGGGCTGGGCACACCTGGGACAGCCCAGCTGTGAGTACCAAGGAGGGCTGGGCACACCTGGGACAGCCCAGCTGTGCACACCTGGGACAGCCCAGCTGTGCCTCGTGCTGGCAGCTCCAGCCATTCCAGGGGTGGAGGGGTCTGACAAGAGGCTGAGTGCTTCCCAGGGGCTCCTTGTGGAGGGATTTATCCCTCAGGAGGAGAAAGTGATCCAGCTCCCCTGCCCCATCAGGGACCTCTGTAGCTTTGCTGAAAAGGCTCCCCAGGTTTCTCCTGGTGTAGCTCCTGCTGGAGGGTGACCTGGGATGTCACTGCAGCTCACCAGAGTTTCACCATGGCCATGAGCCCTGCTTGCTGTGGCTGGGCTGGACCTGACCTAGCAGTGAGCAGGAGACTGTGCAGGCAGCTCAGGAGCTTTTCCCTCTTGCAGGCCTCCAGGAAAGGATAAACCTTTGCCAGGAGTGTCCATCCAGCTCCTGCACCAGCTAAAGACAGCTTATCTTACACATGCAGCATGCACAGGGATACTGCTCAGCAACCTCAAAAAGTCACTTTCTATATTTGTAGCAGAGATATACAGCAGTGAACTCGATGTCATTAACAATAACTTAAATATGTTATCTTTTGCTCCACAGTTTTCCATGGTTTATTAATGGTATAACACATTAATTCTTCTTACAAGAGTGACCTTTAAAGCTCTGCTCATCCTCACAGCTTTTATCCAATTACATTATCACTCATTAAAGGTACAGCATTTCAGAATCTGCACCTTGTTAGAAGAAGCAAATTGCAGGGGTCTCAAACCTATGGAAAATACCAGGTGTGCAGGGAAAGGGGATTGCAGAGGGGAGAACAAGAGATGCCTTGCCACTGAAATCGAGTCAGATGCTTAACTTCCCCTGGAAATACAATGTTCCCTCTACTTAAGGACAAAAAAATCTAATGTGAAAAAAATGAAATTCGATGCATTGTGCACGGAGAGCAGCAGGGTCAAGCAAACTGGAGATAAAACACATTACTGTGCATCACAGTTAAAGAGTGTAGGGTTAATAAAAACACAGACATTAACAATTAGTAATGTGATCTTTAAAAAATATTTATGTAATTGTAATGTGTCATACCAAATAAATATTACTGCACAGCAGTGCTGTATCACAGACATAGCTTCTGATAGGTTCGACCTAGGGCTTCTTTTGGGGTTTTCTGTGCTACCCTGAAAGTGGCCAGGCAGGAGATGCTTTAGGAGACAGCAGAAAAAGTCCATCTGCCTCAGTCAATTCCCAAAGCAGAGCTTGGTTTGCATAATGGAGCCTTGATCCAGGTTCCACTCAGTCCCTCCATGGAATGCAAGGTGTCAGTCAGAGGGATCAGGAATGGGGTGTGGGCACATTTTCCTTACACACACAGGACAGTCCCTCTAACACCTCAGATTTATGAAATTACCACTAAGACTGTTACTGTTTAGATGGTCCTTAGGCAAAGACATAATTTTGGCAGGAGGAGGAACTATCACTATTTTCTGGAACAATATTAAAAACAGCCAGTCAAGACTTTTTGCAACACTGAGCAACAAATTTGGGGTTTTCTTGAATGAGCCCGGTAAAAGTTTTGCTTATTACACCCAGATGAAATAATATTGCATTCAGCATTTGGATGGACTGAGAATTACACTTGTAACTTTGGAAAGATGCAGACTTTTAACTTTAGGAGATGTTTCTGAAAGCTCATCCACCACTTTTAGGTGAGAGGGTACAACATCAAGGGTCTGCAGTGCCCACCATGGCAGGTCTGCAATGTGGCCCATTAAAAACCAGCAGTTAAAGCAGCATCTGAAGGAGCACAGCCTTTGCTTGCTGAGCCTGTGGGAGCTGAGATCCCTCTCTGCAAGGAAAGGAAAGTCTCTGAGTCTCTGCACCCACAGCCAGCAGCTGGAGCATGATGGTCACCCTGGGCAGCTCTGGGCACACGGCCTGGCACTGACAAAAACCCTGCCCAGCAGGAGCTACCTGGTTCTGGGGGGACACAGGGGGCTGGGGGGGCCCCGGGGGCCGGGGGGGGACACACACAGGGCACTCAGTGGGACACACACACAGAGGGCACTGAGTGGGACACACACACACAGGGCACTGAGTGGGACACACACAGAGGGCTGAGTGGGACACACAGGGCACTGAGTGGGACACACACAGGGCACTGAGTGGGACACACAGGGCACTCAGTGGGACACACAGAGGGCACTGAGTGGGACACACACAGCAATGAGTGGGACACACACAGGGCACTGAGTGGGACACACAGGGCACTGA
>JANIJU010003063.1:71246288-71265366 GCA_025504685.1 Leucosticte australis | reverse complement strand
ACACAGCTCAGGGAGGTGCAGTGACACAGCTCAGGGTGGCTGCAGTGGTGGCTGCAGTGACACAGCTCAGGGTGGCTGCAGTGACACAGCTCAGTGTGGTGCAGTGGTGGATGCAGTGACACAGCTCAGCGTGGCTGCAGTGACACAGCTCAGTGTGGTGCAGTGGTGGCTGCAGTGACACAGCTCAGGGTGGCTGCAGTGACACAGCTCAGGGAGGTGCAGTGACACAGCTCAGGGTGGCTGCACTGGTGGCTGCAGTGACACAGCTCAGGGTGGCTGCAGTGACACAGCTCAGCGAGGTGCAGTGGTGGCTGCAGTGACACAGCTCAGGGAGGTGCAGTGGTGGCTGCAGTGACAGAGCTCAGTGTGGCTGCAGTGACACAGCTCAGGGTGGCTGCAGTGACACAGCTCAGCGTGGCTGACCCTGACTGAGATGTCACTGCCTGGCACAGCAGCTGGGAGAGCCTGGACAGACTCCTGGGCTCCACAGACACACAGACAGGTCCCCAACACAGCAGCACAGCCACTAGGTGCTGGCACAGCCCCCAGGAAAGCTGCAGGAACGCTGATAACTCATGAAATAGCTCAAAAGTTAAACCACTTCTGTAACACCATGACTTAAATTGAAAAACTCTCTCTGTGCTGCTCCCATGGCCCTCCCCTCCAAGGTACTCAGAAATCTTTTAGCAAACACTTTTTTCCTAATATCTTTTTTGTTTTACCAGTTCTGGCAATAGCTTATCTTTTCTTCAAAAGCAGCAAGGAAAAATGTAGCAACTTGCAATGAAAGAAAGAGAAGCTGAACTCCTTCATTAGCACAACACGTGCACATTGGAATCCACACTGACAGCATTAATGGATGAGGACACGTGACCGAGAGGGAAATTTTAAACCAGTTTCATATGGTAGATCCTGTCTCATCAGCTTGTCTGCCTCTGATGTTCTCTGGATACTCCTGAATTTTCTCTCTGGACACCACTGAAACACTTTCACTGGGAGATTCTACACTAGAAAGTCTAATTCTGCCCTGAGGTATTTATGCTTTAGCAGAATTGCCAAGATGAAATCTTCTATCATTTGAGACTGAAAATTAATCCCACTTTAATAAAAAAGTAACTCATAGATTAATTTTCTTAGCTGCTTTCTAAGCCTTTGAGATACATTTATACCAATCTCTCAGTTTCAGGCATGACAACATGAAGATTTTTGTTTAAATGAGATTCTTACATGCTCACAAGACTTCAGGACCTTGGACCTTAAGGAGGCTCCATTATACAATCAAAACACACTGCTTTGAAAAATGTGGGTACTCTAAAGTGATGCTTTCCACATAATGTCTCTGAATCCCCCTTTTGCACCAGCTCATTTTACACTGAACAATTCAAACTGCATTCTGCACAACACACGAGTAGCTCTGAGAAACCTGAGCGAAACAGCTGCCAAGCACTTCATGTAAATCTAAAGTTAATACTAATCCAAAAGAAACTGTCTGCTTGAATTTGAAAAGAAAACTGATTTTTCCACTCTGCTGCTAAATTTTGCTTCTCTTCAGATATCCACAGCTAGCAGGGATTAGAGATTAGAACGTTTCAGATTAAAATATTTTTGGAGCTCCCTTGTTAGGTGATTATCATTCAGGAATCCCTGGTGCACAGCGCATTTCTCTGCTGCTTACTGTGAGCTGCATTCTGGCAGAGCGTGTCAAGAGGAGCTAATTTCAAATCCAGCATGCAGCGTGGATCCAAACCCTTGTGCAGACAAAACAAGCAGCTTCTGTCAGACTGATCACGCTGGGATTTCATTCCACCACCTCAGAAATTCCCTTCCTGTGTTGGGAAGGAGCTGTACACCTGGTGAGAGGTGGCTCTGCTGCCACTGCACACTCCTGCCAGCACAGCCCCTGCACCTTCCTTCTGGCTGGTGACACACACAGGGAAATGCCCAAACACCGAGCTGGGGCTGCAAAAGGGAGATTTGATTCCTGACAGGATTCCCTGGCTCCTCTCGGGGAGAGTGGGAGTTCTCTCTTGGTCCCAGCTCCCCCTGATCCCTGAGACAGGTACACTGCTGCACTGCCCTCACCTGCACAAGGCAGTGCTCCTGGATAAACACATCCCTTGGTTCAGAGATCTTAACAGCCCAGACTCTGAAAACCTCTGCAATGAAGGGTGACCCTTAACCTTTACCAAGAACTTCACACTCTGAAGGAAATGAGACATTAATGTGACATTGGCATGACTCCCTGGTTTGTTATCCATATCTAACTTTGAGCTAATATTGGCTCCCCATCTTCTCAGGGCTGCTACACAGTGGAGAATGAACTTCATGTATTTCTCCTCATGGCTGGCTCCCCTTCTCCAGCATAAAGACCTTCTGCTAAATATTTTTTAACTCTCCCCACAGACCAAGGCCACCCAAATTCAAGGAGTATCAGCAAAAACCACTGCACCCAGAAAAATCAAATTCTTTCTCTGTTGCATCATGCAGCTCCAGATTGCAGCTCTCCTAAAGCCCTTTAATGCTATTTTTAGGACTTTGTGGACAACTGGCACCATCAGCTCAACAGCTCTCTCAGTGGCATTAAAAACCCTTGACTCTGTGACACTGTTTTCTCATTTGGGACTAATCCAGTCTCCCCTTGCTCTTTCTCATCCCAGCTCTTCGTTCCCACTGCCAGAAGAAGGGCAGCTCTGTCAGGAAAGCTTCTGGGAAGGCAATGCTCAGGTGTTTCTGAGGAGCCTGCCAGGGTGCCAGGGTCAGACAGGGAGCAGCTCCCAGCTCCCAGCAGCCCTGCCCAGGGAGGGGCTCTGGGAACCCTGGCAGCCCCTGCAGTGAGCACCTGGGGCTCGGTGGGAATGGGATCACTGACACCAAACGGTCAGAGCTGCTGCCTGCTGCCCTCCCCAGCAGTTCCATGTATTCTCACCAGCTTCAGAAGGCATGAACAGCAAAGAACAGCACGGGAAGGACGCAGTGCCTGGGTTTCACCCCTTGCTGTGCCCCTCTGCTGCTCCCTGCCTGCTCTCTGAGGACCTCTCTCTCAGGAACAAAGCAGTCTTGCTCGATACTTGTGCATCTCACTTCTGCTTTGCCATCAGAGATTCTGGAGGGCTTTTTCCCCTCTTTGCTGAGCTTTCACTGTAAGAAGTGCCAGCTGAGCCTGGCAAGGGTTAATTGCCCGGCAGCTCTGCTGGTGAGGCCACGGGATCAGGGAAGAGGAGCTGTGGACAGCTCATCCCACGAGCCCCTCCTCATATCTAATTTATTTTTAGGCAAGTAAGGAGGGCTGTTAGGCAGCAGAATGCTGTGCAAGGCCCTGCTGCTGCTGTTTACATGCTGCTATTAACATTGCTTTTATTGTTTGGAGCCCATTTGCTACTTTAGAAAAGCACCTTAAGAAGTTCCATTAATACCCATCATTTCCCTGTGCTCCAGCAGATGGTTTAAGAGGTCATTGTTTGTATGCCTGCATGTCAGAGACAGGCAGGAGAGCAAGGAAGAGGAAAACAACTTCAAAGATTCTGTCACCAGCTCCCCATTTTACTATTTAGGATCAAAAGCATGGGCAGCAAAGGAGAGAGGCTCCCAGGTAAAGAGATTATTACCTGCAGGATGGGCAGGGAGACAAGACAGGGCACAGCACAGAGGAGTTCACAGCTCCCTACTCATCACTGCCTCTGTACTGTAAACTTTCCCTTGATTATCTTACAGCTATTTCTGACCTGTCTGATGCTCTGGCAAGGGGATTGGGAAATGCAATCACTGGAAATGTTTTGGATGTACTGATGGATAATATTCTAGTGCTAATTGTCATTCCGGTGCTGGAAAGATTAATAGATTGATTTAGCAAGGATTTATTTTTTAAATCAGTGACATATGAAGAATTGTGTCCAGCCTGGAAACTCTCAAAAACAGAAGAACTTGCAAATGCTGGAGATAAAAGCTCTGTAAATATAGCCAGTGTTTTACCAGGGAAGCTGTGTCTTGCACCACTTTAGTGAGAAGTGCTGTCCTTTGTTCTAAAATACCTCAGAACTCTGCTGGAATGAGGATGCCTGAATTTCCTGTTGCTAGGCCAGGCGTTCAGCAGCTGCTGAGCTCTCCAGCCACTGAACAGGACAAGGACTGCCATCAGTACCTGGGGCCCAACACGTGCTGTGGGGTAGTTCCAGACAGGTTCCTCTTCTCTGCTCTTCAGGGATAAGAATTTGTCCCCCTCCAACACCACATGCCCTTTGATCACCTGTGCATGACATTTTATCAATTTAAATTCTATGCTTTCCATGAGCATGCTCAAAACCAGCAGCTCTGAGGGCACAAGGAGTCTCTATGTTCACTTCTCACCCAGTCATGGGGTAAACCCAGTGAGTGATGCAGCTGGGCACATAATGGGGACTAATGTTTCCCCAGGATCTCCCCAGGACAAAATTCCACATTCTGCACCACCATGTGAAAGAGAGAGATGAGAGAAAGGGAGACAAACACACCCAACTTAACAGGGCTGCTTAGGGTAGTCATTAAAAATGAAGTTCAAGTCAACAATTTGTCTGGAGTGGAATCAGAAATATCACAGAGATTAGTTTTATGGGCATTTTTCTTCTTTCCTTCAGACAAGGAAATAGGGAAAAGGAATTTCCTTTTCCTTTTTCCACTATGTTTTTATAAAGAAAGCTTTCCTACCAAAACTAGGTAGTGCCATCATCAGTTATGGCTGGGACAGCAAAATCCACAGCCAGCTCCCCACAGCTCCCTTAGCTTTCCTAGTAACACAGCCCGTGGTGTGTCTGAATTAAAATGCCCAATTCCAAAGGCTCTGAGCCTTTCTCTTTGCCCTGGTGCCCACGGACCTGGTCAGGAAGGCAGCAGTGGCTGCAGCTCCCTGCCCTGCCCTGGCTGGGGATGGAGCAGGCACACCTCGCTCCCTCTGTGTCCTTCCCCCCAGAGCCAGGGTGCCAGGCACAGCTCCACCAGCAGACACTCCTCAAGAGTGGCAGGAGCTCTTCTGGAGGGGCTCTGGCCACCTCAAGGCCCATCTGCACAAGCACCAAAACTTTCAAAGGCCACTCAATTGTTGCCTACAGGTGACATGAAGATAATTCCACCAGAAGCGTTCACTTTGGTGATCAGATAATGTGAAACTGAAGCACCTCTTCAGTTAAAGACTCAGATCGCTATTTCTCTGAATGCTGCAGCTGAGGAGAAACTGACTGTGTGCATCCAGCTGCTCAGGGCTGCTTCTGCCTGGGCTGAAACACATTTCCTCTCCTTGTCACAACTCCCAGGTGCTACTGCGGAGCATCACTGCCAGAGGTTTTGAATAGAACAAAAAAAAATTGATGTGGACAATCTGTGTGCTCTTGTCATGGATGGAGACACAAGTGGGAGGAGGGTTAGGGCTGAGGCCACAGCAAGGTTAAAAGAAGTGCCCAGGAACTCTCTCCTGTCACATCTCACACTGAATTGCTGCTGGTTTACAGCAGATGCTACAGACAGAACACTCTGCTCCATTTAACGGGGGAACGTTTAGCTCCATTTCCAAGCTGCACTGAAACCTCCCTCCAGAACCACTGCAGTGAAAGGTTCCACAGAAAGGGCCAGAACGCTGCAGCATGCAGGCACTAGATGCTGCATTTATCCATGCCACATCAAAAGCCAGACCCAAAGGCAGGAATGAGCAGGGCCCCGACCATTTCCAGGTGGGGTGAAGCTGCTGTCCTCATGCAGGTACAAAACACCTGATCTGAAGGCACTGAGGGCTGGAGCTGTTCTCCTCATGCAGGTATGAAGCACCTGATCTGAAGGCACTGAGGGCTGGAGCTGTTCTCATGCAGGTATGAAGCACCTGATCTGAAGGCACTGAGGGCTGGAGTTATCGGGTGGGAGCCCGGGTAGCATGGCTCAGGTCACAGTTCAGACAAACACAGCGCCTACAACACTGCTCTATTTTATCTTGTGCCTGGCCCTGTAGAAGCAAGAGGCTTGAAATGAACCTCAGGGAGGGCTGGGGAGCCGTTCTGGTCCCTAGCTGCACCTCTGCCTGCCCTCCCCACCTGGGAGCCTGCGGGCACCCAGCAGCAGCAGGGCAGCACGCAGGCACTGACACCGCCGAGGCAGGGTGTGCCAAGGCAGACCCTGGAGAGCCAGCCCAGTCTGGCAAAGGGCAGAGCTGGCTGCCTCTCAGGGGCTGGGGAGGAGGCTGGATGTGGATGGCACGATCAGCACTCCGGCTGTCTCGGAGCCCTCCAGAAGAAGCTGCGCTGAAATCCGTTTCCGCACGGCGCGCGCCTCTCCTTGGACAGCCTCCACCAGCCCCGCTTCCATCAGCTCTGCTGGCAGCCTCTCCTCCTTGGAAGGATGCACAGCACCAGCCCTGGCAGGACGTGGGCAGCACACAGAAGGGCAGCCCCGCTCCCAGAGGGGCTCCCCGAGCGGCAGAGCCCGGGAAGGGACGGGCTCCTCCGGGTCACGGCTGCTGCAGGGGAGCAGGGCCAGCCTGGCCAGCCTGGGCTCAAACTCTGCTGAGGCCTCTGATAAAAGCCCTGCCAAAACACCAGTTGCCAAGGTCTTAGAGGAGTTTCGGGGATGTTTTCAAGTCTTACTAGATTTAAAGGATGATCCTTGGCAAACTCCCGCCGATGCTTCTCAGCGTTTCTAGAGCCAACAGTTGTTCCATCTGCTGCTGAGGCTGACTTTGAAGAATCCTTGCAAAGAGCAGCACTCTAACTTTAACACCACACAAGAGAAGAAAATGCCACAGCTTTTCAGAAGTGACCTAGATGTTTGCCAGTAGCTTGACACACTCTCAGGTAAGGCTGTCTCCTTGTCTCCAAACACTCCAGGGTATTACCAAAGCTGTGCCAGTGTAAACTGTGGGCTGCAAACAGAGATTCAGTAAACAGCATCTACTGAAAGCTATTCTAAGGCATTAGCTACTCCTTTTTGGAGGTCTGTACAGTAAGAGTGAGAGAGATCACCACAAAGTAACTTCAGGAACCAAATTGCTTTTGGGGATTTAAAAAAATAATTAGAAAAGTCTGTGAAACTCAAGACGTATTCCCTGACGACAGTTAGAAAAAATTCCATATAAAAAAATCAGCAAAGAAAATAAACTTTTGGAGCTGTTGAGCACAAACAAGCTTTGAAAAAGCAAAGAAAGGTCCACACAGACACCAAGGAAGGTGTTTAGTTCCAACACAGAAGCCTCAGTTTCTGCCATTGTGATGGATTTGCCGATGTGTTTTCTGAGCCAGGCCGCTGCACCATTGTGTAAGGCCTGTTCTAATTACTGGGGGCTCTAGAAAGGTTTCCTTACCGTTTAGTATGATAAATAACTGTGCTCCAGGCTGGGTTCACAGCTCAGAGCAGCACTGGCACAGCAGCCCAGGCAGGTCAGGTGCCCGGAGTGCAGCTCCCACCTCGCTGCTGCTGAGGACAGACAGAGGGATGTGTCTGTCACACACCATTACCATTAGAACAGAGCCTTGTTCTTTTATCCCAGCTGAACTCCGGGCTCTCTCAGCAGGAATGCTAAGTGAAATCAATGTCTGGGATTTCCAGGCTGAGCTGGGAGGTCACAGCCACTCTATCATTTCTCAGCATTATCCCTTCTCCTTCCCCCGTGCTCTCTCCCAGCCTCCAACTGGCACACAGCAGATTGAAAACAGCATGCAGCACAGGACTCGCTCTGCACAATTTTACAGCCTTTTGGAGCCCCCTTCCTTCCCTTCTGGCCCACTTTTTTAGCTTATTTTTGTCCCCCCCAACTTTGCAAAATAAGTTCTGTTTGTCTCCTACGGAGCTGCCAGCCAAAGGCACTGGAACACCTGAAATGATGAAAAAGCAATAAAACAAAGCAGAGAACAGAGCTGATCCTGGCAGCTGCCAGTAAAAATGGTTGTGCTCGATGTTACCAGCAGACATGGCAGGCCTTGAAATCCTGGAATTGCCACAAAACCCACACTGTGCCCCTCAGATCTCCTGAGAAACTCTCCTGCCGCACAGGAGAAGCAAATTCAACCCCGAGACTTTAGGTGCAGGAGATCTACAAGCTGCCAGCCACACACAAGCCCCCCCCCCCCCCCACCTTGTAAAATGCACAAACCAAACACTTTTTAGAAAACCCAAAAATCTACAACCAAGTATTGCACAGCTTGGTGATTTCTGGCTTAAGAGGCCAAGCCAAGGAAAAGCCACAGGAAGTCAGAGACTCCACAGCAAGGAGAGAGAAAAGAGATGACCTAGAGCTTGATTCATTGACACAGCAGCTCCTGATTCCAAGCCATGTCTCTCATTCCCTGAGCCCGCATCTCACTGGGCTGACAATGGTATTATTTATTTGTCTGGTTATTTTTAATCTGTGCTGCTTTACTGCTAGGGCACTGTCAATTCAGGGAATCTCTCCTGACTGGCAGAGGGCATGGACAGCATGCTGGAGGGCACTCACAAAAAGGAAGGACACATTTTTTACATTTTTCACCCAGCTCTTGCTGTCACCCACAGAGGACAGCTTTGTCCCTGCATTCCTCAGCTGAATTCCTCCCAGATGTTTCAAACACGTCCTCCCCTTGCAGGGGGACACCCTGGACACAGCTCCTGCAGCCCAGAGGCCCAGGGTACAGTACCTTGCTCTTGGGAGGAGGGCTGGTTGTGCTCTTGTCTGTGTGGATGCTGGTGGGGGACACGGCAGCACCAAGGCTCCCCTGGGCAATGCCAGGGATCTTGCCTCCAGGAGACACCTGCATGGCAGCCAGCTGGGCAGCATACAACTGCTGAGAGACAAACAGACAGGAGAACACGTGGGCTGGGGAGGAACACAGCAGAGAAACCACCAACAAATCAATCAATAAATACAGCACCTTCCCCAGGCTGCTCCCAGGGCAGAGGAGACGTTTCCCTCCAAAGGCATTCTTCATTTGGCACACGCGTGTTGGAAGACATGAACTGCCATCCTCACTTTTGTGACTCCTTCCTCCAGGGATGGATGGAGACGTCCCCATGAGCAGTGTCCCAGCCCCCCTGGTGCCCAGGGCTCAGGACAGGCCCAGCTGATCCCCTGAGCTCTGGCACACCCTCCCTTCCTGAGGCACAGCAGCACTGCACCAGCCTGGGAGCTGCGGGATGGGAGGGGCTCTGGGCTGCCATTCCAGGCTTTTATTTCACTTGCTGGGGTTTCCGTGCTTTCCCCAGGCTGTAAGGTGTCTGGGACAGGGAATGCCAACATTTTATTTCGTGATTGCTGCAGGAGTCCACTCTCAGTTGAGTTGTGGGGAACCACCAGAGTCAATATAATATACACATATATTGATATGTGAATGAAGTGCTGCCCAGTTAAATCTGAGAAACCTTTCTGTGATAGATGCAAAGACCAAATAAGCACTGGGAAGGAATTTTTCCATGCAATGGCCCAGAAGAAAGCCCTATTTTCAGGTGAAAAAGTGGAATATATGAAATTTCAAGAGTATGCTTTACTCTCATTTCAGGGATGGACATACCTGAAGAGAATGAAACACACAGTATGCTGTGGAGCAACCTGGAAGGAGGGGTGAAACAAAATCTATAAAGCCTTCATTCATGCTTTTTAAAACCTTCTGTCCTCCTGTTATCAGATTCAACATCTCACCTCAATGTGATTTATTCTGAGAATTAAAACCAAACATTCAATAAAATTTTATAAAAGGTCCCTTGTCAGAGTCCTCTCTTAAAAGTCTGTGTCTGCAACACAAACCAACTATTCCACAGAAAGAGCAGAATCAGGCCCAGCTCTCAAAGGAAAAGCATGTGTTCATGAAATTGCAAGGGGCTGAAACCTATTTAACCAGGAAGATTGCTCCTATTTCAAAAAAGGGAAAGAAATACACAACACATGGCACATTTCCTAAAGTTTCACTGGTTTTGAGCTTTTGCATTGTTGAGCCTGTCTACTGATATTTAAATGCTTCAGGACATCTCCAGCTTATCCCCAAGGAAAGGGCAGTGGTGTGACCAAGGGCTGTGAAACAGGATGGCTAAATGACATTAATTTGTGCATTCATTTAATGGGCAAACTGAACTCCAACCAAAGAACATCTCTACCCTGCTTCTCTAATGGCATCAGATTTCAGATCAATCAATAAACCTCTGCAGAAATATTAAACTATCATCTAAAATACATCTAAACCCATGCAGTATTGCACATGGGCAGGGGAGAGGAAACATAACCATTTAGCTATAAACAAACAATAGATGCTCCTTTTTAACTGCTTTTTCAGAAGCCCAGTTCTGCCTTCCTGAAGAAGTATTATGCATCTTTTTAAATTCAGAATATACCCTGGTTTATTATCTATAGCAAAACTAAACCTGCCAAAGCTGCAGTGCTTCCCTGACTGCAAGGGGGTGCCTTGGCCACAGGCAAGCAGTCAGGACCTTATAGATAAAAAGTCCTACAGATAAAAGTCCTTATACCCTACACAGGGTAAAAATTAGGAGGCTCAAAGCCTGTGTATTACAGGAGTGATACACAACAACACTGTTTTCCTTGCACTTTTTGTGGTCCTGGTTTCATGACTGTGTAGGGTATAAGGACTTTTATCTGTAGGGCCTTGACTGCTTTAGTTTTGCTATAGATAATAAACAAGGGTAATATTCTGAATTTAAAAAGATGCATAATACTTCTTCAGGAAGGCAGAATTGGGCCTCTGAAAAAGCAGTTAAAAAGGAGCATCTATTGTTTGTTTATAGCTAAATGGTTATGTTTCCTCTCCCCTGCCCATGTGCAATATTGCATGTTTTGTTAATCTCTTCTCATTAACCTCCTATGAAAATCTGCAAGGAAGCAAAATCATCAGAACAAAAGCACAATTTGAGAGACTTTAAACCAAGCAGGAGGTATTGTTAATTTTTTAATGCTGCCCCTCTATTTTTAAGGTATAAAACAAAAAACCCCTTTCCCCCTAGGTCACCACCTAAACCATTTCTAACTCTCCCAATATACTGAGCAGAAATACTCAGCTGAACTCTCTGAAGGGACCAGTTCTGAGAGCTCTTGGCTGGCTGACTGTGGCACACCAACAGCAAAGCCCTGAGCTGAGGCCAGCTCTGGAAACTTTCCCCTTGGGCATTGTTGTTCCACGTTAACAATGCTCATTACTGCTCCGAGGGTACACTAAAAATGAATTCTTGTTCTATTAATACAGAAAATGAGAATGAGATTTAATGGCAATTTTCAGAGGGGTTGAACAAAGTGCTAGCAATTACACAGGCAGGAACAGTTGATTCAAGCACCTATAGGCATTTGCATTACAGTATTATCTCTTATTAAAATATTTTTATTAGTGAACAGTGGAGATTAAGAGCTGTTCATAAAAAAACCACAGAGAGAGACAGGTGGCAGGGGGAACTGAATTGGTTACTGCAATAAATTTGTTTCTGATAAAGTGTTTTTCAGTGAGGATCCCACAGTGATGAATTCACAAACCACAGTCCCTGCGTGTCTGAACTGATGACTGATCCTCCACTTCCATTCCTTTGTCATTCTGAGGCCCATCATTAAAAATACACACATGAATGGCCTGGCTCTTTGTTTTTGGGTTTTTTTGTTTTGCATAATCAGGGGTGGGAGGGGGAATGGTATAAAATGAGACTCACTCAGAATACATGAATTTCATTTTTCTTTTCCTCAAATTTATGCCTACACAAGGCATGAAAACTTAGATTCAGGCAAAAAGAATTTTGCAATTTTGCCTAATTTTGAATCTGCTCAGGTGTTTTTTCAGTTGAAAAGGAAAAAAGAATTCACTGAAAACAAACATCTGATGTACATCCTACTGTGAGACAGGTTTTAAAATCACTGGCAACATAGATAAAAGCTACAGAAATCAGAATTAGTGATTGGTAGCAATGCTTGCTAGATATTCTACCAAAAAGAGTTCTTTATTTACATACTTGAAATGCCAGATTTTATTTTTGTCTGAGTTTCCTTCAAAGACTGTTAGTCAAACATTTCAAAGGGACAGGGTAATTGTACATCCAAACCTCAGCAAAGGCTTCTAAGTGCCCCTTACTTGCATCCAACGGGAGACTGTCAGAAAACAAAGATAATATTTGAACACAAGGACAGCAGGCTCCTTCCAAAACTCACCAGAGAACACTGCAAGGTGCATTTGCTAGCTTCCACTCTGGGATCATTTCAGATAACAACAACAGAGCTCAGGATGCTGAGATGCACTCACCAGTATTTCAGTTTATTTGGGGATTTATTTTGTTTTGGTTTGTTCCACACAGTTCTGGACACAGCTGAGAGTTATTCCTGCTGCACCTCACACCTGCCTGCTCCCAAACAATTCCCACCAGGAGCTGCCCTCTCCCAGGGCTGAGCTGTGCAGACTCTCTGGGGCAAAGCACCCTGTCTGCACTAAAGGTTCCTTTATTCACCAAGCTGCACAAATTCACCCCAAAATGTGAACTACCAGAGAAACCAGGCTAAATACTGCAACACTGCACTGCTCCTTGCCATGGCCTCAAAACCCAGCTGGCTTCCTCTGAACTCCCATCCTGGCTCTTCTCTGCATTGAGCCAAAGAGAAGAATTTCCTAGGTAGCTCCTCCACGTGCCACCAATGCTCTCTCATTAGAAGCAGTACATTAATTACCTATTAACTAGCCCAGACACAAATTTCTAATAACTCTTATTGTTCCTTGATACATGATTTATTTACCTGTCTTCTTCTCTTTGGCTCATGCAGTCAGGATCAGATGTGTCCCACGCAGGTGAACTTTAAACAAGATTTATTGCGCTCAGAAGTATTTTACACCTTGTTCTGTCAGACTAGACAACATAATAGTCTCTCTAGCCTTAAAAAAACCCCTGAGACTTAGAAGGAAACGTTGAGGAAAACAAGTTCTCATTAGCAAAACTGGGCAGCATTCACAAAGAGAACAAGGCTCACTTGTAGCCAGGCACAGCCTCAGGAGCCACCACCGCTCCCATGTCAGAAAAACATCCCTGCTAGGATCAGTGACCACAAGTCTCCCCAAAGCAGGGCTCTGGTGGCTGATCCAGGGTTCCAGGCTGCAGCCCCTGCTCCTGGCAGTCACCAGGCCAGAACAATGCTCGCTTTGACTCCAGAGCAGTGAACAAAGCCAAACGGGCATGGGCAAGGCAGGGCAGCTCTGAGCTTTCTTAGAACTGGTGTAGCTTTGATGGGCAGGACACATTTTAACTAAGGCACAACTCTGTATTTGCAGGAGCTTCCATGGGAAAGACACCAACTCTAACACCCTCACACGTGAAGCAAAGCAGTTCTCCTTGAAAAGCAGTCCCTACTCCTGCCATGGATAAATTCTGTTCAGCTATTAGCAAGGTGAGAAGCAGCACCCACGGCACAGCTGACAGCTCCTGGTGGCACAGGAAGAGTGAAGGAAAGCCCTGATTAGAGCCCAGACCTCGTGGCTCCTCTGCCCCAGCCTGAACAAGAAGACAATCCTTCCACAGGATGTAACTGCAGGAACTTATCAATGGACACTTCCTATCAGAGACCAACAAGATCTGTTAGTCTCTGGGATAAAATATCAGTGCAAAGTGTGGATTTCAGATTGTCTGCTCCTTACAAGTCAAGGGATTTTAACTGGAAGGCTGCCCAAGTGGCCTACATAGTCATACATCCCATGTTCACACCGTGTGACACTAATTGAAATAGAGTGACTATATGGAATGCAATTGGAGAGGAAATTTGATAATGCCTTATGGAAAAAGCCTGTTGCATGAAATGCTGCAGATAAAGTGTCCCCTTCAAGGAAAGTAATTAATATTCTAAAATATTTTAAAAAAACAAGCTGGCAACAATTTATTCCTTTAGCTTGCTGTGCAGCACCAGAATGTAATGTACTCTTGCTGCCACTATTATGAATTATTTCAGTGCCAGTGGACCCTGTTCTGTTAGCAAGAATGGCCAAAGGATGTCTTTAGAGCAAGTTCCCCCTCCTGACAGCCTGTTCCTGGTGGGGGAGGCAGTAAGTGGCCCGAGGGGACGTGGGGCAGTGCCAAGAGGCACCAGCAGCTGCACAAGGGGCAGCGGCTCTGTGAGCTGCACTCCCTCCTCACCAGCTGCCCCACAAGGAGAACAGAGCTGACTGCTCTCTAAGGAAGATGAAGTGTCTGAGTGAAACTCCCACACGGACACAGCTCTGGCCAAGCAGCAGCTCCAGGTCACCAAAGTGGCCCAGACATTTTACTGCCCAGGAACAAACCCCACTCCTGCCTATTTGCTCACCACAGGTATGCTTCCCAGGAGCTTTGGTTCTCTACACACACATCCAGATTTCTGGCAACTAGCTGAGAGCACCTGACTCCAGCAAGTATAATTTTTCATTGGAGAGACCACAATTCTCTGAGTGGCTGTTTGACAAAACACTTATTCCATATTGCACTGCTTGACTTGACTGGGACTGTACAAATCATTCACTGTTATCCATTAAGTGACCAGAGTAGTTAACAAGCAAGCACTGCCAGCAGAATTACTGTAAATAAGGTTCTCTGCATTTCAGACTGCTGAGCTATAATTAAGGCATTTCACTATTTTACACACATTTCCTTAAGCAACTCTCTCTCCAGTTTTTATTTATAGATTTTCTGTTTGCATTTTAAGTTGTTGTATTCAACAGGGAATTAAGTCAGGGAAAATCTGTGCCTGCTTTAGGACTGATACTGAATTAATTACTCCAAATCTGAATACTCCGTGTCTCCTGAAGTGAAGTGCAGAGCTTGTGGTGGAAAGATTAAGGTCAACTGCATTTCTTATTTGGAGAACAAGGATTTGCTGACTTGAATGCTGATACGGTATCAGGTTCTTATATATTGATTATATTCTGAGATTCCTTGGGGACTTGTCCCTCTTCTTCAGGCATGAAGCAGTGAAACAGGCATTCTGCACTCAGCCTGCTCTAGAAACCTTTTCTTGAAAAGCTGTGGTAAGAAGTGAGCCTAAAACACTGAAGTCTCTCTTTAAAGCAGCAAAGAGATGATAATCACCTACCAGAAGCACCAGTGCCAAATTAGTTTGCTGGAAGGGAAAGGAAACAGATGTAAAAACTCACACTTGGATACTTTCTGCCCCCCTGGAGTTGTGTCTTTATCTGTTAACTGTGATATCAAACACTCAAAGGAGGAACATTCTCTTTCCTGGCTGTTTTCCTTTTAACACTCAGAGCATTTTTGAACCTGAAGCACCCTACAGTTGTATCCAATGTCCCTGGAGGGATAAATTAACGCTGTTCCTCATTTGTCTGGCACATCCAGGAGTGCAGTGACATCCACTCAGCTCACTCAGAAATCTCACCTGCTCTTTGACCCGAGCTGTGCTGTGTGGCCAAAGGGTCTGGGCAGAGCTCAGGGGGCAGAGGGTGACCCAGGCTCAGTCCATCACAGGCAGGGCTGCTCCCCTCCAGCCTGGCAGAGGGAGGAGGGTGATGTTCGTGCCCTGAAGGGGAGCCCAGGGCTCTGTGTGAGCTGCTCCCTCCTGCCAAGCCTCCCCGGGAGGCAGCACAGGGAGAAGAATAATACTGAAAGGCAGAGGCCAGTGATGGACAGACCATCCAAGCTGCAGAAGAAAATGGACTTGCTCTGAGAGCTAAACTAAACCAAACTGATTTCTAGAACAGTTCTGAAGAGATTTTTTTTTCTGTTTCCCATTTTCCTTAGCAAGAAATACTAATAGAATGTGACACAGCTTTCTGCGCCACAGAAAATTTTCAAACACATTCAACTAAATTCACCTCTCCTGTAAGCTTTTTTTCATGTTCATCGCTTTAAAATCTCCTTCCCCAAGTCCCCAAGAAAGGCAACAAGTCCCAGCTGCTCCCGTGAGGTGCTGCTGTGAAGGGCAGGTGTCAGCCCAGGGCAGCAGCTGCCCTCCCCAGCAGCACTGGGATCCCTCTCCACAGAAGCAGAATATTGCAGGAGGACCAAGGAAAGCTCCAGCTCACTCCCACCTTTCCTTTGGCCCTGCCCACATGGAATCCCCTCTTCTGAACTGAGTTCTTCTGTTCTGGGCATTGTTAAAGACAAGGCTTGCAGGAAAAGTCCATCAAACCTGTTAGACCTGTGGGAAACTGTAATTCCAGTCACTGGCAGAGACTGCCCCACTTCTCATCCAGAATATTCTGAGCCTCACTGTGTCAGAGCAAATCTGTGCTCCAAACCAGAAAGCAGCTGAGCCTGGCTGTGGTCAGACTGATGTTCTCAACAGGGACTCCTAGCAACCTGAAACTCATGGAGTGCTAACTTCAAATGGGCCCCACTGCTGGGAGCTGGGCAAGCTGGGTGCTGAAACCACAAATGGGTGTTAGTTTAACTGGGGGGCTGGGGAGGGGGCAAGCTGGGTGCTGAAAACACAAATGGGTGTTAGTTTAACTGGGGGGCTGGGGAGGGGGCAGGCTGCACAGAGATGTTAGAGTATGGGAGTGCCATTAGCTGAACACAGAATTGCTGAGAGAGCAGAAAGCTCTCAATTGATGTAATTATTTTGGAGTTTGCTCCATTATAGGAAAGTCCCTGTTTAACAAAATGAAGTCACAGAACCAATAGCCCTTCGATTTCTTATTCTTTGATTTTCTGATAAAATGGGTGTGCTCTGTAAAACTCCCTCTCCAATGGAGCCCATAAAACTCCAGAGAGCCTGGAACCTCTGTGAAGCTTTGGCAAACTTCTCAGGAAATAACATAAGAAGATGTTTTTTGGTTCATCTCACTATTTCCATGCTTACACTGATGTAATGGGAAAAGTGACACTTTCCATACTCCATTAGGACATGTACAGAGGCTCAGCCTTTAATTCTTGGAGAATTTGTTCCCTCAAAGTGGTCTCTGCAAACATCTGAAATCCCTGAGGATTCAGTTTCTGACTCCCACCACCAGAAAGTGCAGCCAGTGAGGTCCAGCCCCACTGCAAGGCCAGGCTGCAGCCCATGCACAGGCAGCTGGATCTCCCCCCAAGGTTCCTCTCTGGCACATCTGCACTGGAGCCTTACGGAGCTGCAGGCACAACAACGAGACTGACAGTCAAAGGGAATTCCACCTTCACCTTCCATGTCCCTCTCATGCAGAGCAAGCACAAGAAGAGCCACGGGATGAACTCTGGAGCTTGGCACAGCTGCTCTGGTGCCACCAGCCCATGAGGACAGCCAGGAATGGCTGGAGCCCCCTGCTCCCACAGCCAGGGGAGGGTCTGGCCCTGGCAGCAGTGCAGCCAGGGGAAATGCAACCTTCTCCACTGCACACTTCTCCCACTGCCCCCTGTCATCCCAGCCCCTCTGGGTTATGTCACCACATTTCTCCTCACAGAGAAAAACAAGGCACGATTCTTCCCAAGAACATTTCTGGGTTTCACATTCTCTGAACCCCAGAGAAAGAAAACACAATTCTGATCTCTCTTGCAGTGCCTGTGTTTGTGCCACAGCAGAATGCAAGGTGGAGACTGTTCCCCACAGGGATGGGGTTTGGTTCCTTGGCTGGCAGGGCCAGGGGTGTGTGTGTGTCAGGACTGAGGGTGACAGGCACGAGATTCTGGGCAGGGTGAGCAGAGTGAGTGCTGGGCAGATTCAGTTTAGATGTAACATAGTGTAATATAATACAGAATAATATAGTATAATAAAGCAATTAATTAGCCTTCTGCTACCCATGGAGTCCTCCTCACCATCCCTCCCTGCCAGGGGCCATCCTGTTTCCAAAGGTCATCCTAAGGCAGGGCCCCCTCTGCTCTGCCTCTTCAGCATCCTGCTCCTTGGACTAGACAAGAGTGAGTGCACAAACTCACCCTCTGAATTCTGCTGACTGAGGCAAAGAGGATGTCCTTCACTGCCAGCAGGGCCACAAGCTGCCATTCACCTCCCAAGGAATTCCAGAGCCACATACTCCACAGTAACTACACCAGCACTGATTAACCAGCAACAAGCTCTACAAACCATTAGTACATCTATCCATCCCTGATTATTTATTACATTGGGTTTCACAACTTTCTCTGAGGCACTGAGTAAACTGGGAAAAAAAATAAAAAAGAGACTCCTGAGTGAAAACAGTGCTTTTTGAGATCTGCCCTCCACACCAATTTCCAGTGTGGAAATCTGTAACAGAAAGATGGATCTGCTTGTACAAAGCCATGAAACACTGAAATTATCTTAGGAGACATTTTTCAATTGTTAATAATACAGCTAGGCTATAAAAAGAGCTAATCCATATCTTTAAATTGTTCATCTGGAAATTTGGATTAGGAGGAAAAAGCCCCAGCAATTTTCATGTTTTATAATGAAGTATCAAAACACGAAACTCTTTTCAATCCAAAAAAATGAGTCAAAATTGATGTAAAAGCACATTTTAAATTGCTTCTGGCTGAGTAGCTGTCTACAAAGCAGAAGGGGTGGGAGCACCTAAGAGTTTGCAATGGAAACACCAAGAAGCTTTTACTGCAGTCACACCAACAAGAGCTGCTATCATGAAGCAATAACATCCTCCAGAGCTCTGTTTATTACCTCGTTCCCAAAGCCATCTCGTTTCATGGAGGTTCTGGGGTCAGAGGAAGGGGTTAGAGAGTGAGGAGGAGTCTGAGTGGGGGTGAGTTAGGGGCACTGCTCAAACAGAGGCTATTTTAACACTTCTGTCTTTAATTCAGGCTGCAACTCAGGAATTTATAGGTTTTTTCAGGTGAAATACTCACACATTCCAAGGCTAAGAGTGACTTTGGCAAAGCACAGACAATACCTAGACTCATTGTTATTATTATGGAGTATTAGAGAGGAGCTCACACCTGTGCTCCTTTGCCACCTCCAGCACTCTGCCCACAAGTCCAACAGAGACAGAACGCTCATGCTCTCATTTCCTGAGCTCAGAGACTCTCCTCAAAACCTGGGTGTTGCCAGTGCCTGGGACAAAAGCACCACTGATGGCTGCTCTCCCCCAGCCACGCTCACAGCAGCCCACTGCAGATGTTCTAACATCTGCCTGCTCAGGGGATGCCCAGCCTGTGTGAGTGACCCTCCTTGGGCTGCTCAGGGTGGCTGCAGAGGGAGGGTGAGCAGCACTCGTGGTTCCCCAGTCACCAGCTGGTAACTCCA
>JANIJU010003063.1:71226295-71242380 GCA_025504685.1 Leucosticte australis | reverse complement strand
GTGTGATAACAAACCCTGATTTTGGGGCAGGGGCAGCCTGGCTGGAGAAAGGAAGAGGTTTTTAAGGGCAGTAATGCAGATGGCAAAGTGTAAAAGCTGCTCTTGAGGAATACTAGGAGCTACAGGTACTGCTGCCCCCAAATTTTCTTGTTCAGATTGATCTTACAAAATTCACTAGAGCTGAAAGCATGAAGAACCTCTGAAAGGAGAAAAGGACTTTGGGGAAACTGAGCCTATTGGGGGAAAATTGCACTTTGACTTAACTTCAGGCACAAGCTCAGGCCATCCTGGCACCAGAGAATAATGAAGTTTGCCACTGTGAAAGCTGCAGCTCCAGACTCCTGCTATCTTCTATTGAGAGAAGTTCAAGTGATGACTTTGGAAAGCAAAACAGACCAAGGCTCCTGACCTCAGTGCCTTGTTGTCTAACACTTTGATCTACAGTAATTAGGTATTTCATAGCTTCAAACTGTGCCTAATATTAGCCCCCATTCATAAAAGGGTGATTAAATACCCTGGCTGCTAACAGTCAAGCCTGGCAAGGAATCAGACTTAATAAAAGAAAGGGAAAGAGTTCAGAAACTTCCAAAGGCTTGCACAGTTCTTGCCATATGCAGTTTATGTCCCAGGCCAGGCTCCTGGAGCACACATTTACTGGTCTGTTTGCTCACTCCTGTCCCAGCTACTGAAAGTGACCCAAACTTTGGGCAACACAAATGGCCATGACACAGACTGCAGTGAGAAATAAGGCATAAACAGAAATCCTTCCACACTCAGCTATTCCACCAGTTTGCAACTAACAGCAATCCATGTCATCTGGTCAGGGCACCACGGAGAGCAAGGCTCCCAGGGAGGATTTCCTGTGCAGTGGCTGAGGATGAATACCTGAAGTACCTGGATTGCTGGGCCCAAGGCAGAGGGTCTGTACCAGCAGGAGTCAGTCAGGGCAGCTTGGCCAGGGCTCCCTGCTGTACATGCACACTGCTGGCAGAGCTCAGCACGGAGACACTGCACTCCAGGAACATTCCCAGGAGTGACTGCAGCCTCCCCGTTCCACAGGAACCCCAGCAGGGCCCAGGCTGGGGCTGCAGAGCCAGCTCCCCCAGCCAGCGTGGCTCCCCTGCCTGCCCCCTCGGGACAGTTTGCTCAGGATTATACAATCTGATTTGCATGATTATATAATCTTCTTTTCAGCAACATCCCTCTGAGAAGAGCAAACAACATAATGGGAAAACCAGCAGCACAAGCCAACTCTTTCAAAACCCAGGGTCTGGAATGGGCAAAGGACACAAAGTAAGGGGGGGAAAAAAGTTTTTTTGGGTCTGTTACCAGATTTTTCATACAGACCTTTCCCAGGAGCATTAATTCCCACTGAATGTAAGCCAAGAAACAATGTGAAACACAAACACCTCCCAGACCTGCACTGCTGCCAGTATGGGAAGGGAAGCACCTCAAGGTGTGTACAAGGGCTGTTATTTACCTCTTTTACAACAGAAGTGACTTTGGGGCAGTGTGAGAGCTCTCAGATGTTCTCTCCCCACCCTGGCATTAGACACTGGCAGGCAGGTGCTGCCACTGCTGCTGTTCTGACACTGGTTTTGTCTTGCAGCTGGCTGAGCTCGGCTCTGACAGCACAGTTCCACTGAGCTGGGGTCAGGGTTCCACGGCACAGGAGCACAAACCCAGCCCTGGCTCCACTCCTCGTCTCTTCCCTCAAACATTCAGACTTTGTCTTAGGACAGCGAGTAAGTGAAGCCTGTCATACTCCAATCTGCAGACAGGCTCTTCTGCTGGCTGCTAAAACTACTTATGAGGTCAGCTACTTCAGCAATACTCATCTAAAATTAATGCCTTATAAATAATCAAGGAGTAATCTGCTTCCGTCTGGCAGGCTAACCCCAGAAAGGAGCAAGTGGAACAATTCTGCCAGAGAAAAGGAAAAGGATGGCCTGACCTCCCAAGCACACTTGCAGGCAGTCACACACCCCTCCCCTCCCTGCATGACCTATTTTATTTCCCCTCTCTCACCACGGAGATGTCTCCCACAAACAGCCCCTGACTCAGGCACTGAGGGACACTGAGCTGCCACCCAGGGCAGCGGGGCATCCTCATGCTGGGTCAGGTTTGCAAAGGTGTCAGTGACTTGTTATCTGTTCTCCAGGTGCAACAGAGCCCTGCTGAACAAGTCCATGCAGCTCAGTGCTCACTGTGCCACCTTCCCAAAACTGGGATACTGGCTATGGGTCATGGCCTAACATTCTGCAGCACCTTAGAGTGGGTGAGGGGCCTGTATGAAAAGCACACTGAGGACAGAGATGGCTTTCAGTTAAAACACCAAGTTAGGGAACAACTTCCAGCTAAAAACCTTCACTTACAGCTAAGTGCTCCTATAGCATAAGCTCCAGTGCTGCAATATTCCAACCTGCTTCTGGAAGCTGCCCTAAACCACTGCCCAACAGATTCCTGCAAGGCTCAGAGAACATCTGTTTCTGTCACCAGAATCCCATTCTGTACCAGTCAGCAAGCTCCCCATCAGCTGCAGGGTGAGCCACTGAGCACCTGGGGGTTTTCTCCTTTTCCATCTGAGAACTCCACAACTTTCTTAGCAGAGGCAAAGACCAATGCATGGTGACAGAACAGTCCACCTACAGCAGCTCAGCTTCTCTGAGGCACCTCTGAGAGCCATTAAAAGGATTCATGGTCCCCCAGCAGAAAATCACTGAATGATACTGTGATCAGATATACAGGGTCCCAACAGGAAAAAGGCACAGAAATGGTTATTTTGGGCTAATTCATGAGAGGAGAAATCTTGTGGCAGAGAAGGACAAAGCCAAATGGAAACAAGACAAGTGATGAGGGGACAGAAAACAGGATAAACGTGTGCACATGGAACACAAGGATGTGCTGTCTTCATGCTGGGGCTCACAGGTGAAGAGACAGCAGCGTGGAGCTGGGGGCTGGGAAATGGGAAATAACACAGAAAAGATGTTATTTCCACTGGCCAAACGCCTCCTGGGCAGCCAGGGGTGGGCAGGAGGAGCAGTAGCTGCATGAGCAGCTCCCAACAGGTTTTCTTCCTTGCTGAGAGCTGCTGAGCCCATGTGAGCTCAGGAGCCAGGGAGAAGGCTGGCTGCACTCCTTGCAGGCCATTTGCATATGTTCTTAGTATGCAGAATGGCTCTGGATGTAATTGAATTGTTGTTTTTGCCTCTATTAATACATATGCAAATGAGTCACTCCTGCAGCTGTGCTGTATTAATCATATGTGTGCTTCTGTCTGTCTGCTCTGCAGACTCAGGGCTGCAGGGAGGGGGAGAGGGAGCTCAGTCTGACCTGCAGGAAAACTCACTCATGCACACAGAGCTCTGCCAGCAAGCAGCAGGCCTGAGCTGCCACTGGAAGGCACACAGGCTGGTCATTTCTCAGTCTTTTTTCATTTTTCACAGATATGGATGGAGTCTGAAGGCTCTGCAGAAAGGACTGTTAATCTAGATAAAATGAATGTGCCACCCCTGCTAATTCCTCCCCCTGGGGGGGGGGAGGGAGCTCTAATTTGACAAGGCACAGAGGAGCCCTGGTATTGTTTTACCAGGAGGATTTACTGCCTGCAAATGGCCACTGTGGTGTTCCCAGGTACCCCCAGTGCCCAATCAAACACACAGCACTTCCAGGCACTCTTCTGCAACCACTGCCTTCCCTGAACTGACTGGGTTCTGACAGAATGATGTGCTCAAGCTTTTCATCCAAGTCCATTTTAATAGAAGATACTGGCTTTACCCATAAGGTTGTGTGAGATTCTGTCCAAGGCAGGAATGGGCTGTTTAAATGCCAGCTCCAAAGCACACTGACCCACAGGAACAAGATTTATTTGGGCTGTGCTCTGTGGCTCAGGCTTTTACACAACCTACCCCAACCTCCAGTGCCCAGCAGGCACCCAGAAAGGGAGGAGTGGCTGCACCTGGAGCTGCAAGGCTTGCTCTGGAGTTAACTGAGAGGAACTTTTCCATTTTAAAATGTTGAGATTTTTCAGAGGTGCTCTTGGCAATCCATGGTCCCTCCCCCACACCTTACTTTCAGTATCTTTAGTATCTTAAAATCATCACTAAGACTTCATGGAAAACCCAAGAAACCTTGGAAAGATGAAACTTTTAGAAGACAACTTACCCCACAACAACACAGAGCTCCTCACCCTGGTTTGGATGGCTGCAGCTTCTTTTACATGGAGAGTTCCACATTTTTCTGGCTGAAGGACCTTGGTCTTCACTGACCCTTTTGAAACAGCCACCTTGGCTACCATGGGCAGTACAGGTGGCAAACACCCAGTGGCCAACAACTCACACAGCCAGAAAGAAGTGGTGGACAGAAGCAGGGAATACAGAATAATATGTAGAATATATTATATTCTCTATATAATAGAATACATTAGATTATAATAATTATTATATATATTCTATATATAATAGGATATATAGAATATCCATAGAATAACCTGCATAATGCAACAATCAAAAAAAACTATTTAAAAGGGTATCCAACAAAAACTGTTATTTATTACTGCTCTTATTGCTGTTGTTTGTGATGGCCACAGGAAACAGCACAGCCATGCACTGAGCTAATGGCAGATGGACAACTGCCATCTCCTGGTTATGCTAATGAGAAATGGCACTTGTCCTGCTCTTGGTTTGGTTGTGTTTTCCCCCAGATGTGTGTGCTCATAGTGAAAAACTAATTCTACTTTTTTTTTTTTTTAATACTTAAGTGGATTGCATGAGTATCATAATATTGTAATTGAACTGTGCACTAATGATTCAATCCCTACAAATGAAGTCAGAGCCCAATTAATGAGGACAGGTGAAGTAAAAAACAAACAGGGACAGGATAGTCTCACTGCTAAGAGCCAGCTCAGATGGTATTTAAAGCAAGCAGAAGAAATAACCCTGCACTGCTAAAACCAGTTTACTTCCCTGTAAGCAGAGTTACAGGAGTACCCAAGGAGGTCACCAGTGCAGAGTGAATGAATAATGGATGAAGCATTGCCATCTCTTGGCTGCATTCACTGGGGACAATAATGGGGTGCTAGACTCTCCCTCTCCAGAAATAATTCAGATGTCTTTGCAGCTCTGGCCACCTGACTCCCCAGACAAGGGAAGAATAAGGTTTTCAACATTCAGATGCACCACTACAGTCTCTGTACAGCTTTTTCAGAGCCTTCTTTCACAGATCTGAGGTGCTGTAACACTGGAAGGTCAACTGCCTAATCTGGCAAAACTGGTTATAAATAGAGATTATAGCAAGAAATCAGAAAGAGATCTGCAAAAAAACCCAGTTACTACATGTGCTTGGCAATTAATGCACACCAATATGGTAATGTCTCTTTAAGAGCAAGGGCAAGTTCTGTCCTCAGCAACATTTCAAATGAATCTCAAGGAGATACTCCAGAGGAACAGCCTGAACTGGTGAGTGGAGATCTGTAGCTCATCCCTGCAATGGTCAAGAAGCCAAAAGGAAGCAGGTAAGTTAAAAAAAAAAAGGTTTCTGACTGAGAAGGCTTTAATTTTACTTTTACTCAAGCTTTACTTTTGTTTCAGAGTAACAGATGTTTCTGGAACACTTGTGTGACCACTGGGACACGCTGCCTCCTGCCCAGCAGCTGCACACTGGTTGGAGTGCTCTGTCCTTCCCAGTGACTAGGGATCCCTGGGATACCCACGAGCAAAGCTTTCCACAGGAAAATCTGTACTGAGCTGACCCCTAAATAACAGCAGGATGAACAATCCTGCACAGCCCTCCAAACAGCCTTAATTTTTGTCCAAATCTAACCTCTAACATCAGTGTCTGCTTGAGGCCCAAATATTTCCAAAACTGTGCTCCAGTTTTTAAAATTCCATTTAAATTCAGTCCCTGGTATGTATCTTACTACACAACAAGAGAACAGGTCTGTAGCAAGAAAAATCCACTGACCCAAGTACTTAGTATAAGAAGTAGAGACTGAAAAGCTCAGACTGTTTAAGGTCTAAATGTGCTCCTCATCTTTATACAAAGAGAGAATCAAGGACTGTCCTAAGGACTGGTGCCCAGAGCCCAGAGCCAGCTGAAATGCTTTCACACTCAGACACTGATGGCAGCTCCTCCTGGTTCACACACTGACAGATCTGGACACGAGGCTGAACACAACCACAAACAATTATCAAGCCCTGCTTCATGCTGAGATGAAGAGGGAAGAAAGTTTGAATGCTGGCACTCCCAACTTTTTGGGGTGTTTTTTTCCCAAGAGCAGATGTTTGCAGGAAGTCTGTATTACATCAGACTGCTCTGGTGTTTTGACAGGACACAAAATGTCCATACAGTAAGACTACACAGGCAGCTGTCATTATTCATCCAGCATTATCTCTCAAAGGAGTTATGGGTATATACAGCACTTGTGTTACTGCCAATTAATCAGTTGTTGTCACTATCTGGTTATCAAACAAGCAATCTGGGAAATCTGACCCATTCCCACTCCCAATGGTGCAGATTCCTCTCCGTTTTCACGCTGTGTGATTAGTTCCCCTCTTTCCCAAGGCTCAGAAACTACTCACAAAGTACTTTTTATCGGAAAGGAAACTTTCAGATGCAATTTTATAAGGAATTTGCTCAGACTTACGGTAACACCTCTTCCATACTTCACTGTGCCCACGATGACTGGCACCAGAACAAACCCTGCAGTTCTGTTTGAGCAAAACTTGCTACCCCACATCTAGGTTTACAGCTTTGACTGCTGGATGTTCCTCGGGACGGAGGAACTGAATTCTCTGGTCTGAAGCACACAGGAAAACACCACACAGGCAGCCAGCAGTACTGCTGAGCCACTGGCCTTGCTCAGTGGAACACAGTGACAATTCAGGTGCAGCTTCTCTCATGCCTTTGGAACCTAAGGAAACATAGCTGCCATCCTGCACCACTCCTGAGGAACAAGACCAGATGATGATTATGAGGGGAAAAGCTGACACAAAAATCCTGTGTGCTTACCCAGAGGGATTTCACCACAGCAATGCTCAGGACTGACTTTTCTCAGTAACAGAGGAAAGCTAAAACCACTTTTCTCCCCAAAAGGCATTTTTGCTGTTGAAAGTGGGAATGAATGAATGCAGGGGCTGGCAGACAGAGCTTTATCAGAGCACAGGTTCAAGCTTGCACCAAGGCAGTTCCAGCTTTTCCAAGACAGCCCCATCCCTCTGCTTCCTTTACAGCCTCTAACACTGCAAGGGTCAGCTTCCATCCTCACCGAGCCACTGCTCCCTGTGGATGCTGGAAATCAAGGCAGTCCCACGTGGCAAATATCAGAATCTGTACGGCCCAGAGGGGACTCTGAGCTGGGGACAGGAACGGGGGCTTTGGATTACAAATCCATCCCTGTGAGCCAACAGGGGACCTCAAAATGAGGGACTGCATCTTCACTGCCACAGGAAAGCAACCAGGTGCTAGCTCTTCTTCTATAAACAGTGTGCATTTCATTTACAAAAACAAAAATTCGATTTTGACAACCAGGGATAAAAAAAGCACTTCCTGTTGATCTCACAGTACACTACTAAAGCCACGACCCGACTTAAAATCCTCTAGTGAATAACAAAGACGTGTTTATTGCTCCATAAACAAACAAGAGACATTCCTTGGCTTTGTCTTCTCTGAGATAACTTGTGTATCGAATTTTGCTGGGAGCAACAAACCGAGCATTGTGTCAGGTCCTTTGATCTCCCTGCCTCAAGTACACAAAGTCTGAAAGATGAGTGATAGGGAGGGAGAGAGAGAAGAAAAGAGGGAACATGCCACTTCTCTGACCTTTTACTGCCTGATGACCAGATGACAGAGGGTGTGCAGGGAACACCAGAATTTTAAGTTAAGCAGGGGAATGTCTGAAGTAAGAAGAGTTCCTCCTCGAAAGAGACTGCAAAGCCATTTAAAGGTGGGTTTGGACCAAAACAATTCAAACATGAATCTTTCTTTCTGACTCAGCAAAGTCACCACCGGGCTAAAGCGGATTTGCACAGAGTTTGGAAGGCACACTCTTTCTAGTCTAGCAACTAAGCTGAGCTCCATTCATGTCAGCAGAGGTGGGCATCAGTTTTGAATCCTGTATGATAAAACCCTTCCAGAAGCAAATCGAGCCTGACTCTTTCAAATGGCACCAGAAGTTAAGAGGCATGTCCAATTTCTATCAGATAGGCTGCAGTGATAGCTGAAAATCACTGGTAAGATGTGAAGAAAAATCAGCTTCAATTTATTTCTAGCATTTACATGCCCTTAGAGATCAGATCTGAAAAATCTAAGAGAGTCTGCTAAGTCAGGCATTTGAGCCTCTCCCACTGACTGGCTGCCAAACTCTCCCTCTAACTCCAGACATGCAGCAAAACAACATAGGTGAATTTGGTCAATATTTTCATTTTAATGTCCCCTGCACAGAAACAAGAGGCCTTTGAGGTTCTCAACTTTTCCATAACCTAAACTCACCCTAGGATCCTTATGACTGCAGTCACTTTTGCACAAAGCCCACCTTTTAACAAGAAAACTGTTATTGTGATAAAGCCTATTTTAACCAGGATACTTCAGCCCACAGCATGCACAGATACAGCCCAAAGCTGGTCCTGAAACGAAAGTAAACCATCCTACCATCCTACTGGAGCACTGAGGCATTATTTTAGGACCAGCTTGAATGACTGAAAAGATAAGAATTAGAATCAGTGTTGTTTTTGCATTGCTAGTTAGCTCCACGTTTGCTTTTCCTTTTCCCCTCCCTCTTGCTTCCATATGTCTGTTCATGTGTGTTTGGCTATTAAAAGCACTTTATCAATACTGAAATTCATTTCAGAGGGATGACTTCTATGGCTCCCATGATTCCTGAGCCGCCCACAGTATTTGTAACTCAGAGAATCAGAAACTACCACACAGACAATGTTGCTTTTCATACAAAGGCACAATAGGAATGAATGTATTAACCTCTGTGGTGCATGGAATGTGTCAGCTTACACACTGGCAGCTATTTCTGTCAAACTCAGCTCACTTCCGCTGGCTGTGTTAAAATAAAATAAAATAAAGCAAAAAAAAAAAAATCTTCCCCAGAACTGTGTCCCACGCTCTAGCAGGCTGCCAAACAACTGGAGTATCTGATGGCTGCTCCACGTTGGGCCAAGCTGGGCTGGAGGGTGCATCTCACAGAGGCAGGCAGAAGGCTGAGCCTGCCCCAGCAGGTACAGAGCTCTGCTGCTCCTCGGGCCTGGAAACAGCAGTGGGAGGGAGATGCACCTGCAGGGCAGAGCTTGGGGCTCTTTGTGTTTCTGGAAGAGAATGGCAATCCAGACCTTGCAGAATCAGAGACCACTTGGGTCTTCATTTCCTCTCGGTCCCAAATATCACTCGGCTTCCTCCTACCAGCCCAGCACACACGACAGGCAGCCAAATTCCCACTGTGGCAATGGACACCACGTCTGCTTAACTCCAGGGACCTGACAAGGGCTGTGTGGCTGATCAGGAACATCCAAAGACTTGCTAGCATTGTCCATTTCCATGGACAGCCTAATGCCTCCAAAATTCACAATACTGACAGTCTCAGTCAGAAACATCTGGCTACCAGGTCAACCCTTTATTGTAGCTGGAAAAAACTCAAACCCTTCAGTATCTTTCCACCTGTTCTCTCATTGTCTATGTTAAATTAGAATAATCACTAATTATCTGCAGTACAGCAGGGCCTAAAATGCTCTGGGTACCATAAAACACAGTAGGAGGGGCCAGTTATTGCTCTGAAGAGCTTATGGCCTAAAAGGACATAATCACGTTAACGACTTCTAAGCAGTTTAAAAGTGCTTGTCAGGACAGAGCTCTTCTGCCTGGCAGTCCATTTCAGCATTTTGGGATTGTACAGCCTGCAGGAGAACGAGCTAATGGAGAAGTGTCCTGGTTTCAGCTGGGATAGCACTGCCTTTCTCTCAGTAGCTGCTACAGTGCTGCGCTGTGCATCTAGGATGGCAATAACGCCTGGTAACACATCCGTGTTTGGGCTGTTGCTGGGTAATTCTTACCCTAAATCAAGGATTTCTCAAGTTGTGAGAAGCTGCACGAGAGCGCTGGGAGGCAGCAGGGCTGGGACAGCTGACCTGAAGTGGCCAAAGGAATATTGCACAGCAGAGAACATCATGTGCAGTTGATGAACTGGGGACACCTGCTCAGGAGGGGTCAGCCACTGCCTGGGGACAGGCTGCCACTGCCAGCAGGTGGGGAGAAATTGTGTCCCTGGGTTTTATTCCTCTCTCTTTTCCATTACAGTCATTGCTATTACTACTATTGCACTTGCGTGGTATCATTTATGGAACTGTTCTTATCTCATCCCCAGGTTTCACCTTGCATTTCCCAATTCCCACTTTTGGGAAGCCAGAGAGTGGCTGTGGAGCTCTGAGCTGCTGTCTGGGGTTGAACCACGTCAGCAAGAAAAGCAAACGTACTGCTCTGAGGAAACTCAAAGCACAAACCTACCAGTGGTTAACTTGACAACAGGGACACGAAAAAGCAACCAAAACTTGCAGCAAGGTGAGAGGAAAACGTGTTATCATCTGACCCCAGAGGCAAATTCCGTGCCAAGAGAACAGCCCAGAGACCCCTGTTACCTGCACTGTTCCCAGGAAAGGAAAACTGCTTTTCATATTGACTTAACCTCTGCCTCCCCTGCTTTGTGCTGGGACTTACCTGCAGCTGGAGAGGGCCTAAGCCCGGCGTTGCTGCGGCAGCAGCTGCCATGGTAGTTGGGATCAGCTGAACGGGGTAGGGGTCACCTAAGTAAGAGAATAATAGAGGCGTCAGCACCTTTTATCTACTCTCCACCTGCAAATTAAAGTCCTGCATTCACTCTTTCCAAAAGCCTTCTTTTGTGTGCCTTGTGGAGGCCTAATGAAAAGCTCCATTGTGCAGCCTTTTACTAACACTCTTTTCACAATTCTGGCTGGGAGAGGAATGTGAATAAAAGGCACAAGCAATTAAGGCGGAAACCTCATCCTTTTTCATGATGTATTTAGGGAAATGGGGAAAAAAAAGTGCACATTGATCAGAAGGCTGCACTTCAAAAAAAGGAAAGAAAGAAGATGGGGGTGGAGGAGAAGAAAAGGAAAACAGTACAACCTTGATAAGATCACAGCATTAGAAGGGAACAAATTTACAAGCTTGTCCAAAATATGAAGTTAACCCAACTCGGCTCAGTGTTAGCAAACTGAGCCTCACGCAGAGCAGAAATGGCACTCAACTGAACACTGCTTTCTTTCAGCAGAGGAAAAAAATCTCACTTTAGTGGCAGGGTTTGATCCTGCAACAGGAAAGAGCACGTGAAGCTAAGGAAATCAGATACAGGCCTTTGAAATCCCTGCACCAGCTCCACTTCATGGCTTGAGATTCAATTTTGCTTCTGGAGGAAAACTGCTTCGAGTTTTAGTAAGAACTGCATTGTGCTTAATGAGATAAAGGGAGCCAGTAAAGGTTTTAAGAAAAATTGCAGGCATTTATGAAGGAAATTTACCTGAAATGGCAAAAATTGAGATGGAGACTGGCACGTTTTAATGATATGGAGAGCTCACTTTTGGTCAATTCCAACACTTCTGATTTGTTAAAACAAACTTCACACTGCCCCATCCACAAATCTATGAGGAAAACTAGCAAAACTAGTAAGAAATGTTACACACATTATATTGCTTCCTGCCACCCCAGTAAGGCTCCCTAGAGCATTTCTGTGTGTCCCTGTGTTCTGGTGGCATGCCCGATTTCTGCAGCACAAAAACAGACTATGGAATGAGACTGTGGAAAAAGCAGAACACTCCATCAGGAAAATCTACCCAAAAGTTGCTCTACATTTCATTAAAAAGACATATTAAAAGTTTCCCCCTTTTTTGTGCTTTTTTGAATGAACTGGGCAAAAAAGTACAAAAGACAATTAAGGAGGTGCAGGGTGTTTTGTACAATCATTAATAATTATTATTGAATTAAAGTTTAAATGTTATCAAGCCTTAATTACAGGAAACAGAAAACAAAGGGAAATAAATGTATGTATTTTTAAAAAAAATGTTAGAAATAAGCTGTGTTGGTGCACACACATTCAGGTAAGTGGCTAATGTTTATTTTCCCTTTTTATAATCCAACCTCCTTCAGTCAGACCTTGTCATTCAAGGACTGTGATCTCCCCCTGTTAAGAATTATTAACAACTTCTAGTGGTGGAGGCCCAACAGCAACTGGGCTGGCAAAGCCTCCCAACAGCTACTGAACTGAAATAAACCTGCATGTTTATATTTAAGAGCATCTCAAGTAATGCTTTGTTGGCTGAAGCCTCCCAGCCATTCAGGGCTGGCCAAGCAATGCAACCCAAAATTTCCACCAGGCACCCCCACTCCCCAGTGCCTCTGCACCAGCCCCAGGCCACAGCAATCCTATTTATTTATTTATTTGTCAATGGGCACAGATTTCCTGACGTGCTTGGCTTTCTTTTTCTTCCCCAGAGAATGCCATTGTCTTACATTTTCCAATCTTCTTTTGCTTTCTGAGGCAGCCACCTGCCTTCTCCTACCAGGGACTGAATCAAAAATCTTTCTGACTTGGCATTTTCTGGAGAGCTATCCTGTGACCTAGGCAGGGCCCCAGACACGGGAAGGCACAGAGAAAAAGGAAATAAACAGTGCTCAGAGAGCCAGGGACAAAGGTGTTCAGCTGCTTCCAGAGCAGCACGGAATGAGCTCAGCAGCATCCCAAACCTCCCTCCTGAAGATGACATTCTGATCAAAAAACAGCCCGGAAAGAAGATACCATTTTTACATTTTCTACTGAAAAAAAAAAAAGAATGAGGGAAATTTTGTCATCAGTAGGATGCTGATTCTTACAGCCCATTAAATTTCTAGTTCTGAAGGATTTGTATTAAAACACAGATATTAAAAGATCAGCTTCCATGCACTCTCCCACATTTTTCTCCACACACAGCCTCAGCCCATCATGCCAATTCATAAATCCCACTATTCCCACCAAGAGCCCAGAGGGAGAGCCAAGATTAAAAGCCACAGACAGCTCTGCAGACCCAGGGAAAGTTCTGGAACTCTGTCCATGAAGCACTCAGACACTGACACCACACAGTGCAGGAGCAGCTGCCAGCCCTCCAATGCCCCAGAGAGCTCAGGCCTTGCCTGATAAAGACACAGTTCTTGCTGCTGCTCTAGAACATGCTACACTTTCACTGTACCCTTGAATTTATTCCCATTTCAGAGTGGGCAAAGTGACTAAACAGTTTTAGCTGAAAGCTAGTTTTTCCCAGATTTTAGTTTTAGCTGGGAAATGCGTGTCTCTACGTTACATCTTCGGTAAATATCTTATTTTTAGATGTAAGAAGTAGCTACATTTTTTTCCCAAGCTCTAGGAGCATTTCAGGAATGTGAGACAAGACAGACAGCTCTCAGAAATGGGTATTTCCCAAGCCACTCACAAGTCTGTACCTCTGAAAACACTAACAAAATCTCAAACAACCATGAGACATTTCCATTTACAGAATTCATTATTAATCCAATGCATGCAGGCAGGAGCATCTTTCAGCCACCAAAAGAAACATTTTGTGCAGTCATTTCATGTTCCAAACTACCTCTCTTGTTATGTGTGGACTTCTTGTACAAACAAAGCAGCAGAGAGAAGTTTTAGTGCTGTTTTTCTTTAGTAGGCCGTGTGGTAAAACATGGAGCAGATCAAAGGCTGAGATTTTTATGGTGACAGCAAGGTAAAAATCATTTCATTAGCTGGTGCATTATTGCCTAATACATAATTATTTCCCAGCTAGCTGGTGACATCACTTTGAAGAGCAGAATTCTTCAGGGCTGGCTACATGAAGGGAACCCAGGATTCATGCACTGGAGATGCAGCAGCTGAAGAAGGGAAGGGGAAATGTCAGCCTGGGGGAGCTGAGGGGGAATCTCAGAATGTAGAGGAATATTACTGGTGCCCACTGTGCCCATCAGGGCAGAGCACAAGGCTGAGTCCTCAGTTCTGTGCCAAAACTTCATTTCTCTCTCCATCCTTCTTCTGGTCCATCTTCCACAAACATACCCAGAACCTCTCTCCTGATAATTTATGCACTGCAACTTCTTTCAATTTCAAATCACACCTTCATCCTTGCCCAAAATAATCTTCCAAGATCTTACAAGAGGATTTTTCATGAAGCACATTCACTTTCAAACCCCTCTTTCTACGAACCCTCCTGTGATGCTGCTCTGAAAACCCTTTTCTGCAGGAGTCAAGCTGTGGGTCAGAGCCAGGTGGACATCCTGTCCCAGCACACAAAACACCAGCTCTGCTTAGAGCTCCATTTTCAGCTGACTGCCTACCAGCTCACAGGTATGAAATCATTCTGTACTGTGGGAACACAACAATGGCCCCCAAAGCATTTATATGTTTTGCAAAATTTTATCAAAGGAGTTTTTAAAGTTAAAAAACATTAGGATTTTTTTTCTTAAAGTGAAAATAAAGCATAAGAGTTAACATAATGTCTGTTGCACCATTCACCAAAACCCTGAAGATGTTTTTTGTATTCCTTTTTCTGTCACTCATCTCATTTATTCTCCTTCATGGTGTAATCCCCCCTAGTGTCTTGTCTTGTCTCCTGACAGGCTGCAAGCTCTTCAGAGCAGGCACAATTGTCTTACTTGCTATATAAATCAAGTTACATGCTAATGTTAAATTATAATGTTTTGACAGGATTTTAAAGTTGAACCTGATTATATGAAACAATAGAACACTGATTTTTTTTTCCCTGAAATTTTCTTCTCTTAAAAGAAGGATATCAGAAGAGGAGAAGTAGGGCATTTATTCCCTGTGATTTTTTAAAAACTCATTGCTTGTCTCCTACCTTTCAGGGACAGCAAATGCAAAAAAAGTTGGAGATCATGGAAGGAGAAAGAAAACGGTGTAAAGAATAAGAATACGAAACAAACCCTAACACTTAAATTATAATTTCCAAGACCAGTATGCTAAACTAAATTCCATGAAAAATACCAAAATAGCCATTTTCTTATAGTACATTCTGTTGACTGAAAAGGAATTCTACATTCTCTTCCCCCCATTTTTGACAAATTCTAGAAAAAGCCACAATAATTTTACACTCAGTTTATCACTTAGGTGTATTTATAATGAACAATCACAGCTGATGGCCAGCTGACAGGTAAGGCACTGCATCTCTTCTCCCCACTCATTTATTCTCAGCCTTATTTTCCCTTCATCCTCTTGGTGTGATGGTGGAGATGCAGAAAAAGGAATGGGAGGCTCTGAAAGACAAGAGCAGGGTTCCCTGACTTCTGGATTTAAATTAATAAGAAAAAGAGTATGAAGAAGACACCACCAGTGGCTTCCAGAAGGAAATCCCAACTGGTTCAGGCCTTCCCCAGAAGGACAGCCAGATGTTGAGAGCTGTCCAAGCAGCTGCACCCCTGTCCCTGGAGCTTGGCAGGCCCCAGCTGATGAAGCCCTGAGCAACCTGAGCCCATCTCCTTGAGGACCCTGCCTGAAGCAAGAGGTTGCACTGCAAGCCTTCAGACACCCCTGCCCACCAGAACCACCCATGAGCTCAGAATGCACATTTTTTAATGCTTTTTTCCATACCTGTTGAATAAATTACACTTACTCAAAAACTCCAGCTTCCAAGGAAAGCCAGAGTATTTCCATGAAGGTTTGTACACGCTCATGAATTTATAAAATCAGTTTATTCTTATTCTGTTGGCCAGCTATGGATAATGGTGGAGTAACACCAGACATTGTCCATGGCCTAGCAACTGAGCTGAAGCTGCCAGCCTGTTTTACAGGTCCCACTGCTCTGCCTGTGCTCTGTTGTCATGGGAATTACAAGGAGAGGCCACAGAGAGATAGATGGGGAGCTGGGGAACTCTTCCACTTAGAAACAGCCTTCAGTTGTGGTGTTCTGCTCTGCAGCCTTGCCTCCTTCCATTGCCTCTGAACTCAGAGAGCCATCCCATCCCCACGGAGGCTGAGGCAGAGCTGGCAGCACACACTGCTCCTCCCTGCTGTGCCCAGCCACAGTGCCACTGCTCCTCCC
>JANIJU010003063.1:71185487-71226285 GCA_025504685.1 Leucosticte australis | reverse complement strand
CTGTGCCCAGCCACAGTGCCACTGCTCCTCCCTAGCCTGGGGCAGGGGAGGGCTGGGTCATACGCTCATTCTCCTCCAAGGCAGGAACAGCAGCCCTGCAAGATGACCACCATCTGTCCTCACAAAGAAGCTGCAGCACGTGGTCTTCACAACACAGCTTCTGTTTTTGCCATCCTGATAAAAACATGGCATGCCAATACTTTTTCCTTGTGATTTGGTGATTGTCATGACCGGCATGTCAGCTGACACAGTTAAATCAGAAGTTAGCACTCAAGTCTCTTTAGAAGACAGAAACATGGAACACAGAGCACAAGTAAAACTGTAAGACAATCCACATGATACTCTATTAAACATGAAACATGTGACTGACTGAAAAACAGAGGCACATCAGCAATTTCCCTGAGGAACTTTATGGTATTTAACTCCTAAACATTAATTTTATTGTATTATGTGAGGAACCAATTAACTGAGAGCTTCACTTTTATCAGACATCAGAATTACTGTTCAGAACATAGATGAATGGTAAATTCAGCATATTTCAGTTTTATTTGGCTTGACTTGTTCATCTCTCATATTCTGCCAATTTTAAGAGGCAATCAGATATTTCATCAATACATTTCTGTGAATTATTTAGAACACTTCCAGCAGCAACAAGCTGATATGTAAGACATATAAAATGTACCTATTGTATATTCAGATCTCCCCTCCAGTTGGATATGGTTGAAATAGTGATTAAAGTCCTTTCAAAAAAGCCTCGTGTTATGACATCTGACTGCAAGCACAATATGATTTGTTACAACAAATTATCCACAGGGCACAGGACAAATGGGCAAAGAAAAACAATTCTTGTTTCCAAAATCTGTCATATTACCCTAAAAATAACAGAGCTATCAGCAAATAGAAGAGTATCTGTTCCTGAGAATTTGCCAATAACCTGGAAAATGAACTTGGGGTAAATCCCATTTCTGGAAATACAGACTTGGCAACTATTGCTTCCCAAGAAAAGAAAACTAATCCTAAAAACCTCCAAATAACTTAATTTCTTGCACACCTTAGTTTAGAAAACAAGGTGAGTTGTTGTTCATCTTCTACAGAAGAAACTCTGTGGAATTCAGCAGCTTCAGTCATCCTGAAAAGCCTCAGGACTGACAGAACACACCCCACTGCCTTAGGCACAAGTCAGCTTTTCCTTCCCTTTTTGCATGATGATCAAATGTTTTAAGAAGTTCTGGGGTGCAGTTTCCTAAATTAATCTTACTTAGATCACTAATTAGGGAGGACCCATCAAAATTTGGGCTACTCTGTGTAGCTGACTTGGAAACCACTGGCAAACAGTGCTGGAAATGTAGAGGCATGGAAACCTTCTGAGCATGCTGACCCAGAGAGCTCTGCTCTCATCCTAACCCCTTCTGCCTTTTTTGCAGCTCAGCCCCCAGAAGCAGTCCCTTGTGCTCCCCCAAACCTTTATTTCACACCCTTCAGTATCTCTTGCATAGGAGATACAGCCAGGCCTTAATATTCCACATACAGACCCACACATGTGTGCATTGATAAAAGGATCATACAGATCCATGTGTGCACTGATAAAAGGATCATACAGATCCATATGTGCATTAATAAATGGATCATACAGACCCACACATGTGTGCATTGATAAAAGGATCATACAGACCCATACATGTGTGCATTAATAAATGGGTCATACAGATCCATGTGTGCATTAATAAATGGATCATACAGATCCATGTGTGCATTGATAAAAGGATCATACAGATCCATATGTGCATTGATAAATGGGTCATACAGACACATCCATGTGTGCATTGATAAATGGATCATACACATCCATGTGTGCATTAATAAATGGATCATACACATCCATGTGTGCATTAATAAATGGATCATACACATCCATGTGTGCATTAATAAATGGATCATACAGATCCATACATGTGTGCATTGATAAAAGGATCATACAGATCCATGTGTGCATTAATAAATGGATCATACAGATCCATGTGTGCATTGATAAATGGGTCATACAGACACATACATGTGTGCATTAATAAATGGATCATACAGACACATGGGTGCATTAATAAAAGGATCATACAGACCCATACCTGTGTGCATTAATAAATGGGTCACAGAGATACCTGTGTGCATTAATAAAAGGATGATACTACCTACAAATAACAAGCAGCTTGCTCAGAGGCAGAACTATGCAGTTTTTAAAGGGCACAATGCAAAACTTCTTCTCTTCCATCACTTGCACCATTTTTATGCTTTCAAAGCACTTCCCAAATATTAATTAGCTCTAAATAAATTCTAATTATTTCTAAGAGTGGCCCTAGCAGATCTGTATCATCTGGTGTGAAATCTGACTTCAGTGAAGTCAACAGCAACAGCTCCTCAGACCTCAGCAGTGCTGACATTTCCCTTGCCATTGCTGAAATCTGGGAGCTGTGTCTGTTATCTGCTGAGTGCCACAGGGAGGGCTGGACTAGCAGGAGTAACCAGTGATAAGGGCATGGGATGAGCAGGAAAGAAGGGTGAAATGACCCAAGCCAATCTGGGGAGCCCAAATGTGGGAGAAATGCAGGAACCAGACTCTGTTTGATTTCAGCAGCAGCTGAAATGGAAGGTGGCCTCCTGCTGCTAAAGCAGCTTAAATAGTTGGGACACTGGGTCAGCTCCTCAATCTGCTCATGCTGCCAGTCACTAACTTAGACAACAACTAACCTTGAAACATCAGCCCTTTATAAAAAGATTTCCATTATTTATCTATCTAAAAATTACATATTATGTGTTTAATAACGTACATATAAAGAGGTTTGCATGAAAAATGAAAAAAACTTAAATTTCAAATAGCATGAATAACTAAATACAGGGTGAATAAGTGTGTAATCAGTATTTACCTTGCTAATTGGGGACTACATAGCCCATCACATACTGCCAACTTTTTTTTCTCATAAGAAAAAGTACTTCAGTCGTAAATAAAAATTTTAAGTATTTTATACATGCAATTATATCTAGGTATGGAGGTTAAAAATTAACTGGAACCAGAGATTATGAATCTTTCTCTCAAATAGAAATGTAATCCTAATAGAAGTTCCTCCCTTCATCTCTGCCAACTTTACCACCACACAATATGCCATAGAGAAAAAAGGGGAAGTGTCAACTTGTGTAAATTGTCCCTTATGTAATGCAAACCATCTGTTTAAAAAAACAAAACAAAATGAAAACCCAAGCCACTCCCAAGCCTGATCTGCTCTGGAGAAAAAGAAAGAAAAGGAAATGCAGTACATCAAATTGGAAACCAAAGACCATGACCTGCCATGTAACCATGGAGAAAATATTTACCCCTCTCCTCCCTTTATTTACCCAATTCTGGAAAATATTTGGAAAAGCATAATTGAATCATTTGCTCTGCACATAATAGAGACTGATATTGCTGGGTTTTTTTGAGCCTTTCATCTCTCTAGAATGTTTTCCATCGGGCTGGAACCAAGCAGAGAAAACTCTTTGTTTCCAACACCACATCTCACAGTGATGCCACACTGGGTGAGGAGGTCCCCGAGGCCTCAGTCACTGCAGCCTGGCAAAGGATGGGGATAAAGGATCAGTCCCCTCTGCCCTGTTCCTCCTTGGCTATCTGCCAGGAAAGGAGTCCAAATGGACCCCTGCTATCAACTGGTACGATCATTTTTGTGTTCTCCTCAGTCTAAATGCTCAGAAAAGAAAGTTTGTGTAGAGAAAGCAGAGCTCTTCTTTCCCAGGCTCTGCCTGGTGAGTGATGAGTCCTTTGGAAAGCCCTGCCTGAGGAACCCTCCCACTGACACCCTCTGAAACCACGGGGGACTCACACCTCACCCTCTCGGGGGAGGCACAGGGGGCTCAGAAAGCACGGAGGGAGTTCCATTAGGCTTTATTATCTAAGCTGAATGCAAATCAAACAGCAGTACAGCTATCCATTATTTCTTCTCTTTTGCACACCCTGAGCCTTGGTCACACTCCAGCTGGGCTGAAGAGACCAACAGCTCCCACCACAGCCCCTGCAAAGGTTTCCACTGGGACCAGGCTGCTCTTTAATCCCTTCCCAACAGTTCCCATGAAAAAGAATCATCTCAGCTGAAGCAATTTGAACAGCCTGGACAGAAACAAGTTTGAGAATGCTTAACCGAGAAGCTTGGCCCATACATCTCCTTCTGGAGACCTAAATTCTCACAGGGGCAGGGTGCAGAGCAGCACAAATGTCCCTTTGAATGTGTCTCCAAACTCAAGGAGCTCTGCATCACTAGCTACTTATGAAAATACTGCTTGTTGCAATAATTCTCTCTTCCTTCTCCCCCAGATTCTCAAATCTCACTTTTTTTGAGGAACAGTGTGTGAAAACTTTCATAGCTTCATGTTCTTTGTGACTGAAACTGAATAGTCACATGGAGTTTTTATCATTCCTATCTGCAGGTTGTTATTGCTAATAAATAACTGCTAATAAATAATAATAATAACTGCTAAATGCTAATAAATAAATAATCATCACTGGAGAATTTCCATCAGTCAGCCACAGAAAAGAATTCTGAAAAATGCAAGCAGTCCAGAAGGAAGGGCAGGTTTTCCAAAAGGACTGGGAAGATGTGGAAGTGAGACTCCATTTCTGTCAGGCACATACCCTGATTTTAAACCACAGAGTTTAAAGGGCAGTCATGCCCAGAAGATGCTGGTGGGGTCTTTGGAAGTTCCTAGGAGGGATTTTCTCCCAAAGGCAAACTCAGTGAAAATCAGGCAATTAACCCTTTCAGAAGCTGAGCAAATTAATCTGCTGGATGTTCTCTGTAGCAGCACAATGCTGGTGCCACAGCCCACCCCAGCTCAGCTCAAGCCAGCACAGGTGTCTGCAGTACAAGAATTTGGTCAGCACCCCTAAGGCTCAGATCCTAGTGCCTTTGTCACTCTTAAGAGGGAGGTTTAGTCTCCTAAGTCACTCAGGTGCTTAACAAAATGGTACCCAAAGCTCTCTGGCTTATAGACTTTGCCAAGTGGGCTGATACACAGTAGGGCAAGCCAAAAAAGTGGGAGAAATACCTTTCAGTGGTCTGTCAAAACATGACTTGCTGTGAACATACTGTGGTTTGAAGGCAGCTAGGTGAAGCTTTCCAGGTGTGGCTAAATGTGAGTTTTTGTTTACTCCAGATGCTGAGTGAAGGGAAGAAGCCCTTTGGACTACTTATCACTTCTCCTCAGCTTCTCAGTCAAACTCAGCCAAACATGCCAGGCAACCACCAAACACAGAGCTGCCTTTTTCCACTGGCTCCTGCTCAGCCCTACATCTTGGCACGCTGCTCATTCCAAGCCTCACTGCCAGAAGCAGCAGAAACTTTGCTCTTTTTGCCTTTCAGTTTTCGGGGTTACACAAACACGTGATGTCACATCTATTTCACAGATGTGAGGAACTACAGGAGCATCAGGGAGTTAATATTCCATAGCTGTGAGGAACTACAGGAGCATCATGGAGTTAATATTCCATAGCTGTGAGGAACTACAGGACTATCATGGAGCTCATGTGCATGCAGCACAAAGAAGGGAAAAAACCACCTCAGCTCCTTCTACCCCAACTGGACTTGACTAACATGGAAACAGTATCATCTGCCAGACCTGTCTAACAGCGTGCTTTGCTGACCTTTTCCAGACCCACAGTGATGGTAGCATTCACATTCAGCGTGGCTCACAGCTACACATTCTGCACTGTGAATCACTGAGGCTGAGTGTGTGAAATCACTGGAAGAACTGAATGAGGCCGTGTTTTGGCACTGCAGCTGCTGAGGGATGGGAAGTGTTTGGAACAGTATTTGCAATAGTGGTCCCAGTCTGTAAAATATCAGGAAAAGGTGTCAGTGGCCAAAGAAACTGAGCTAGTGCTCAAGTACTGTGTCTGTGATGTTCAGAAGCCGAGAGAAATCTGAAATTGTGGGCTAAGCCAGCTTAACTAAAGAAATCTTTTTATGTTCTGAGTTTACAAAAAATGCAGCAGTGGCAAGTGCTGAGTAACTCAAACCAAGCGATGAATTAAGGAGTGAGTCAAGGATACAGATGGATACAGTGACATGGACACAACAAACACCAAAGCAGAGACAGAGAAGGGTAGAACCAGCAAGTCCCGGATAACTCGGTAGAAAACCGATGGCAGGAGAGTTCTACAAGTGCATGACAACAAGTCCATGAAATTCATGCTCTAGCTAAGTTTAGTCACAGAAATAAAGTTCCTTCATTATTTCTTAACTCGTACTTATTCTCATCATGTTGACAGGAAGATGAAATCCTATAGAAGGCTTAAGTAAAATATAAAAAAAAATCTGCGGAATGTAGAGAACAATACAAATCTTTCAAAGATTAAAAAAAAGTAGATGCTATATTTTTAAGTGTTAGGCTCTCACAAATATCCTCAGAGTTTGTGTTAGTCCATCAAACTGAAAGGCATATGCTATCTTTGATCTCTGTGCAGAACCTCCGTTGAGATTAATGTGAGCTCTGTGTGAAGAGAGAGACTAGAATAGGCCCTCAGTTCACAAATAGCAAGCAGTCTGCTTCAGGAAAAAACATGTTTTCTTACAACAGTGTTGAAATTTATTGGGAAGTTTCGAATAGCTTCTCTTCAGATGCAAGTTTGTGGTCATGAGCATGTTCACTTGTCAGAAAGACCTGTCAGGGATGAGGTGCACAAATGCACCTCTTGTGTCAGATGTTTGGCCGTTGTGTAGGAACACCTCCTTCATCTCTGACAGGCTTTTCTCAGGCTGGAACAACCAATGCCCCGTTCCACACTCATCTCTGCAAGCTGGTGGCTTTGTCCATGACAGGGTGCTATTTCCATACCAACTGTGCCCTGCAATGCCCACCTCCAGCTAAAGAAACCCCAGGACTTACTGCAGCCCGCCTTGTAGCTGAAGCCAGGAGGAAGGAGGAATCCTTGCTGGGCAGCTGCTGCTAGGGTTCGCTGGTCTGGGGGGAACACGGGGATCATCAGTGGAGGCAGCTGACCCTGGACCTGCTGAACAGAGAGGCAAAATCAAACACAGAACTTCGGGGGGGACAATGTCAGGCAGTGTGAACTCTTTCACTGCTGATCTGAGAGGTCTGCTCTGAATTCACCTCTTCACATTGGGGTGCTCCAGCAGCAGCAACTGTGGGGCTCCATCTTCATCACCAAACACTTCACATGAACGCCATGAATCCAAAATAAACTGAAACGTTTCACCAAGGCATATCTGTATCCCACTTAATTATTCCCCCCACAGTTCATGACTCACTTATCTCTGGTGTAGGGGGGTACTTCCTTCTCTTTTACTGAACTGTGGAGCAGTGTCTGTCTCAGACAGTAGCTCTCACCCTGACCAAGCCCAAACACAGACACCTCCTCAGAAAGGAAAAGTAAGTGCACAAGTAGCACACAGCACAGCCAATGCTGTTTTTCTGCTCATACACGTGCACTTATTTGTACATGTGGAAAGATGAATTCCCAGAAAAAAGGCTGAGACCCTTTATTCACAAATAAAACAGCCAGGTCCGAAGTGTTGGGCGTTCAACTCTGCACAGCAACTCTACACAACCATGCAAGTCAGGAAGTGGAAAATATTATATTGTAAGTGGATACTGCAGGGGACTACAGCCATGCAGAAATTAGTCACCAAAGCTGGAAGTGGGCCATGGACAACGTCTACTGCTGCTGCTTTTACCCAGTTCCGGTAATAGCTTTTGTAATTGATAGAAATGGAAGCTGTCTCTGTGTTTCTCACAGATGAGAAACACAAAGTTTGCTGGATTAAAATGCTGAATGTCTCGTTTCAATTTAAACCCCCCTGCACTGACCAGATCAGTCAGTCAAGAAGGACTGGCTCCTTTTTAAGAGAGCTCATCTAGATTTTAATGGCACTGTAAAGCTGAGGCACTGGAGATGGAGATGTCTTTGAAAACTAGAATTTATTGTGTGGCTTAAGTAACTCAGAAAATCAGAGTATCAACAGACAACCTTCAATGCTGAGGGGTGCAGGAAGGTGTCACCCCTCCACTGCTGCCTGCCAGCAGAACTGGGAAAGAGAACCTGCCCCAGTCCTTGGCTGCCACTGCTCAGAATGCACCATTTGCACTTCATTCTAGTCTCATTTATTCTCCTTAAATCCAGGCCACGTCTTGGTTCACCCAACACCATCACCAGGCAAAACAGCGTCACAAAATTTGGGATTACCATCTCTTTTAATTTATGCCTGGAGCTGGCAACACCCCTGTGTGTGCTGACTGAGTCTGCATGGTCTGAAAGAATTTCCAAGGATAGAGTTCAAGAGCACTGTTGACAGAAATTCTTGCAGTGAGAGATTAAGATTGAGGCTGAAAGATAGAGTAGATGTAGCTCCACTCACTGAACCAGCTTGATCCATTTTTTGTTACTTCAATATTTGTCTTTCTATTCTGATCCTGTTAATTAGGAGGCATACATATTTTCAGCTGAATTACAGGAGAAAAAACCATAAAAAATGTGATTTGCTCTCTATCTGCACAGATATCCTTGAGCTGTCCAATACCTGCCTTTGCTTCACGTGTTCATTTTTCGTTTGTTTTGTTTGAGGTTTTGTGGTTTGCTTGTTTTTTTTTTTTTGCCTTTTTTTTTTTTTTAAGACAAAGACAAAGTAACTGTATTCTTTCAGAACAAAAATGAACAGCCATGCGGAATTTTTGCATAGTACTCTTCTTCGGCAAAAAGCCACAGAACTTTTTTTTTTAAATGGTTTCCAAGGATGAAAGTGACTTTGCCAAGTGAAGAAGCTTCAAAACAGGACTCAAAAAACACTAATAGAAAGACAGATGGTTCTACTAAGTGCTTTGCTGCCAAAAAAAATGTTAAAAAAAAGTGAAAAAAATGGAGTGATGTTATTGAAGCTGACTGCAAAGTTCTCTGATGACTGCAAATACTCTTGTCCCACTGCAAGTGTTAACTCTGCCTCCAGGGCTAATATAACTGAAGCACCACACACACACAAATTGTCACTGCCAAGCCCACAATGTAGCTTAAGTCTGCACTTGATTCCAAGTGACTGCCAAACACACGAGCAAAACACCACACTGAAAAATTCCCATTTAGGAAAACATTTACCAGGAAAATGCCCTTTCTTCCTAAATCTGACTGCTGCATTTCATTTTTTTTTCGGATTGCTGCTCCTCTTTAACTCTCCAAGGGGCCTTGTAGCCCCTCATTTCAAATGACACAACCCTGTTTGCATTAGGGAGGTAAAAACCATGGAGTGATGAGGATGGTTTGCATGGATATAGAAATAACACAGTCAAAACAATGTGATTTTCATTCCAGGATGGAATGTATGGAGCAGCACTCAGCTACACTTCATCTTCTCCTAAACACAAATAAATGCAAACATTCGTTTATTTTAATCCGATTACCTGACACAATTTCATACAAATGATGGACTCTTCATTTTTATGGCTGATATAACTACTACATTTGAACTCGTTATGTTTATTATTATTATTAACTGGAATTGCTAGGATACAACTGCTTCAAGTGGCATTGAATACTGGCCCTCCTTCTGAGTTTTACAGCTAAGGTGTTTCCCCTTTTTTTTTCTTTTCAAGGTATTACCACATCAGTCAAATCTCTCAAATGTTTTTTATTATCAGTTAAAGCTCTCAAATGATTTTTATTTTTATTGGAAGCTTACATACCTTCCAACATTTTCTGTACTGTAACTTCTTGATCCTGCATTTCTAATTTGAATATAACGGAGTGCAAATCAGGGCTGTTTTCCAGGCCCTTCAATTTGTTCTGCTAATGGACATATGTCCATAAAAAGAAATACCTCTTCAACAATCCAATAATTCACACAGCTGTCAAGATTCTCCACTGGCCAGCCTCTCTCAGTGTGACCTCTTCTCAGCTGTAACATCCTAAAGGAGACAACTGTATTTTAAACCCTCACCAAGTTCCCAATGGATTTAATGAGCTACAATTTCACCCTGTAACTCCTTGCCTACTTTAAGATGTTGGTCTGGAGGACACAGACACAATCCCCCATGATTTTCCTGGTTTTCCATACTGTTGCCCCTGGCTCAGCTGAGCACACTGTGAACCCTTCATTATTGTTTTCTCTCCCCTGCCCAGCTGTGGCAAGGCAGGGTGAGTGAGAGGCTGCTGCGGGCTCCTGGTGTTTGGCAGTGCCAAAGCACCACACCAGGAAACCTGCACAGCTTCCACTGAAAATCCAAAAAAGAGCCCAGCCCTAAAGTTATCAATGCAAAAATCAGTGTGAGCACATGACAAGCAGCCAAGAGTAAATCTACTGTCCAAGGGGGAAACAGCCACAGCTGCCTGCAGGGATTTCTGAGTTTGAAAAGTGCCTCAGTGTATCTTTATTTGTTTCAGTGCCTTTGAAAAGTCTGCCCCTAAATGGCTTACCATATCAAAGGGAATTTGTTGGCAAACCTGGAGCCAGCTCAAGCTGTTGCAGCCTGGGCCAGCATCTTCACCAATCTGTGCGTGTCCTTTATGCCTTGACCATAACAAACCCGAGCACACAAAGACACTGCTCTGAGCACAGTCACAGCTCATGTTTCCAGGATTCTCTGCTTCATTATAACTGTAGTAGTTCCACCTAAATCCTGCTCCCCCATCCCCTTTTAGGAACATACTATGGTTTCCACAGCTACCTAAGCAGCAAGCAGTATGTTTTTAACAGTTACCCCCACTGTTTGTTACTAGCTCCTGCTGTGACTTCCTCAAATTTAGATTGCAAACACTTGACAACTCCAGTTCTATTTTCTGTAGAAACTCATGTGTGCTTTGGGTCACCATGTAAATAGCTACACAGGAAAAGTAGTTTAGAGGAACATTAAGATGGCAAAGTTGGACGTTTGTGGCTTAGAGAATGCCAGGATCAGGGAAGCATGCATGACCTTATTTTGGCTCTTCATTGCCCCTGCATCCAGACAGAATCCTTAAAGTTCAGTTTCCCCTCCATATGACTCCTGCTTAATCTAGAAGGCTTATCCCATTTCTCAAGTAACATAAATCCACACTTTCAGCAAACCTAAGCCCCTAAAATAGCAGCTGCTATTAGTTCTATCTATTTTCTCTTCATACACTTCCCCCAATTTCATTTCTGCAGCTGTTCGTTACATATTTATTAGCATCAACTTTTAAATAAGTTTTCCTCTCTCCAAGGTAAATATCTCAGTGCATTTCCCAGCATATATACACACACACATATATATAACCTTTTCCACTGAGGGGCAAATACTGCTATGCACCCACCTCTAGCTCTTCAGAAGCAATTCTATTTCTTTGGGTGAGGTTGTGATGGATAATGAATGGCTGAGTGTGGGTCAGAGCAGCTGCTAAAAGCAGCACTCTCTGCTCCACCCCCTGACCCAACTCTGCACACTACTTCACTCCTGAGCTGCTCAGAGGATGCCCTTCAGGAGCTGCATGAGCATCTCTGCTGAAATGGACTCCTACCTGGTTTGTCCATGTAGAGGTGTGGCTAATTTTTATTTTCACTGGAGTTACTCTCAGCTGCCCCACATAAGTTCAGATTTTACATTCCTAGAGCAGTGGATGCACATGAATGATTTGATTAACTTCAAAGTGTTGTAGGAATATCTTCTTGCTTGTGACTTGTCTGGAAGTTAAGCATCTCTTCTACTGTTCAGGGAAGAATGCAATGCACATTTCACATGCAGCAACACAAATCTGTCCTTCAAAAATGACATGTTTAATTGCATTTGTCCCCCTTCCTCCAGAAACACTTGGCTCCCAGTGCCACACACTCTGCTGAAGGACTGCATGCTTTAATTAGCATGTGTTGGCCCTCCTTACCTCACCCCCCTCCCCGTGTCTATCTTAGGGGAAATAAAAATATATGTCCCCATATAACTACAATCTGCTATTTTCCCTTTCAGTGATGTTTAAAATAAGACAGGAAAATGTTTTTCTCCTCTGTGTATCAGTTCCCTAAGTTGCCAGAAGCATGTCCTGAGCCCACAGAGCAGGAAGCTCTGCCCATCCAGCTATGGGGTGATCCCTCCTCCTCCTCCTCCTCCTGAGTTTGGGGTGCATTTTATGGGGTGCTCCCTGGGTGTCCAGGATCCCAGCACAAGGAGGGTGCCATGAGGCAGAGGTGCATTTTTTCTTCCTAATCACCTCCTGTAAGCTCTCCTGCAGTGGATGATCTGGGCCCTAAATATGATTCCTCCCTGTGCTGAGTGTGAGGCTCAGACAGTTCACAGCAGAGCTTCCCCAACTGCACTGGGCAGCAGCTGAGCTCAGCCAGCAGCTCCCACTGCTCCCACAGCTGGCACCAAGCAGGGACAGGGCTCAGCCTGGGAGAATGACCCAGGGGATCAGGGACACAGCCTCCCCTCCCTGCGGGCACAGGGCAGCTTTGTTCTGAGGGCTGGTGTGGAAATAATGGTCAGTTTGGTGGAATATGGACACAATCCCTACAGGATGCAACCTGGCACAGGGAAAACACAAGGAACACACTTTCAGAATGCATCTCAGGGAAATACATGAGCATTTTCCATTTTAAAAAAGCAAGGCTTTTCAGGCTGGACACTTTCCACCTTAGCTCAGTCCTGCAGGAGAGCCTGGGTGTCAGCACCAGCATCCATCTCCAACCCCTCTCAGCTCAAAGCCTGTAAATTCACACACAGCCTTTGAACCAAGTGCAGCAAAGTGCCTGACACTGCCAAGGAACACAGACAGGAGCTGTTTCCATGTTGATAACTTCCTCCCAAGGCTTCCCTCCTCCAGCTCATGCCACAGCACAAAACGCAGTGCTGGCAGACAGACCTCCAGCAGCACTTGGCAGGACAGAGGCCAAAAGGACCTTTCACAATCAGGAACAACCCTTGGACACTTCCAAAGGAAAAAGGCAGTTCATTTGTTGCTCATTTGTTCACTTCTGTAACTAAAATAAAGAACTTCAAAACAGTTTTTTTAAATATTTTGTTATGTATGGAAAAAAGGAGAGGAGAGAAAAGCAGGAAGATGACTTTTTTTGCACAGAATGAGGTTTAACAAGTATTCTTGTTTGTGCAACTTGGCAGGTGAGTTACCTAGAGGGCAGCTCTGCCACAAAGGTACTGAACAAACAGCCTAAACAAAAAGTATATCAACCAGAATTCATTCCAGCTGTTTTGAGACAAAAGCCCAAGAGCTCACAGAGGGAGAGCTGCTCCAGACTGCTCACCACCCCAGCGAGGGGGTCTCTAGCCAAACCAGGACCTCCAGAGCCAGTGACTGGAATTCAGGTAACAGCTACACTGCAAGACTGAAGGGCACCTAAAGAGCCCCTCCTAATCCCAGCTCAAGAGCAACACTAAAATTAACTTGCCCTTTCATTTCCATAAGAGAAGAAGATTCATTGTTTGGTGGATTGAGCTGCTTGTTTCAGGAAGAGGCTGAAGTTAGCAAGTGGGCTGTTGAGGCACGATGATCACAGTTTTGGGCACATCATCTTACTTCACCTTCCTTAATATTCACACAAACTCTGAGCTTCTCACGGCAGCTTCCAAGCACCTGAGCACCCTGTTTAAATGTTAGTGCCCTCCTAGAAGAATAAACCAGGACTGTAAGGGAAATCTGCCAGAGACTCCTGGCTGTCAGAACTGCTGACTGAGATGCTGTACTGTTCTTTATTTGGGTTTTTGTTGGCCCCCAGCAAGTTGCTCCTAAGTGCAAGTGCCGTGATCGAGAGTTAATCCACAAAGTCACTCCCCTCAAAGTGGAAACCTCTGGGCTTGCAGGAGTGCCTGGTGCTGCTGCAGCATATGACAGAGCACAGGTTCCATATGCCTGGCTAATGCTCTCCCCAGCCAGCCCTGGGCCAGGGCTGATGGCTGCAGCACAAAGCCATCCAGGGGAACATTTGTCAGGGAACAGAAAACAGGTGGGAGCTTTCCTGATGTGATTTAGAAGACAGCATGTAGGATAATTCCTTGAGCAGCACGTACACTCTTTTCTGCAGTTAGCTCATCTATGATAGATGGGTTCAGTTATTCACAATATAATGAACTCTGGGCTTATTTGTACATGCCAGAAAGAATCAGGGACCCAGAGCAATGCACCTCCCTTGTCACTGCTGACAGCAGCCTTTCAGAAGGCATCTGGGTAACTCTCCTGATTTCCTACAGCCTGCTTAGAAGGACTGAGGAGGCTGAGTTTTGCCATGTGGGTGCCACCCCAGCCCTCTCTCCTTTCAGAGGCACTGCTTGGGTGCTCAGTGCTCTCCCTCTCCCAGCTCCAAAGGTTTTGTGCAAGGGCATCACAGGCTGCTGTCAGAGCAGCTCTGGAAGCAGGATTGGCAGTGAACCCTGCTGCAGAGAGCAGGGAGAGCACTGTTGCTGTTTGAGCATGTCTGAGGGCTCCAGACAGGAGTGGGGAATCAAGAGGACTTTTCCTGTAGGAGCACAGGGATTTTTCAAGCTTGACTCTGCAAATCTTAACACTATAAATCAATGGCTGGACTATAAAAACAAGTAGGAATGGGTGGGAAGGCTCAGAAGTGGTGTGGGGCTAAAAGAGAGGGAGAAGAGGAATAATCCAAAAATGACTTTTCAGGAACTTCCATGAATGTTGGAAGCCAACAGACTCAGCTGAGGAAAAGGCAATTAGTAAATAAATGGACAGGAAATAAACTCTAGTGTCACACCCCTCCACAGGCAGGAGCCTGGCTGTTTTCTGACAGGAAGCTCTGTCACCTGGGAGAAATGCCCCACCTTGCCACCTCTGCAGTGCTTCCAAGGCACCTTTGGCTCATCCTGACACCAAAGTCCTGTTGGGAATGTTTTTGTGCAAACAGGACCATGAAATGCTCAGCTGCAAAACTGCCCTAAATGGTTTTCAGGTTGAGAATGCAGCTTAGGCAATTTATTCTAATTTTCTAAAATAATACTCATATTGCTTCTAAATATTCTCTAAATTTATTCTAAGCAGGGTTCTTGCTCCTGTGTAGACTGAAGTAATGCAGCTTTTGGGGAGTGAGCCTATTCACAAAAGATTTCTTTAGTGTGTTTTCCTGAAAAAAATCAAGAAATGGGTGGTAAGAGCACGGCTGATGCCATTACACTTTAAAAAGTGTATTTTTTGTCATTTGAAGTTATTCAGAGGCATCTGTCTAAAGGCCAGCTGCTAAACCTCTCCCTTCACCCCCTGTTGATTTTTCTATAATATATTCAAACACCAGTAACTAATAATTTTGCTGTGTAAACGGCAGCAGTATTTTTCCTGTTCCAAACCCCCAGATCCTTACCCTGGAACAGGGAGAACAGTTCCAGCCAGGAAACCACTGCACTTAGGAGATGATGGCCACTTCCATGACCTCATTTTTGACACAATGCTGAGGGTATCCTTTCAAACAAACCCCTAAGGTTTCAAGATGTATTTTTCACTCAGTATCTCTTTGACAAATGGAATATCATTAATTAAAAAAAAAACCCAGCAATTTCAGTGTGTGGGCGACGGGGAAGAAACAGGGGTTATTTAATATCATGTAGTGGGCAGAAATTCAAAACCCATTCAGCTGCTGAATAGTGCAATGCTATAAACAAACAAGAAAGTCTTATCAAAGTCATCCACTTCAAATCATACCATCCAGAAAGAGAGAGAAAAAATAGACTTAGAGGACTAAAAAAAAGTGTCTGCACTCAAAGTCATTACCTCCTCTTGCCTTCTTTAAACAGGGACATAGTTAATAAAACTGTATACAAACTAATGAACTACAGGGGAAAACATCCTTCATGTTTGGTCAGTGCAGGCTCTTGCAGAACTGGGTCTGCTCATAAAACCTCAGACTAAAATCCACTGACTAAACCCTGGGAATGACCCCTCTTCTTCCCCCTGTTTTATTATTATTATTATTATTATTATTATTATTATTATTATTATTATTATTATTATTATTATTATTATTATTATTATTATTATTAAATAAGATACAGGTGTCAGGGTAAGTGTGGTCTCCAGTGGCGTCACTTTCAGAGCACAAGCAGTTACAACACTCAGTGTCATTCTTTTCTGAAGACAATATGCTACCATTATTATTATTATCCCCATCACTGTTCCTGCTGTAAATTGAGTTTCATTGCTTTCTGTAAGAGCTTAGAGATCCCTGCTCCAGGAACACATGGCCAGGACAACTCTGAGCACATGTTATTAGAAATCCTTGCAGCAAGCACAGCCTCAGTGCTGGACAGCCTCTATTGCTGCCAGGGACGTGCACAATAAAGACCTTTTCCAATCCCTCAGCTGCTCAGACTTGTTTCTGCCTGTCCCTTCTGACAGTGGAACTGCTCCCCAGCACAATTCAGGTTTGCCATCAAAAGTTTGATTTCAAAAGCAGAGCAGACTCAAGTTGCAGAACAAATACAATCTCAGCAGAAACGTCACCACTCTTCCATTCACCTCCTGATGCTTTTTGTACCCCCCCTTACCAAAATCCTCATAAAAAATGTTATTCACAAGGATTTTGTTTGGGAACATTTTCTGAATAGGGCTGAAGACAGTCTCTAATTTTGTGCCTACAATCTAGTGACAGCAATACAGTTAAAGCACAATTGGCTGTAAGCAGAGTGATAAAATTTAGACATCCCATCATCTGATTTCTGTGCACAGCCAGGTAAGCAACTGGCCAGATCCTGCAGCTTTTTACTCCACTAAATTGCAGCTACAAATATTTTGATTGCCCAAACACTGTATCTTCTTCTTTGCTGTCACCTTCAGTTCTCCCTTGTCTTCCTCCACTCCTTTTATTATTAAAAATATGAGGAAAACCACAAACAGGAAACAAAGAGAAAAAAAAAAGAGAGACTATATGCAATTGTGTTCTTGGCACTGGCAGCTCCAGCCCAGGCAGGGGAGAAGGAAACTGCCCACCTCACCAGGGCACCTCTCACCCCGAGTCAGGTTTCCATGTTCCTGGTGGAGCCCCGCAGGCAGGCACACACCTGGGCTGGGATGGGCGTGGCCCAGGGTGTGGCTGGGCGTGGCAGCCGCACCTGCACCCCGAGCAGCCCTGGCAGGTGTGCCCAGGGGAAGCAGCAGCTCTCACAGCACCTGCATAATGCATGAGAGCAGGATCTCAGCAGAGGGGCGAGCACAATGAGCATCAATAATTTCTGGGCATTGGCTCCCTAGTCTGAAGGAGTTCTTGAATGTACAATCGTTTTTTTCAGCCTTGGCTGCCTTTAAATATACACATACCACACTCCTAGATCAATTTTTAAGCCACTATAGGTATTAGAGGACAATTTACATGTGATTTGCATTTTTTTCCCTCCGACTGTGGTTTTGGTAAGTCTTCCAAACCTAATGACTGTTCTTTTGGCCAGCAGCATAAATGCTGTAATCACACAATTATTGTGCTGGGAACAGTTTAATTCAGCATTTTGTTCTCAACCACAGAACAATTACTCAACAATTGTGGTTAACCACACCAGCTCGCTGCCTGGAGAGGAAGCAGAATATTCACAAAACCCATTGTCTTCCACAAAGGCAGGGAGCAGATTCTTATCCATTGCAACTGCCCAGCCTCTCTTTGCTCCTTGGGGGGCTCCCACACTCTCCCCTAATGAAAATAAACTTTGAGCACATTCATCTTCAGCTGTTGAGTGTTTAACTGTGCATTTGCACACCCAGGGAAATGTGTCAGGGACAGAGGGATGCCAGGGAGCACGGTAAGAAGCTCTGAGATTGCTCCAGGGGTGTTATCCACCTCCTCTAGGCATAAACCCTGGGCACTCAGGCTTTGCTAAAGCTCTGCTCTTGAGCCAGTCACTCCTCTTCAGGAATAAAAGGAATTTTCTGATCAATTGATTTATTCCCAGCACTGTTCCCATGGGCAGACCAGCACATCCCAGGCTTTGTGTGCTGGACCTGACTCCAGGAGAGCGAGCAGAAGTTCTGAGACCTCAGCAGGAAAGGATTTAAGTTAGCAAGCCAAGTTATCGGGATCCTTACAAATTTTCTGCTCCAAATTTCAATTCTGGAAGCATTTTACCCAAGCAAATAAAAATATTTTAGTAATTCCATTCCCACTTTTGTTTTTTGTTTTGTCTTGCCAGTCACTGGGAATATTTTCATTCAGAGCTGTGAATCTAAAAAGTACAACTCTGGCAGTGCTGCTGAACAAGTAAAATTAAACTAATTAAACAAAACTGACTCAATAAACTTAATTTGACAGTTAGATCAGAAAGGCAACCAGCAGTAAACACGATGAAAACATCAAGTAATAAATGATTTTTTAAATGCCTTTAGCTTTTAAGAAGTATTCAGCTCAGAAAAAGGACTTTGTAATAAGCATAATTTTTTTTAAGGACAACATTTGACCTGTAGGAACTTTGTGTTGAGTCCTTGCTCTGCTGAAGCCAATACAAATTGATCCAATGGCACTCAGCAGAAACAATGAAAAAAATGCTCATTTTAATATATATATAATAATTTAATGTAATTGAATTTTTTTAAAAAGGACAAGGCATCTGTGGAGCAGAACACAGGTTCAAATGTCCTCACTAGCAGGACATTGAGCTGCTATTATTATTATTATTATTATTATTATTATTATTATTATTATTATTATTATTATTATTATTATTATTGACACCTATTTTTTTCCTCCATCTATGACATGAGCAGTACATCTTGTTTTAAAGCCCAGTTTCAGCAGATGAGGAGAGAGGCCGTGTCTCTCACGAGGTGGGGGAGACACATGGGAATTGCCATAAGGACACAGAAGTCCCAATCCAGTTTCTTCCATTTCTAAAGCTTTCACCAGGATACTTCATTAAAAAAAAAAAAAAAAAAAAGGAAAAAAAGGAAAAGGAAAAAAAAGAAAAGGAAAAAAAAGGACTATCCCTGTTTCTGAACTGTGTATGTGTGAAAGGAAGGCAGTGCCCTTCACAGCCCTGCCACTGTGCCCCAGGCACCTCTGGGGCACTGCCAAAGCTGCTGTGCCTCATCTCTGCACTGCAGGGACCCCTGGGGGAGCTCACACTCAGGTGTTCAACCCAGGGCAGAACCTGGGCATGCACAGGAGGAGACACAGAAAGGTCCCAGCTCACACCAGCAGCTGCTGGGTGTGTTCAGGTCCCTCAGCTTCAGGTCCAGGCTCTTGAAGGGTCTGCCCAAAGGGCATCTGGACAAGACCTGGTGGGAGCTCCACAAGGGCTTCTGGATGTTCCCAAAGGCTGAGTACTGTCACCAGAGAGAAGATTCTCTTCTCTGATGTTACCCTAAGCCATGCAGAAAGAGACCTTTCCAAAAGAGCTGCAGCTATGTTAGAGCTCCTACTGATGCCTTGAGAGGCTGACCTGGAGCAGAGGCTGGGCAGAGTTACAGAATAAAGCAGGGATTTATTGAAAGGATCTCCTCCATGGCCCCACCTTGGGCAGCACCAGAGCCCAGCCAGGGCTGCACCCAAGATGACCCAAAATGGCCCCAAAATGCCCGGCCGGGCACGGGGTCTCTCCCTGGGATCAGTTCTGCTCCATTTGCACCTTGCAGTTCAGTGTCCCATCCCAGCTTTAGCCCAGGCACTCCCACCCTGCTTGTTTTTCTCTCTCCAGCCCACGGGGTTTGTGCTCCTGGGCTGGGATTTGGCTCATTTGGCCTTGGTGCCCAGCTGGAGCAGGAATTGTTTTGTCTCCCTGCTCTGTGCACAGAGCTCACCATCCCTGATGTGAACCCAGACCCACACACTAAAGCAGCACAGAATGTGAAAAACAGAAAAGCCAAACCTGAGCCATCACTAATACTGCTGCCATATCCTTTGCAGGAAGGGCAGTAAGAAGACCCTGATGCAATGCAGCACCACGTTTGTATCTGTGCATGGAGATCATTCACAAAATACCAGCTGCCCTCTTGCAGCCAAATGCTTTTTAACAGAACAATCATGGATCTCCTTGGCACCTAAAGGAATGGCTCAGGACTTAAACTGCTGGCTTACCCAGTGCCCTTGGAACCTGTAATGTTTATACAAGCACATTAGCAACACTTCAGTATCTCATAAAAAATCCATAAGTAAGGATTTGTCTGAGCTGTGGTAAGGCAATGGAAAACCATCCCAAGTGTTTGGGCTCAATACCTCTCTCCAAAAAGAAAAGGATTATTTTAGAGTTCAAGCCTAAAATATTTAGCCAGCAGCGAGTTTGTTCATTAAAATGTGACCCATTCTGAGCACACTGGGTCCCTTTAAGACTAAAAGTCAGAGCAGTGTGCTCTGAGCCTTTCATCAGCATGACTCACTCATTCACGGGCAGCCTGGATTGTATGGCTGGCTTATGGCAGCACTCTAAATTAGTACTCACACAATGGAGAGCTTATACAATTGCAGCAGTCCATATCCAGTAAAACTGCCTTGCTGCCTGGAATAATGGGCCCTGCTAAGTCTCTAACAGTTCTGTAAGAGCCTCCAAACAGCTGCACACAACACATGACCCGTGCCATCCTTACAATGCCTGCTACCCATGACAGCAAGCTTTGGGAACTATTTCCTCCTCACCCTCCCATTGGACAGCATCAATCCCTTTGCTTTGCTGAGAACAAGGGGATTTTATTTTCCCCCTCCTCTTTTTCCTTACTTTGTTTTTTTTTTTTTTCCTTTTCCTTTCCAATCAGCTCTCTGCAGTTCATCCTTCACACTTCAGCCTCTGCCCCAGCATACTCTGGACAATGGTGCTGATTCCATCTGTGCTCCCCATTAAAGCCCTGGTAATCCTGCTTGGAACAGCTGGGCACTGTCTGTGAACACACACCCTCCCTTCTCTGGGACCCTCTGACCACAATTCTGCTCAGCCTGGGCTTATTCCAAGGTCCTGCCTGCAGATGCCTTTCCTGGGGTCCCCCAGGGCTGCAGGGCACCACGTCCTGATGCAGCAAATTGAGCAACGTGTCCAGACACACGAGGTGAAAACGGGTGCCTGCTCACCTCTGTGCCCAGCAGCACCTGCAAGGCATTGCACAGACAAATGACAACACTGGTGACAAGCTTCAAACTCCCACCATGCCATTGAGGGCCCATGAAGAAGCATCTTCAGCTGATCAAATGGTTTCAATATTTATTTTACAGCCAGAAGCGCTGCAGTGCCTGAAGTTTAGCTTAGAAGCCTTTTTCCAAGAGCTGCAGTGCTTTGGCTCTGTCCTGGAGCAGCAGCTGGTCAGGAGAGCAATCTGACAATGTCTGTCCTGAAATGACTGAGTGCTGAGCACAGCCACAGGCTGCTCTGGCTGCATACCTGGATTCTCCCAGGGATTTAACCTGCCTCAGATTCAGCCCCTGGATTGAGTCTCCAAGACATTTCAATATGCTCAGTGTGTAGCCAGAAAAATAACTTAGAGAATACCTAAGTTAGTGATCTTTGCAGGAAGTCTCTGCTGATATTCTACTGACGTTCCCAGGGAGCCCTCCAGACTGGAGTGCACCTAATGCACTGCAGCATGCTTGCCTGCCTGTCCCAGCCATGCAGACCTGTGCCCACACAGACACATCACACACACGAGGAGTGTGTGCACACGTCTCACACATCACACAGGAGATGGAGGAGCCAGCTCTGAGCCTCCTTTCTGCTGTCTGTCCCCAGATGGAAATGTGTGTGTACGTGCACGCTCACTGGCATTGACACTCAGAGTTACCCACGGAGCAGATGCCCCGTGCAGAGCCCACAGGCAGATGCAGAGCAGGCAGGCACGCAGCAGGGCAGAGCTGCTGCTGCCAGAGGAGACCCCAGCCCAGAACACAAGAGCATTCAGCAGGTCCAGCTGACAGCAGCACTCTCCTGGGCAGGGATGCCACCCTGCAGCCCCAGGGCTCCTGGAAGGGTATTTTCTCCACAGCCCATTGACACACACAGGCCTTTTCCTTCCCAGCTTCCCAGTAAAAATACCCACACCCAGCCCTAGGCCAGAGGCACTCTGGAGCCTTTGGGTCTTGCAGCCCACAGGAGGTAAAATGGAAGAGTTTCCATGAAGTACCCTGCCAGAAAGATGGAGATGGCTGTTTACAGGAGCATGCAGCGACAGGGAACGGCTTCACACTGACAGAGAGGAGGTTTGGATGGGATATCAGAAAGAAATTCCTCCCTATGAGGGTGGTGAGCACTGGCACAGGGTGCCCAGAGCAGCTGGGGCTGCCCCTGGATCCCTGGCAGTGCCCAAGGCCAGGCTGGACAGGGCTGGGAGCACCTGGGACAGTGGGAGGTGCCATGGCAAGATGATCTTTAAGGTCACTTCCAACCCAGACTAGTCTATGACTCTATGATTATTAAAAGAAATGGACTTTTTGAGCTTCCCAACGTGGCCCTCAGCAGGTGCATGCAGCTCTGAGGCAGCTCCCCACATAGGACTCCCATCAAAACATCACCTACAGAAAAGCTGATCCATGGAAGCTATGTAAGGTAATTTGGCTATGGTACCAAAAAGTTTAGCAGTAGAAGGACTCAAAAATGTACCCCACTAACTCTCCTAAGCCACTCCCAAACCCATTTAAAGAGATGTTTAACTGAAGCTCCTTCCATTTGTGATGTTCCAAGAGAAGGCAGCATACAGGTTTCACTGCTGTCAGCTGGAGATAGCAAGCAGTGTCACAGCAGTGGCAGGTGACACACCCCTCCTAAGGCAGTCCAACCCTCCTAAGCCAGTGCACAGGGCAGACCCCTGTCTCCCCCTGCCTCACACAGAACTCAGGCTGCCCACAGCTCCAGGCAAGGCTGGCTTCTTGCTGTCAGCCCAGCACTTCAGAGGGCACGGTTCAGAGCACAGATAAATGCCCACATGAGACACTTTTTGCCTAGTTCCTCCTATCTCTGGAGAGCCCATTCATCCTCCAAAGCCTTTCCAGGTGCTCAGCTGGCAGAGAACATAGCTGCAGCTGAATTACAGGCAATTTGGCCGAGATCTTTTTGTGATACGGGGCTTAGAAAGAGGTGTTAATCATATTTTGAAAACTCTTCTAGGGCTCCTTCATGCCATGTTACCGTGGCCTAGAAACTTCAAATGAGGTTTGTACAAAAGATCTTGGCAAGATCTAGCAGAAGGAAAGGCATGTTTGGGAAGTAACTCTCAGGTGCATTAAGAACACCAGAACAGTCCATCAGGCTCCAGCAGATCTTAAGGAGTGCCAAGAATCTGAGGAGGATCTAAGTTTTTATACAAAAAAATAAAAAAAGGAAAAAAATAAAAAGAAAGAAAAAAAAAAGTAAAAAGAAGTGTTCTCTCTCAGTTTTCCTTGAGGAAACAGCTTTAAAACAAACAAGCTCCTAAGAGTTCTGTCACAGCATTTTTGCTGGCTGTCTTTTCTTAATTGCTGTCATTTGCCACTGCTGAAATACCACGCCTAACCTGGCAAAACTAACTTGAGGAGCAGTCCACCTGCCCACAGAGGCTCTCCAGGCTCCTGTTCCCCTTGTCCTTAGAAGCAGGATTCCCAGTCACAGCCCTGTCATACTCCACCAGCTTCCCAGTGCAGGTTTTCAGCCAGGACCCACCTCAGTTCCTTGCATAAAGCAGTAAAATTTTGTTGCTACAAACCAAATGGAGCTATATTTTGTTCAGCTGTCACCATGTTTCAGGGCTATCAAGAAAGCAGAAGGCCACCAAGGTGAAGACCCAGTAGTTGCCTGAGCAGTGATGCCAGGCTCTTTTAACACTCCTCTAAGGCACAGGGCTCCAAGTCTCAACCCAGATCTCCACAGGGCAATCAGGTCTGGCATTTAGGCCTGGCCTCCCATAAAAGGTCAGCTCCTGAGAAAGTTGTATCAGAGCTTGAAGGGTTTGGTTCAAACCTTCTCTAAACATAATGAGTAGTTTCTTTCTTGTCAATAGCATCTGTGAAGTTCATCTATTATGGCTCAACTAAAAGTCTGCTCACTTCAGCTTCATTAGGAATTGTATTCAGAGTCGTTATTGCCAGTGCTGGAATTGTACTGGAGCAGAATCCAATCTAGCACTCATAAAATGGGATGTTGCAGGAAACAATGTTTTTATTTCAATTAAATCTTATCTTTCAGCTTTGGTTGTCCTGCTTTTTCTCTCCTGTTTGGTGGCCAAATTCTGCACTGAGGTGCACAAGCCCTGACCACACTGGCAGTGGAGTACACGTGTGTACAGAAGAGGAGAGGTTTCACCTTTCCTGTTTATGAAATAATCTTACTGAATTCCTCCACGTTTTCTTTGGTACTGCAGCCAGCACAGAGAGAATCCCTAATGTGTGCAGAGTGCCCACCAGGAAGATAAGATGCCCAAATGGCAGCTTTCTGCACACTTTGTTCCTCATAAATTAGCGAGACCACAGCTTAAAACAACCCTTTTAGTTCTAATGTCAGGGTAGCTCAACAGTTTACAGAATATAAAACCCTGAGCTCACAGGGAGGCAGATTTAGGTAATTTTTTCCTCTATGGACTGAATTCTTACAGAGGGAAGATTTCAGTCTCCTCTTTCTCCTGATCTAAAAGGAATGGGTTGTCACGTATGTTCCCCTAATCTTGGACAAAACCAGTTTCTTTTAGAACTTCACAAAATTACCAATTCAGCAGACACTGGAAAAGCAGTAGATGCTGATGATGTGACACAGGACTCCCCAAGAGTCCTGAAGCAGCCCTTTTTAAACATCCCATATTTTATACAACATTAACCAGGATCAGCCATCAATTGTCTTTGATTCCCCTGTAGATGTTCAGCTGGTATTCATAAAATTCTTCATGCAAATCAAGGACAGTATTTTATCTTTAGAAGACACCACATTTCTCTGGGTTTTATGAAAATATGCTCTATTCTAGGGTGTGAAAAGGGATCACTGAGAACTCTGGAAAGATGGAACACACCAAATCCCATGAAAATTGTCTGGTTTAGGCTGCAAATCGGAATGATCTGATTTTCTGTACTTAGGTTGATCCCAGGGCAAATCAGAGAATCCATTCATACAAAGCTCATTGATGGTTTAGGCCCTTGGACACCAAAATCACAGAGAAACAGACCCAAAATCACCAGGCACTGAGAAGCCTTGGGACATCCAGGGGAAAAATGTAATGAGTGATGTACCAGGCATGGAGACAGAACTGGCGAGGGAAGGAACAAAATTCATGGTAAATTGAATTTTGGTAAATGGCCTCCAATTACAAATGAATTTACAATCCACTAAACAGAAAAGACCTGACTGCAAGCTCTGAGAAATAGTTGAAGAAAACCAGGAGCTCCTTATAAACTTGGAATTGTCCACGAGTAACCAGCAACGAGCCTGAACTCCTGAAGGGCTGAATCTTGTACAGAGAACAAGGCAGGCCCATATTAAAACTTTTAACGACTTTAGTTTAAAAAAAAAGAAAGGGGAAAAAAAAGGAAAAAAAAAAAGGTGGAACTTTGCAGCCAGCTGGCTCCATACCGAAAGCCAGGCTGCACAGCTTGAACTTAAAGCTATCTTAACATAATGAATAAGTGCCAATAATTAGCATATGTAGTGTGAACAGGTTTGCTGGCACAAGCAAGTGAAAAACTCCAAGGTAAAGTTATTATTAGGGAGTAATTAGCTCTGTGAAGTAAATGAGTGAAACAATAGCTGCCAGCACTGACAATATGGCTAACATCTGACTATGTGGAAGATAACATTGTAAAGTATTGCTCCCTGAGCTAGAATCTGTTAATAACCATATGTTAGTGTAATTAATGCAGAGTCTTTCTGACCTGTTGTCACATAAGAACAATACTTTCTGGGAAATATTCAAACAGGCAGCTCTAAACTTGTGGATGGCAAAAAATAATTTGGGAAGTTGCTTACAAACACCTTTTCTTCTGCATTTCTTTAAAAAGAATTAAAAAACAGTAAATGGGGGAGGAGAGCAGAAAAAATAAAGCCCCCACACTTATGAACCAACTTCTTTTAAGGCTGATGACAAAGAGGTCAAACCCTGGATTGAGGCTTTCCAGACCATCTAAATTAAACACTAAAAAATACTATTGCATTTTAGGGGTGCTTGTAATCCATGCCCAGACTAAATTCTGCAATTTGATTAATCATATGGACTGGCTTAAACACTTTATGTAAAAAAAAAAAAATCCTTGAACTCAGGAGTGTTCAAATCTGAGACCGGGCTCTGAATTTTTTGGCTTGAGCCCATTTCTAAATTGAATAGATCCCTCCAGGTGTCTGACATCCATCAGACACTCTGCCAAGGTCTTAATATCCTGCTAGATAGGGAGGGCCTCTGCTTGTCCCCCACACAGGACATTCACACCTCCAAATGAGCGGAGCCTGGGACTACAAAGGGCAAGGCTACAGGTAATTGCTCTTGAGAAGGTACTAAAAATCACACCCAGAACTTCTGAATTTTCCTAATAAATGGCACTGATGCAATTTTTTCCTCCCGTCGTATCAACCTCTCAAAATGTTTCAAGAGGTCCAGTGAATACAGTTTGCTCCACAAGCCTTACAGAATTACTGCATTTTCAAGGCCTTGTGCTGATGCAGAGAACACATATCCCATGGAAAGCCATTGTCTCTGAAGCTCCCTGGCAAAGAGACCTTTGTAATTTCATTTGAATAAATCTCTGTTCCAGCTGAGCATCTCATATGCACCTTGGCCCTCAGAGCATTCACAGTCACTGGCTCACTGCTACAGTTTCCTAGAGAGGGCAAAGTGGGGTCACACATCCCAAAAGAACAGCCTTCATTTCTAAAAGAAGTTGTTAAACAGCTTCAAGGACCTGGCCATATTTAATTTCAATTTAAAAAAAAATTACAAAATTTATTGCAAGGTGGTTAGGAGGATCCCTTTACCCTTTTTAGCAGGGCAGCTAAAAAAGACAAACCCAAAAAAAGAAACCAGAACCCCACATTTTTTAATGCTCCACAGCCCATTATGGCCAGGCAAAGGAGTCCTGCATGTTTGAGATCTCACACATCCATCTTCTTGCTAAACATCTGTTTAAGGCTCGTGTGATCTACCTGTCAGCAGCAGTGATCCATAAAGTGTTTGAAGCTCCTGTCACGAGCCCCAGTGCTGGTTTGATCAGAGCCTTTGTGCACACTAATCACGCCCTTTATCTTCTCTAATGCTAGGAGAAAAAAACCACAGCAAGGCTGCCTTCCAAACCTGAATGTAATTAATCTTTCCAAGGGGAACCTGCCTGGTTTGAAAAAGCGAGATCTGATGGGCTGCTGCTCTTTTTCTGCAAGGGCCTTATTCTTCCTACCAGGCGCCTTTCCACTCGAGTGGTACCCTTAGAAAACACTCTAACTGCATCCCAGTGACACTGAAACAACCTTCAAGATCATCTCATGAATGGAGCTGCTGGTAACTTTGCTGAGAAAAGGAGGCCACTGAAAGGAGTCTGACAGAAGCACGTTGAAACGAGTCTCTCTTTTTAACTGCATGGGAAAAAAGGGAATCAGAATAAGAGCTGGGCCCCTTTTCATGTTTCTCCTAAGCTGCTCTCTCCACTAATAATCCCACTGCTACCTTTGCTTGCCTCAGCTGCACACAAACGTTCTGAAAGCTGCAGGAGCTCCAGAAAGGGAACAGGTAACATCAGGTGGGTTTGGGGTTTTTTACAGCTTGCCTTTTGCCACTGCTTGCTTTCTGTGGCACAGGGGGAATGAGCGCTGTGTGTGATGGAGACAGTGACAGTTCAAAGTGCGCTTGCCCTGAGTGGGAATGGGACAAGTGGGTTTAAATTTGGTTACATCCTCTCTGAAAAGAAAAGCTCCCCAGCATTCCTGAGTCCAGGCATTAGCAGCAACAGAAATTCTGGTGAGCAGATGGTGGGAAGCAGTGAGAAACTGATGCTGCAAGACCAAATCTGAGTCCAGATTTCACAGCAATCCCCAACCTAAACAATGTCACCAGCCTTGAACAAACAGGGACGGACTGATCCGTGCCTGTGGAGACGGAGCTCGTCTGGACAATTAACCCGTCAGAGGGAACAGCTTCAGGAGTTTGGGCAGGAAAGGAACAAGTAACTGTGGGATGTGACTCTCACCATCACATGGCTCTCCTGAATTCCACACAGAAACACTCTCAGAATCCAGCTGGATTTGGAGAGGGAAGCAAGGGAAGGCAAATTAATCTTTCTATTACTGTCACCATTTATTACTTGGACTGTGAGGAAGTTCAAAGGACTCCAGAGGTCCAACCTCTGACTGTGCATGATCAAAGGGAGTCCTGCGTGTTTTACATCTTTCTTTAAGGCAAGATACCACAAGTGGAAAACGTGATATAGTAGAGAGGAGTAGATATTATATCTACTATATCTATTATAATATTATTTAGGGTTCTGTGCTTGGATCTAGTTTAGATTTCATGAGCTTGATAATTGTCTGTAGGCAACAGCAGCAGTAAAACTTGATAAATAATTTGGGCAATATGGAAGGTTGGACCCTTCTGGAAAGGTTATTCAACAGACATGAGGTACTTTGGAATAAAGTGTAAGAGAGCACAGGAAAGGTGAACAAACAAAACAATGGGGTGGGGGGGGGTGTGTCACCAACAGAGCAGGTCAGAATTGGCATGAACCATGGGGAGGAGAAATGCAAGTGAAAGAGCTGTGAAGAACCTTGGGGAAACAACTCCAAGCTGTAATTTCATGTTCTGGAAAACAGGGAGCAATGCCTGGGCTGAAGGGAAGGGCTGGGTCAGTAATACCAACAGCAGTGAAGAGATGATGGTGCCTGGGGAACGTCCTGCCAGGAGAACAGGGAGACAATGGAATGTCAGGATGACACAGAGTGACAACAGAGGGACAACAGAAGACTCAGCAATCTGGTTGGAAGATTGACAAAAAAGTGGCTGAAATTTTTAGGCAGCAGAAAAAGCTGGATTTTAGAGAAGAAGATTTGGAAGATGGATCTGCTTGAGAGGGAGGAAGATGATGGTGCTGCAAGTTAAAGGACAGAGAAGTCAGAGGAGCTTTGGGAAGAGATCTAATGCATCTGAGGTTAGTGACGCTGTCCAAGATTTATGTTCCCTCTAGCTAGAGATTAAGGCACTTGAATCACAACTAATTTATCACTTTTCTGATTTGCTGGCCATGAAAAAGCACCTGGTTCCCCAGACTGGTGCCTAATATTGAACCTTGACAGCTAACTGTCTACAGAGTCCATCTGAATTTGATAAAAGACACAGGTCAGCTTCCAGATAAACTCTGTCCCATATAAGGCTGGATTATAGAGTGAGGACAGGACTAAACTGGTATCTTATCCAGTACACAATCCAATTCTTGAAATCTGTATCTCATTGAATAATTAAGAGTTCAGAGTGTCTGAGACTCTACAGAGGCACTGCAAGCAGCAGTGTGGATAGGATTCTAATGTTATTAAAGAAATCCTGTGTATTTCAAGGAAGAAAGTGAAAATTCTTTACAATGCCATTAAAAAGCAAAGATGTAACCAATAGAAAGATTTTTCTTACAAATTTTGCTGCCTTATGATTTCTAAGCCCTATCCCATCTCACCATGGCATGACCACCATTCCAAAAAGGAATGATGGTAGAAGAGCTCCTTCAGAGATCATTGGATCAGTCCCACCTGAGGAACAACATGGTCTTGCCTTGCTTAGCTGTAACAATCAGGTTCCTGTGTCTTATCTTAAAGTCATTAATCATTAATTCCTCCAAACTTCACCTTCCCTTATGTATAATGCTCATGCTCAGTGGTGTCTGGGAAGTTAAAAATGGTTTTGCCTTTCCAGATTTCTGTGCAAACACACCTGAGGACAAGGGGCTCTCTGGCTCAGGACCCTGTGAAATCCATTCTCCTGAGGTCTGCTGGCTTTGCAGGTGTACCTGCAAACACTAATCCAAAACTCCCCCCAGGTTTGCACCTGTTAACCAAAAAATGGCATTTCTGAGGAGAGCTGCCTGGGAGAGCTGCTGCAGCCTGCTCTGCCAAGGGCCAGTGCTCAGCCAATGCATCATGCAGCAGCAGCAGTGCAGTAAGAACATGCTTTCCCTGCAGAATTCAGCAGATAAAGAAGCTACAGTCACGGGAACAAAACCAACTAGAGTTTTAGTGGGATACAATCTAAGGAAAACTAAGTCAGCATCACTCGATACACTCTGGAAACTCTTGGAGCCAAACCCATTCCTGTCCCAGTGCCTGGCTGAATTGTCACTGCTGACTCACACATGCACACACACAAAACTTTCAGTGCAGAGACATTAGCCCAGCTGAAACAAAAAGCATTATTCTTCTGGTGACATGTACTTTCTTCCAGGGCAGCGAGGAACAAAGCACGCGCAAGTGAATCCTGAAAGGCTGGAAATTTCAGTAAACATCTAAGCCTCCTCCAAAACCAAACAGGCAGCCTAGGAAGATTCCAATTTCTTTCATATGTCTAGCTGCTTCTGACACTAAGTGAACAAGAAATTAAGTCTCATTCTGTTTTCCCTCTGAAGTCCAAGAGCACCCCTCTCCCAGAGCATGCGAGGCTGCTGAGTAAAATCATCAGATGTTGTGAAGCAGCTCAGTGAATTCCAGAAATGCAGAAAAGTATGTTTGCGAACACAAAAAGGAGCTTAAAGAAAGTGATAATCTTTAACAAACACCCAGAGACTTCTGCCTTGACCACCTGCCCTAGAGAAATCTATTCTCCTGAAACAACCATATTCTAAAGACAAAAGATTTTATTATTTCTTTTATAATGGGTGCTGTAACCATTCCCTGCTTTCTAAGACTTCCTGCTTAAAACACTTATGGATAAAAATCTCAGTCTTTCACTAAAAAAACTAGAATTTTACAAAAACAACAAGGTTTTATGCCTTAGATTTTAAAACAAACCCCATTTTAAAACAAACTCTGAATGCCTCAATTACCTGCACAACCTCAGTGAATTGCATTTTTACCCAAGAAAACCCAATATTCCTACAAGTAGCAAGACAGGCACAGGTGTCCTGTGAAGAGAGCTGCCTACCCTGTGAGCACCCATTTCCCATGGCAGCAGAAGATCAGAAACACTTTGGAAAATGGAAACAAATGAGGAATAAAGCAAAGCCCACTGTGTTCTTTCATTCCAGAGGTACCACAGTTACAGTGAACTGCTTTGGCCAGATCTACAGCTGCCTTTTCTGATTTTCAGCTGGAGCTGGTAGAGATGAAATTGTGCTGTTCTTACAAGGAACACTGCAAAATTCCAAACTTTGACTAGCACCACCAGCATTATTTCTGCATCCATGCTCTCTGAACCATCAGCCAGCACCACCTTTGCTAAAGGTAGTTTGTCTGTCAAATATCGTGCCCCTTCCTAAAGAAGCAGCATGTGGAGCAAGTAGAGAGACTGAAAAGCAGAAAGGAACAAAGCAGAAAACGCAGTGTCAACCTCAATAACCATTTCACAGGGCTAGAACAACCATTTTATTCTATTTGCCATTCAGCAGCTTAACTTCAAATAGGTGTTTAATTAACTCAGAGTGGCAGTCTAAACGTTTAGCCTGAAGCTGCCTGGCAAAGGGAAAGTATCTACTGCACTTGCAGATTTAGAGCATCAGGCTCCAGAAGAAACTGTTAATTGCATAATGCAGAGAATTCATGTGACACACACACAAAAGTGTAAAGATCAAACTCCCACCACAGCGAAGTTTCTTCTATGCAAAAACTTCATGCAAGTCTAAAGAAAGAAAAATGAGGGCACTTATGGCTAAAACCTGTTTTCACAAAATAAAATTCTACTGGTTGTGGGTAACAGATTTATTAAAAAAAGAACAACAGGAAAGACAAACCTAGGAAAGCATTTTTATAAAAATACAAGCATGATATGTTCAGAAGAGGATGAACAGGATTAAGGATTTTTCAAATTTAATCTAAAACACTACAATATTGGTTTAAGAAAGCACAAGGGCTCACAACCCCTAAGAGAAGCTGGGCACCTTACTATGGAGATGGGAGAACCAAGGGATACATCATGCACCTTGCCTCCACTACCTGACATCCTGCTCAGGCAGAGGCACAGCTTCGAGCAGTCCCCCTCTGCTTTCTGGGGCTCTTTAGCAGGGACCAAGCCAAATTAGAAGGAAATGAATGCCCTGGCAGCTGAGTGATCATTCTGAATATTTGACTTCTTGCCCACCACCCTGCCAAACAGGTACATTCCCAGCATGCAGGGATGTCTGGTGTCCCTGAAAATGAGATGGCCCTCAAATATTTTCTGTTCAAGTAGCCTCGATGCCTTGGGGATGAAGAATCCTCCTCCCTCTTTAGTTTATTATACCAAAAGATGTCACACTGGGACTGTTTTAATCAGCAAATAAACCAAGTGCCCAGCACCTGCCTTGGCTTTTATGATCATAATAATCCTGTTTTGTTTTTTAATGCTAAAACATCAGCAGCTCAGCCGTAGGTGAGCCGTGTGCGTGCCTCCCCTACCGTCGCCTTTGTGGCTCCACTATTAGCAGCCATTAAACGAGGAACAGGGGAGGAAGGGGGAGAGATGGGGAAGGCAGAGCCATTTGTGCCTGTTGAACACACCCAGCTGGCCTCAGGCGGGCAGGGCATGGCATGAGGGCAGGGTAAGAACCAGAGATGGAGAGAGAAGAAAGCGAGGCAGCGAACAAACCAGCAGGAGCTGGAGCAGAGCAATGCAGGAGAAAAGAGACACACGGGCAGGCATGCCACTGGCATTCAGCACAGCCAGGATGGAACACAGACCCAGCAGGGCTCCAGGGCAGTGCACAGCCACTGGAAGGGCCTGGCACTCTGATCTGTTTGGGCAGGTCTCGTGGAATCGAGGGGTGCTTCAAAAGGGAAGGTATGGGCTGACAGAGCCCTGGCTCTGCTACAATGAATGGATCTGCAAAAACTGAAACACAGCAAACGCTAAAAATGCAAGGAAAATTGTTTTCTTACCTTGAAGAAAATTGTTTTCTTACCTCCTTGAAGAGGACAGAAACAGACCCTCATAAACTTTTTACCACTTATTCACTTACATCTTACTGATGGAGCAGATCAGTTTTTCTGCATTAAACTCAACTGATGTGATTCAGTGCAATGGCACCAACATAAATCTGGCTCTGGGAATAAGAAAGTCTTTTCTGCCTGCTTCCCTGCCCGTTCTCCCAAACACTGCAGGCTGCATTCAATTTCTTCCAGTGAAATGGGAAATTCTATAGAAAAGCAGCAGAAGTGGAGGCAGAAGATAAAGCCCTAGACGGCCTGAATCTTTGATAACTGCACTTCAGCTCCCATTCTGTGCTGGGGCCCAATGGGAGACGCCTGACAATCTGGGTTCTGTTCCTGGTTCTGGCAGTGAGCTGCAGCCTAACAATGTGCAAGCTGCTTCCCCTCTGTCCTCAATTCCCCTGGTCTGAAAAACAGGATGCTTTAAAAAGAAAGGAAAAAAAAAAAAAAAGAAAAAAAGAGAAAGAAAAATATTCCAAGATCCAGTGATGACGGTGCTACATAAGATCTGGATCATGCACAAATATGCAGGCAAATAGACTCTGAAATGCAAGCAAAACGTGGTGATTTAATGCTATTTGGTAGAGCTACAAGTAACTACAAGGGATGAAAAGGCAGAGAAGAATCACACCTGGCAGTTATGAAATAAGGGATGATGCTTCCAGAGCAAAGTTTCCACGCACAGGGAGGAACATTTGAATTTCAAGCCAATGGAGTATTTTGACATCTCTTTCTGCTATTTAATAGGAAGTAACAACTATTTATCACGGTTCCTCTAGGAGGTGTAAAACAAAAATAGCCAAGCATTGTGGGAAATCTACATTGCCAAAGCTTATGAAATAATCTGAGAGAAGACAAATCACAAGTTCAAGAAAGTGTCCTTCATGTAAGTATTTCAGTTTCTTTCTGAAGCAGTAAGAACCTTAGAGATAAGGACCAAACTTCCTACCCTAATCTTTATTTCTAAAAAAAGGGATTGGGCAAATAGGCTCAACATCTTAAGGCCCACTTTTCCCAGGGACTGGATGGAATTAGATCTGAGTAGGTTTATCTCAATCGAACTAGGATAGTTTCTATTAAAAAAAATAAGAATCCATATTTTAACCAGCAAAGTTTAATCCCTTCTTTTCCTGTGAAAACTCAGATAAGTTTGATTTTGCGCCTCTCGCTGTCTCCATACTCCAGGTATTATGTCATTGCACATTAGACTGTGTCAACACACCGTGACTTGGCTGCTGCTAATGCAAAACCCCAGCAAACATGGAGCCAGGAGATAATTCCAGAGCGCTTTCCTCCCCCTGGTTAATGGAACTCGCTGTTTATCCTCCCCTCTTGCTGACACTCCGCTGAGTGACGGTCCCAAAACGGGGGAAATCAGCCCTTGGCAGGCAAAGCCGTCTTAAGGCAGGCAGGTGAGCAGCAATCCTCCCGGGCAGGTGAGCTGCACACGTGGCTCAGGAAGCATCCCTGCCCTGGGAAACGCAGGGACAGCGGGGACACGCTGCCAAGGGAGCCTCCCCAAGGCCCCTGGGCTGGAAGGAAGGCTGAGCCTCCCACAGAAGGGCAGCTGGTGGAACTGGGGGTTATTGCAAAGGGCCAAGGGCAGGGCCCTGCTGGGAGCTGCCAGGCACAGCTCAGAGCAGCCCCAAGAGAGAGAGAGGTAAAGAGAGAGAAGGGAAGAGCGTGGTAAAGAGGATGAGAGAGCAAGGAAGAGTAAAGAGGGTAAGAGAGTAAAAGAGGACAAAGTTCCCTTTACAATACCATAAATCTTCTGTGCTGAATATTCTAATTCTCACTGACCAATCTAGTCCAAGACACAAATTCTACAGCATTTACACACAGCCTATAGAAATCATTACATTACCACACTGTGTTCCATTTTAAACCCCAAAAACTCCTCTTTGGGCCCTTCTGCCCAGCCAGCAGGGTCTGCTCTGCCCCTGGAGCTGCCTGCAAGCAGAGGGTGTTGTTCCATCCAAAGGGGATTCCCTTCAGCTGGCCATGCCATTGTTTTCCAGGTGTTCAGTAACTGAGGGATCTCAGAGCTGCTTTCATTTCCATCTCACTTACAGTTTCCATATTCTCAGAATCTTTTGCCAGGCAATCATATTTATAAGGCTTTCCTGTTCCATCTTCCCCAGCCATCCCTGCCCTGTGAAATGCAGGAACAGCAGTGACAGGCTGCCAAGGAAGCCTCCCCAAGCCCCCCTTGGGGGGAAGGAAGGCTGAACCTCCCACCAAAGGGCTGCTCCTGCAGGAGAGGGAGATGATGTCTCACAGAAACCCACGGGTGGGAGGCTCTCAGTGCCCACACTCGAACTGGGACTGAGGTCTGCATGCCTGAATTGAGACAGGGCTGCTTTCTGAGCAGCCTGCTTTTCAAAAACAATCCATCTTCTCCTGTGTTTAAGTACTAAACCAGTGGCTCGGGTTCCTTAAACATTAAGAAAAATAATACAGAGAAGAAGCCACGTGGAACTTGATGAAATTGTAACATCGTGTCAGGCTTGTCCTCATCTCGGCCATTTATTTCAGCACAAAGTGTCTCTAAATGCTCAGCTTTGGATTTTGTGCTGTTTTGCACAAGAGGAGGGAATTCCAGGCTCCTTCAATCCACTTGTAAACATTTTACCACAGTAAAATCAAGTAAAACTTCTTGGGTTTAGAGTCCATCAGTAGTGAAACACCAAAAGCAGAGACCATATTTCAGGAGAAAGAAGCCTTTTAGGAAACAGCATTATAGAGCATTATTACAGTCCCATCTTCCCCTGTTAACTGCTGCATGCTAAAGCAAATGTCAGCCTGGGGGGGCTCAGTGTTTCTAAATTAAACAGCCTTCAAACACGCTTTCTGACAGTTATCTGCAGATTCCCCACAGATGCTGCCACTGCCAGTGCCACGGAGCGAAGCACTAAAATAGATCCAAAGCTAGTGTCACAGCCAGGCTGTGCTGACACCCCTGCCACTGCAGCAGCACAGCCACACTTGGTGCACAGGGCAGCTGATGGCACTGTGGATGACATTTTGGAGTCACAGCAACAGAAAGTCACCAGCAGAAGGCTCTGCCCCAGCCTGAAAGCAAGAGTCCATCTCTGCTCGCTCCCTGGATGTGCCTTTTGAGCCCTGGAATGGTGACAGGTATTCCACTTCCCAGGGCAGCCTCTACAGATGCAACACTCTCTGGAGGTTTTGCTTACCCTGAAAATCATCATGCCTATATTCTTAATTGTTTGGCACAGCTCCCAGGACAGCCATTACATCTCCTGTGACTAACACAGCTTTGTATCTGCTCACCCCTGGGGCTTCCAACCCATGAATGTCTGGGCACGGAGAGAAGGGCATGAAAATAATGCATTATAGGTCAGCAGTATTCTCTCAGGACAATCTGAGCCAATGAACCAGCCAAAAACACAGAGCAAGGCTCCTGCCCCTCTTTGGTTTTCCCCTCTCTGCCCTTCCTAACACCGAGAGTCAGCCACTAGGATTGTACTGGAGTGTGGAAGTCCTACTCGAAACAAAAAGCTGAAAGAGCATTAAATGCACACTAGAGAAGGTGGCATCAGGCTCTGATTTATGTGGGCATTCTGCCTGCTGCACCCCCCAGCTCCTGCCACAACTCCAGAGCTCCCCAAACATCCCCACAACCAAGGCACAAACAGACGAGCAGCAGTGGCTCCTGCTCAGCTCCAGGTGAGGCTGTGAGAGAGAAAAGAGCAAGGCAGGCAGCAAAGTGTCTGTGGTACCTGTGACCCAGCAGAGCAGGACCAGCTTCAGGGGGTGCAGAGGAAGGGCTCAGCCTCTGCCCAGGGCTCCCAGGGAGGCAGCTCCTCTGAGGATGGTGGCATTGGTGGGGGCAGTGACAAGGAAGCCTGGGAGGAAAGCAAGCTCTTTTTGCAGGATTTGTTCTTTTTGAACCTTTCCATGGCTGCACCCAGGCTCTGAGGGGAGCACAGCACTGGGAAGGTAAAAAGGAATCAGTTCTTTGGCCAACAGGAGAAAAGGCAAAGCCACCCAGAGCAAAAGAGAGCCAGAGAAGCAGGGAGGGCAGAGGGACAGAGAAACTGTGCAGAGACAGATTTCGTGTGCAATGCATTTAAAGGCTCTGGCATTTTTATCACAAAGAAGAGTTTCATCCAAGCCTCAAGAGATCTGCCATAAAGGAAGCCCTTGCCTTGCTGCCTGGGCTGCCTGAAAGAAACACCTGTTATGCACAACAAACAAGACAAAACAAAACAAACAATAGGTATGGAGGGGAGGCCATGCTCCAAACAATGGGAATGGGAGAAGCACAGTTTGCTCCAAATGCAGGACCAGAATCCTCCCAAACGAACAGCTGGGGAAAGCACAGCCCTCTATATGTGCAGGGAAGCTGCACAGATTATATGATGGCAACAAATACAATCTATGTATCTGAGCTCTGCTTCCTAGGCAGCAGAAAGGACAGGAACCTCCTAAGATATCTCTGAGTGGAAGAATAAACTTGCCTGAGCCCAGCTCCAGGAAAAAAGATAGCCAGATTTCAGAGGAACACAATGGACAATCTTCCTCCCACGGGATCTCTGCAAGATTTCTGCTAAGGGGACACTGAGCTCAACCAACCTTCTCAAAAGGTGCAGAAAGCAAACTTGAGATTTACACAAATCCACCCAAGTACACAAAGGGGATGTGAACAATCCCCAGAATGGATGTTCTGTTTTAAATAAGAAATGCAAATATTCTTAACAAAGGATGCAGAATTCTGTGGCAGTATATTGATCACAATCCAAGTCTCTTTATTCTGACTGTACCAAAAAGAGAGGAATTCTGAACTGTGCACTAAGAAATAATGCAAGGGAAGTAAGGTTAAAAAACACCCTGAAACTCATGACACAGAAAGCTAAAATTCTTGAAAAATATAATTTGAAGCCTGCCTTTCATTTGAAATAAAGAATAAATACAAGAAATAGAGCATACCTCATTCTGGTCACTAGAATATGTCAGCTCTCCAAAACTTTGCTTACCAATACAATGACAAAGAAATTCCTGGCTCTATCATGCATCTGCTGAGCTGTCCTACCAGGGAAACCTCCTGCTGCCAGGTTCTATGGAAACACAGAAGCAACATTTGCAGGCTGTCTACAGCCATGGAGACATCCAGAGAATCACAGAAGGGGAAAAGAAGAAGTCTGAAAGTTTTATTTCCAGAGTTTTTTCTAATTTGAAGTAACTAAGAGTCCATTTCTGCTTATATTGCATCTTGTTTTACATGTAGCCTGTCTGCACCCCTGGGAACTTCTGTGCTCATCAATGCCTTGCCCTAAATCCAGGGTTCTCTCCATGTGCCATGACCTCAGAGCAGAACTGCCAGCATGGCTGGAGAGTTCACAAAGCCCTGAAAAACTCCCAGCTACCATCAGCTGCAATGCAGGAACTGTTCACAACCTGTGACCCCCACCTGGAAAAACATCCTTCCTTCCTCCTAAATTCCTCCAGATTGAGGAGGCCATTGAAAGTCAGTGCTCAGGAGAGCAAAGCAGTCCTGCTTGTAACGAGATCTACAGTGGGGCATTCCCAATGCCTGCACAAAAACGTGTCTGGGGCAGCTGACACGTGTGTGAGGTGAGGATGGAACCAGCGAGCTGCCTCCCAGATGCTGGCTGATTCCTGACTGCAAATGTAACTCCAGGCTTAAAGAAATTGGAAATCATGCTCCATTTAGATGTAGGTGAGTCTTAGGGATATTACTAACTTAAAACTTTTTAAATACAGCAATGAGAATGCCCCTCTTGCTTATTCACAGCAGCTCAGAAATGTTTAAATGGCAGACAAGATTCTACACAGTTTACAAGATAAGGAAATATATTCTCACCACACTGAGCTTTAAAGGGACAAATGCTGCAACAGCTTCCATCCAACACTCCCATCAACCTCTGGGTTTTTCTGTTTTTTTTTTTTTTTGCTTTTTTTTTTTGCTAAAGCACAAAGAATGTGGTAATTTAGGAGAAAATAATTGATCAGTGGCACAAACTGATCCAGTCCCAACCCCACTGAGGGACAATGGAGGAACAAATGGAGGGTGCTGAAAAAAAGGAGTCAAGCTCCATTTTCAACACCAGCAGTCCAAACTCAACAAAGGCACTCCATCCCTCATCTGCCCTTCTGAAGAGGACAGCAACAGGAAAACAAGTCTTCTCTATTTTGATGGAAACCAAAATTGGAAAAAAACCAAACTCAAAACTGGAGGAAGAAAGGAAATGTGACACAGAAAAAGAGGGGACAGGCTCTTGTCCACCACAGCCAGGGAATGGTCTGTCTGGCCCAGGAGAAGGCAGCATTTCTCCTGTGACTGCAGTGCCAGCTGGCACCTGTCCCACACTGACACTGCAAAGTGACCTGCAGAACCCTGCAGGGGCTGCTGCTCCTCTCACAGCCATCAAACCTCACTGAAACCAGCTAAAGTAATGCCACACTGCCTGGAAAGTCCAGGCACAGAACATCAGGGAATGTCAGAATTCAGGCTGCCAACATAATTTTAATTTTCCCACTGGTGATTTTGGTTTGCAGTTATAGCATCATGTAATTCTGGAATATAATTTTTTAATTCAACATGCATGACCGAGATACTTGAGAATAAAACAAAGATATCTATTTCACTTCATTCTGGCACTTGTAACCTCCAAATGCCTTACTTTGTTACCTCAATAATGTATTTCTTTGTGTTCACAGCACACCAGAGTATAGAAATATTTCAATCATTTCTGTCAAATCCATTTTAAATTGGTATTTTGTTGAAACTATCCAAGTTCCAACTTCAGAATAATTTGCTGAGCAGTGTCACTCTCATCTCTTAAATAAGCCAATTTTGATAAAAAACATTATAACGCACACATTGTAAAATATTTTTTTGTAAAACTGTACCAAATACTTATGAGCTCCAAGCACCATGAATTAAATTTGTCTCATTTCATTATTATTACTTTCCATCTAAGTCTTCATTTTATCTTTTATAAGTTTATTATGCTTCTCTTGGAACTCAAATTCTTTTGTTTACTTCTAAATACAAGAAACTCTGACCTATACCTCCAAATCTCTCTAAAGTGTATTTTAAATCCATCTGAATAAAAGTCTGAATGGACACCCAGGAGAACCCAGGGGGTGAAGACAGTGGCATGGATTCAGTGGGTGGAAGCAGCTTCTCCCTCTGAATCATGTGAAGCATTATCCCAGGGGAGAGTTTGAGGGGCTCTGTTTGGAATGAGCCACCAAAACAGAGCTGAGACCACTCAGCGTGGCAAGGGTGACTCAGAAAAGCAAGTCCCTGGCAGCAGGAACTAAATGATCCTCAGGTCTCTTCCCCCTGACACAGGTGTGGGTGCTGGTGGCAACCTTGGAATGCCAAACACAATTCCTATCTCAAACACAGCCATTTGGGCTAGAAAAGCAACATTTCAGATGGAATCAGCTGGGCAGAATGAGGTGCTTAGAATCACAACAAAAGATAATGGTCCTTATACACCCACACCCCAGGGCTGTTAGAGCAGGAGTTGTGAACCTGGCAGCAGGTGTTTGGTTTGAGCAGTGCTCATGGATGGTGTTTTGTATGAGCAGTGGTCATGGATGGTGTTTGGTTTGAGCAGTGCTCATGGATGGTGTTTTTTTTGAGCAGTGCTCATGGATGGTGTTTTGTATGAGCAGTGCTCATGGATGGTGTTTTGTTTGAGCAGTGCTCATGGATGGTGTTTTGTCTGAGCAGTGCTCATGGATGGTGTTTTGTATGAGCAGTGCTCATGGATGGTGTTTTGTCTGAGCAGTGCTCATGGATGGTGTTTTTTTTGAGCAGTGCTCATGGATGGTGTTTTGTATGAGCAGTGCTCATGGATGGTGTTTT
>JANIJU010003063.1:71169543-71185477 GCA_025504685.1 Leucosticte australis | reverse complement strand
GAGCAGCGCTCATGGATGGTGTTTTGTATGAGCAGTGCTCATGGATGCAGACCAACACTATGTTCTGTCCAAATTCCAGTGTGGGATGTGACACACTACTGGCAGTGTCTCCCTGTCCTCCCACTGGAGATTCCCATCCCATCTCCTGTGCCTGCACACCCAACAGGTGAAACACCATCACTCCCAGTGCACCAGCCCAAACCCTGCACTGTGACACCACTGCTACTACAGCCAGGGCAAGAAGATGCACCCTCATACTCCTGCAGGCCAGAATCTCCCATTACAGACATCACTAAAATATAACATTAACAAACACTGACCCAAAAATTACACCCTCTGCTCATGCTGGGCACCACTACAAAACACAGCAAACTCCCAAAGAATCAGTAAGAACCATGTTCTGAGTAAGAGCCATGCAATCCCAAGCACATTCCATAATACTGAAGAGGAAATAAATGAGATCTGAATTCACCTTAGAGTGCCACTATCTCTGGGATCCTTCAGGATGTCCTGTGCCACATAAACTAAATATTCTTGGCCAAAACCCCTCAATTTAGAGAAATCACCAGAAAAAGATGCAGAATTTTCAAAATTTGTTTTGTTCTGGGGGGTGAGACCCTACAACAAACGCTGTCCAACCATGCAGCCACCTGAGTCACTGTGCACTGGTGACCCTTGTAAGGATGCTCTTGTTCCCAGAGCCAACGGGATGCCACACAGCGATCTGTCTGTTAAATTGAGTCCTTGCCTCCAGATAGATAGATAGATAGAAAGTTTATTTTGAAACGTCTCCTAGTGCTTCTGAGCCTGACTGATGTGAGATGTTATTTTGAACATGCCAAAGCATCTGAACGGCTCCAGTCCTTTCTTTTCAGCGTGCATTCCTTGATAAGTGGCAAAGCTTCCCACTTATCAGTCACTCAAAGTGACTGTGGCTGTCAGCTGTGTACAAAGCGCAATCAGCTTGCAAGAAGAGACACCAGCATTTTTCTTCTCAGTTTGAAGCAAACACGTTTTGACTGCTAGTCATTCAATTTTAAAGCATCTTCAATTAGGGGCGGATGAAGATATAAAGAAAACACATCCTAAACACCTCTGCCAGCCAGCAGTAAAAAATTTATTGTTATCTCCTGCTTCACCTCGCTGCAGAGGCAGCAGTGGCAGCCTTTTTTTGGCTGTACATCAGCAGTGCTCAGGATTACACACACTCCATGGAGACAAGACCATGGAGAGCCTGTGCTTCCCCAGGCACTCACAGTGGCACCTGTGTCCCTGCTGGCCAACACCTGCACAGGTAGGGCTCACACGGCACCCCAGGGCACCCACTCTGAGCACAAACACCCCCAGCACGACAGGGGCTGCTCTGCAGGCAGCCAAATGCCAACCAACACCATCCACAAGGCCATGGACACACAGACAAGGAGGGCAGGGGAGGGCTGGCCGAGGAGAGAGAAGCTGCTGCAGGAAAGGGTGGGCAGCTGCCTGAGAAAGGTTCCTCAGCACCAGGGAGCTGCAGGTGAAAGACAATGGTCAAAGCTGATGATGAGAGATGCAGAAACTGGGGAGGGGATCTGAAAACAGCACAAAACCAAAAGTCAGGGCCCTGAAATGCCTGCTGAGGAGAGAGAGACCAGGATGAGGCCGTGGAGCACAGTGCTGCCAGCTGGGATGGGTGGATCTGGCCACTGGCCTTCTCCTCACAGTCTAGGATGCTGGATTATTTCGGGTGTTTCAGTGCTCTGGTTTTTAACAAAAAAAAAAAAAGTTTCTGGCCTCTCCTTGTGATTGTGTGAGAGAACTGGAAAATGGGAACACTGAAAGCTCAGTAACAGAAAGTAAATGAAGAAAAGATGCTAAAATAGCAAGAAAAAAGTCATGAAGTTCAAAACAGTGTTATAATTTGAGAACATCTGGACCAGTACCACTGGAGAAAACAAGTGCTATTGCCATCCAGTAGCTCAGCATAGGCCAAAAAAGCTGATTTACCTCAATCAAACATGCTCTTGCATTTCCAATAAATTCAAGGTCACAGAACCACAGAACATTCTGAGTTTGAAGGGACCCACCCTCAAGGGTTCAGTTCTTCAGGGAATGGCCTTTATGGGGATCAAAGCCCAGCCATGCACTGACCAGCTGAGCTCAGGCATGTGTCAAGCAGGTACTCCTGGTTTGCCCTGACACAACACCAACCCAAAACTTGGATGGCAGAAGGGTATGGAAACACCTGAGCTCAAACTACCTGCAGGAACTTGCCAAGGGTTACCTGTGGAGGTCAAACTGGCTGCAGACTGATCCTCTGCCCTGAAAGAAGTACCCATAAGGACCCCAACAACCTTGTACATAACTAATCTTTCCTGCTAAGGGAAGGAAATGAAGGCCCACAGGTTACTCCAAGCCCAGTCTGCCACAAATGTTATTAGCTGAAGCTGAGAGGACAGAAAGCACTTAGCTCATTCTCACTGATTTCCCCCTTCTTTTCCCTATTTCCCCCCCAGCCCCAAGGGTTTGTTTGTTTGGGTTTTTTTTTTTTTTTTTGGTTGTTGTTCTCTTTGGGTTTGTTTGTTTGTTTTTGGGTTTGTGCATGCATGTGTGTGGTTTTGGGTCACTTCTTTCCCAGGGGATTCTTCCTGCCCAAGGGACAGGCGAGTCCCTCTGATAACTGATAGGAGATCAGCTGCAGAGCTCTGTGAGGAACAATTGTTCTGCCTCTCTGCTGGCAGCTCGGGGCTTTGGGAAGAGGTTGCAGAGTCATGGGAAAGGCTGCAGTGTGACTCCTCCTGGGCTCTCCCTGAGAGCAGCCTGCCCTGTCTGTAAGCTGCAGGAAAACAGCTGCTGCTGACACATGATGGATGTGGACAGAGCGTCCCCACATCCACCAGCACTCCAACTCCAGCCTGACTGTGCACTCACAGCCTCTCACATCCACACCGGCAAAAAAAATAACAAAAGCCAAAACAAACCACTCCAGTGGACAGAGCCTGCTCTAAAGATGTTCTGGAGAGTGAGGAGGAAGAGACTTTCTCACAGTTTCCTACTGAAGAAAGGTCCCATAAACTCTGCTGGCATCAACAAGAGCCTTCTCTCCATGTCCAGTGGCAGCTGCACCAGGCACAACTTCAGCAGTTTTAGTGTCCCACCAAGGAACCTCCTGTCCTCACCTCTCTCTAACGTGCACAGAGGACTCTGGTTGTGGAAAAGCCAATTCTGTGCTGCCCTGCAAGGGCGTGCACAGTGATTGCAGCAGCACAAAGCCCTGCTCTGCTGCCCCTGACTCCTCAGAAGAGCAGAATTCCCAGGGAAAACGGGAATCCAGGAGCAGCAGGCATTACTGAACCTGTAACCAGGCTCTGTGCAGCAGCTGCTCCTTTTCCTGTCTCCAGGGAAGGACTCTCCACCTCAGCCCTTTAAAACCCCTGCAGAACTCTGGCTGGGAACCAGGAAAGAAATGCCCCAAGACCTGGTGGCTGCCCTGAGCAGACACTGACAGGGCAAAGATCAGGAGTAAGGGTCTCTGCCCTCCTTGTTAAAAACACAAAGTTCTCCAAGTATTTAGCTCATAGTGATCTGCTGGAGCTTTTTTTTGAAGTAGCAGACACAAAATGAAAGGCTTAGCCATGTTGGAAATATAATTTAAGAATGCAAACTTGTTGGGGCAGGGAAAAAAATCTTCACATTTCTTTTTGTTAATTAATGGGTGTCTTCTCTCGGTACCTTCTACAAAAAGCCAAAAAGAACACAAATGGGCCTGGATATCATGCAGGGGTAACAGGATTGCTCACCTGAGGAGTGCAAAGCAAACAGCAAATCTAAACAACAAAAGTGATTGCCATAACTGGTGGGTAAATGATGGTGTCTAAAGCACTCTGGAAGCAGGTCTCCTCCACTGTTTTGGAAGACTGGAATCAGCCCAGAACCTCTTGCTGTTTGGAAAGTTTTGACAATAACAACTGTGTCATTTCAAAACTTTGCATGTTAAGCTTAAGAAATATTTTGCTGAACTTCTGTGTAACTCAGAAACCAAATCCCTCTTTCCTCCCCAAAAACATAGCTACGTTTTGAAAAACAGATCTGGCTGAAAAATGGCCTAGCCATCCTGCAGGAAATTCTAACTTCAAGACTTTTATGACATTCCAAATTGGAACATCTCAAACCTCAGCGGGCAGTGAGAATGGGAATATTTTGGTTTGGGAGCTCAGCATCTCTTCATCTCCCCGCAGCAGCGTGGGGAAGGGGACAGAGCCAGCTGGCAGGATGCAAGGCTGGATGCAGACCCCCAGGGGAAAGCCCTCTGTGGAGCTGGCAGGACATGCAGGGCAGGCAGAGAGCAGGGACAGCCCCAAGGCTCACGATGCCACCGAGGCCACAGCGAGGTGCCCACCCAGGAGCTGGCAAAGCCACATCCCCCTGGCAGGGCTGGCTCTGAAAGGGTTAACTCCATTTCACTGTGCCTGTGAGACTGTCAGCAGAGGAGCAAGGCCTGCAAAAGCTGCTTTCAGCAAGGAGAGCTGGGGGTGAGAAGAAGACAAGTGGCCCAGGAAGGCAGTGACAGACACAAGAACTGGGAATTGGGAACTGGGCTGGGGTTTGTGGTAATGGGGTAAAAGCTTTCTGTGCACAGAGAGAGGTACATGAGTGACCCCCTGCAGGACCTCCTGTGTGCACCTTCAGCCCTGAATAAAATTACTCCCTCTTTAACACAACTCTAGTGCTGGAGAGATGCATTCCCACATTTCAGGCACTGAGCAGGTACCAGGTGGGCAGGCCAGAGCCACTGGTCCCAGCTTTGCATCCGAATTCAGCTGGGATCCCCTCACTCCCAGGGATCCTCACAACAAAAGGGCTCCATTAAAACATCTGCTCCAGCTCTGAAGGAAAATGAAAACCCTCTCCTAAAACACAGATTGCTGTCTGGCAGGAACTGCCCCTGAGTTTCACAAAGCACTTGGTTCTTGGGCTGAGTATGTCAGAGAAGAACACAAATTAGTAACCAATTACTGACAGTGTCAAACCAAGAAAGTCAAACAAAACTGTGGCCTAAATGTTAGAAACACTAAAGCAGCGTTTCTGCTGCCTGCTGCTTTGAGATCTTAGTTTTACATTATTGGCAACCTGAAGTGTTCCAAGATCTTGAGCTGGGCTCTCCAAAAAAAATTTTGACTAAAAATCAGAACAGATTAGAAAACAGCATTTGGCCTCTGTTTTGTTTGCCTTCTAATTTTGGAACTTGTAGTGCTCATGGTTTCAGATTTTGCCTGGAAATCTGAGAGCTGGAAGTTTACATTTGGGAGAAATGAAAGCTGGCATTTTTGTCATCACATGACTCCAAGAGCTGGGGCTTGAGGGAAAAACATAAAACATTGTCAGGTTTTCTACAAAATTGTGAGATTAGCAGTATCAGTTTTATCACAATTTAGGCTGCAAGGTTGACCTATTTTATCAACAGTGCCCTACTGAATATGAATTGCTTTATGAATTTTAACAACCATATTTCCTTTCAAATACAGTTCAATTAAAGTGACATTTGTCAGTGAGCTCCAAAGCAAACCCTCCCAGGCTTTGTCTCTGGGCTGCAGGAGCCCTCCCAGCCCTGTGGCTTGGTGACACCCTGGGAGGAGGGGTGACACCTCTGGGTGCCCAGCTCAGCTCCATGAGCCCCTCCCAAGCTCCTGCCCCTCTCCAGAGCCCCAGGCTCCAGAGCAAGGGCACCAGGCAGCAGCTGGGGCTCCCCACACAAGGACTGGGTCACCAGGAGAGCTCCCCGGAGGACAGAGCAGAGCTGAAGGCAGGAACCTGCTGAGCTGTACCAGGGGCCAGCCTGCCCTCCAGCTGCAGGGCACTGCCAGCCTCAAATGCAGCCTGAAACCTTCGGGGTGCTGATGCACAAGAGCTGTGGAAAGCCAGACTGCAGCTCCATCTGTGGCAGAGCAGCAGGAGCAGGGGTGCAGGGGAGAGCAGCAGCAGCACTCAGCAGGCAGGAACCTGACAGGGAAAACCTCCCCAGAAGGAGTGGGCAGAGCAGAAAGCAGTGTGCACGGGGGGCTGCATCCCAGAGGGGCACAAAAACGGGGGAGGGTTAGCTAATTATCCAGAGAAACTCAAACCTCTTCACAAATTAGGTCTAGAACATCCTGAAAAGTAGAAAAAAAGATGATAAACGTTTGCCAAAACACAAAATCCCATCTAGATCCCATCTTAGCATTTTGAGGTCGTACAGATTCTCCAACCTAATCTGATCTGCAACTTTGCTCCAGTTTTCTTAACTCTCTACACAAACTCCTTGTTTTCTGTTTCAGTGACCCCACCTCCCAATGAACTCAGCAGAGATGGGCTTGCAAAAGACATGTCACTTAGAGACTCCATGCCAGGCACATTTTTCTAAGCCCCAGGAACTACAGGATCTTTCTCCAGCATCCCAGAAGCGCTGGCTGAACTGAGCTGCAGCTCCACTGAGCATCTGCAGTGCTCTGAGGAGGAGAGGGACTCCCAGCCTCTCCCTGGCTTGGACTGTGTGATGGGCTAAGGAGAAAGGGAACTGTTCCCAAGTTAGCACACTGAGAGAAAGGACTCATAAATCATGGGGTCAGCCAGGTTATGCTTTTTTCTAACCTTAGGGTATTATGCTTTCAATACAATATTTCAATGGCTTTTTTCTCTGCAATAATTTATATGGAATTATGGCAACTCTTACAAGCTTAGAAAAAAATTGGCTCAAGTAAAAGGATTCCTTTGTCATAAATAAGCTGAGTTCATAGCTACAGCACAATCATTCAGCTGCACCTAAGTCAAACAGTTATCCACTCTTTGTAGGAATATTTCCCTGTCAATAAATCTCATGCTATTTCAAAACCTCAGGCCAGGGTGACAGAAGCCTGTTAGATTAATTAGGGCAAGGTCAGAAAAGCTGAACTCACAGCTCCATTGCTGTCACAGCTTTCTTCCACCTCCCATAACCCACAGGCTGACAGTAAACTCACTGCCCATTGTAAACATGGGCATGTTAGGGGGACTCCACTGCCTTCACTCATGTACAAAGGATGATTTCTTTCAGAACTCTTTCTTCTCTGACAGTCACTAACTGAGGAGAAATGTTTTGCTTTGCATTCACTGTCAATAAGGATTTTTTTTTATTTTTAAATGGTTTTCCCTTCAGAGTCACGGCTTCAGCCAGGGTTCATGAGACTCCAGGATCATGCAGGCAGGGAAGTGCCCAGACTGCCTGTGCAGTATCACCCAGATTTCACTGCACACAGATCAGCCCTGTGGGAACGAGAGAACAGCACTGTCTCCCTGCCTGCTCCATTCCTGACCTCTCTTGCCTGACCATCCTAAAGGAGGGTGCCACAAATCTGGTGGGGTCTGTGTGAAGTGCACCCTGGAGGTGAAACCCTGACCCCAGCAGGGTCAATATTTCATCTGCAATCCCCTGAGCCAGACCCCCAAATCATTTCTGAGGATTGCAGCTTCCATCAGATGGGACTTGGCTGACTTTCATTTACTACTGACTTAGGTCAAACTTGGACCAGGGATCAAGAGATGAAAGGCTCTATATCTCATTATCAATAACCAGGGTTTCTTCACTACCCTAAAAACAACATACTTCATTCTTATCTACAGGGCATTAAAACTTAAAAGGGTTGGGGTCAAATTACATTACTTCAATTTATTTTTATTCACTGCTTATAAAACAACTTCCTCTCTCGCTGCCATAGCTAAATGCTAAAAATACAAATATTTTCCTTGCTATTGTACAGGTTTTGCTATTGTTTTTCTTTTCAAGTCTCATTAAAAATGCAGCAATAATGAAAAATCCCTCCCACACACAAATCAGGAAGCAGAAAAGAGTACAGAGGTTGAGGCCACGTCAAGCCTTACCAATCTCAAAATTATTTTCAGCAAAGCACATCTTGCACAGAAGTTGCCTTATAGCAGAGGGATGGAGCTTCCCAGGAGTTTTTCATACATGCCCAAGTCCAGATACAGACAGAATGTCCTCTGGAATGAGAGAGCCAAGTGTTCCTCCAGTATGAAGCCATACAGCTCCTCCGATCTGCCTGGAATTAGGTTTTCTTAAATGGGTTACAATTGGGATGGATAATTTTAGGCAACTCCCTCTGAAGTGCTGATGAAAAGCTTTGGAAGGAGAATCCTGCTGCTGCTGAACAAAGAGAAGCCAGCCTACAGCAAGCTGCAATGCTCTGCACAAAGCTGCAGGATGAAACAGCCAGAGGTTCCACCCTGGCCCCAGGTATCTGTAAGAGGTCAAACCTCCTTTGTTATTCCATGGAAACCTTCACAGGCAAATTGATTTGCATTGTTCCCAAACCAGGGGCATGCACATGGAAGAAAATGAAATACAGTCAATGGCATGAAAAGAAACTTCTGAATACAGTAGGGCAGAAAGAACGAGGTTTTCTGGGTATCTTGGTTTAACAACTTCTTCTACTCCTGGGAACAAAGCTGCAGGTACCTGGAACTTACCCAGCTGCTCTCCTGAACCTAACCAACCTTCTGGCCAGCTTCTCACTCACACAATACCTCCCCACAAATAAAAATGTCCAGACTCCCAACACCTCAGGCAGAGGGAAGAAGGTGCACTTGATTATCAACCACTGAGGATTATCAACCACCTCAGCAAAGCCTCAGAAACAGAGCTATAGGACACTGGTTCCAAACAAACTCTTTCTGGCAATGCTTTTGTCACTCCTGAGGAAAGAGGACTGGTCCTGCAAATTGCTGAATTATTTTATATTATGTCCTGCTTGCATGACCAGCTCCTCTAACAGCTTCTTCCTGACCCCACAAGAACCATGTTAATCACACAAGGCCTTCCAGAAACTGAGCTTTCTTTTGCTAAATGACAGGTAAAATCCTCTTGTGTTTCCACAAACAAGATGCCAGCCAACTGCAGAGAATCTTAAAGAAACTGTGGCAACAATGGCTGAGGGAAAGCGTGGGGAAGGGAGAGGAAGAACAACAGGGGTGTGGGAGGAGACGTGTCTCTGACCTGGATCTGCTGCTGAAGAAGGTTAATTTTGTGCTGCTGCTGCAGAAGCTGCTGCTGTTGTCTTGCAATCTGTGAAGAAATTGCACAGAAGAATCATGAGATATGGATCACCATTCGCAGAGTCCATCCTCAGGGAGCTCTGACCCCGCTCAGCCCTGCAAGCCTCTCCCCTGGGCCAGGGAACCTCCGAGGGCAGAGCTGCTGCTGAGGCTGGGGGCACGGGCTCACTTCATTGCTAACCCCACTGGGAGAGGGACAGCTATGCAAAACGCTGAGCTGCACGTAAGGCAAGGACCTGTGCAAAAATCTCCCTGAAATGGCACTGCTCAAACTCCCCAGGAGAGAGAGCAACACCAGCAGAGAACCAAAAACTGGTGGAGGAAGGTAGAAAAAGCAACAGAGTAGGATGGCCAGGTTACTCTTCTGTTTGGCACCACCTGCTCAAAAACTCCCAAAAATGGCAATCTGGCACCGTGGAGCAAGCAAGGCTCTTAGGGGACAAAGAGACTGGAACCAGGCTTGGGAAAATCCCAGGCTCTCCAAGGGGAGAGCTGAGGGGAGGCAAGGGCACAGGGCCCAACACGAGCCCGGGCTGTGGAGGTGCCTGCAGCCCTTCTCACACACATTTTACAGCCATGAAGGGAAAAAGCAAACATTAACAGCATGGAGTGAAGAGCTCGAAGGGCTGGGGGGACATAAACCACTCTTGAACTTAAAAAGCAAATTTGAAAAACTTTCACTGGAGTTGTCACAAAAGCTCAGCTGCCATGAACAGCCCGTGCAGCACAGACACTGGAAAGAGCTCTGCTCTTCCCCTGTGTCATGCACACCTCTCAGGGCCAGCTGGTAACTTACACACTCTTACTGGGGGAAATTCTGGGCTTGCTTCCCCTTAGGTAGCTTCTTTTCTATTATCAGACTATTTGCATAAGAAACACTCACTCATGGTTAGCTCCACATCTAACAGAGAAAACGAATGTTTTCTTTCTGGAGCCTTTTTTAAGAAAGAAAAATAATTTTTACCTCTACATCTTTTTCAGAGTTTGGATATTTTTATTTCTGCATAATAAAGAAGCATACACAATTTCTTCAATTAAAAGAAACCCTAGTTATCTGAATTTCTTACTGCCTTTTTCTACTGCCTTCAGTTTCTTTTTCCCTTTCACATCCCTGAGCCGTGCTGTGGCACAGGTGACTTTGGGAGGCAGGGTGAAGGGAAGAGCTGGTCCAGGATGTCTCCTGGTGAAGGAATCTTGCCAATTCCACCTTCGCTCCTTCCTCTACCCTTGCTGAACCAACAACAGCAGGACACAAACTCTGCAGCTCAAGGTAAATCACTTCTGTTCCCCATGTGGCATTTCAGGTGTGAGGCCAAAATACCCTTTGTTCAAGAAAAGATTTCTAAATAATTAAACCCAGGGAAAACCAAGGCTTAAATGTCTGAAGGTAGCAGCAGTGCCTTAGAAATCTCAAGACTTGCTTAAGTACAATACCAACACTGAATATGACAACTATGACAGATTTCAAAGAATTTTCTGAGTTTCATAAAACTCACAGAGCTGCAATTCTGTGATAAAATTTTAAACTAGATATCTAAATATGCTCTGCTCATGTTCAAGTACAGAAGCAGACATTATTTCTGTTAAAATCTGCCCAGTGAAATCTGTGAGAGAAGTTATGGTTTTGCCTAAAATGTTGTGTGTCCACGTGTGCCCCCTGGAAGGGATCCCATGTGAAAACCATGTCTGCATTTCCAGCCAAGGGCATACTTGCAAGAACTGAAAATCAACCCTCTCAAGGGCAGAAGAAAAAAAGTCACACTTGTTCACTGACTTGATATTAATCTCTGCTTTTTTCCACAGCTGGCAAACCCAACCTCTCCATGTCTCACATTAAATCCAAGTGCTGCATTTTGCTCTTTTTATACCTGCTCAGGATTCCTGAATTAAAGCAGCTTTGGGGGTTATAGGAGGGCTGGATTTGCCTGTTTATTTACAGATAGTCCAACCATAACAGCACTGAAGATAACAGAGAGCTGCAGGATATTCTGAGTTGCAAGGGACTCCCAGGGAGCATCCAGTCCAACTCTTGGATGAAGAGGCTGAACCCACAGCCTTGGCACTGCTGGCAGCAGGCTCTGAACAACTCCAGGATGGGTATGTTGCAAATCAAGTTTGCAAGCACTGACACCCCTCTATAACCTGCTACATCTCCATCCATGATCAGGATTAACTGTACAGCACTCTCCTGATACGATTTTGTTCAAGCTTTTCCACCTTGGAGAACACCCAGCAAAGATTCTGGGTGCAGAGCACCTTCAGGGCACGGAGGCTGGAGCCAGGCTGCTGGGCAGCCCTGGCAGAGAGGGGCTGGGCTGCAGGGCTCACTCACCTGCTCCTGCTGCTGCTTGGCCAGCTCCATTTGCTGCCGCTGCTTCTCGATCTGAGACGCTGCCAGCTTCTTCTGCTCGTCGTGGGCTGCCAGCAGCTGCTCCCTCAGGCTGGTCAGCTGGTTGATCATGCCCATGAGCTGCCTCTCCTTCTCAGCCAGGCTTTCTGGAGTCCCTGGGCATCACATGGTGGGGGAGAAGGGAAAAAAGGGGGGAAGGAGAAGAGAGAACATTTAGAGAGATGCAGCTCTTGATTTTCTCTTTATTGCGCAGCTCTGCTGCCAGCAGAGTTTCAGGGGAGGCAGAGAGCAGCAGCAGGTTGCAATGTGTGCACACACAGACCTCTCCTCTACAGGAACGTGAGCCATGAGGGTAAATCTGCACACAGGCTTGGAGCTGCAAGGGTCCTTTGCCCTTTCAGCTGTTTTGCACTGCCTTTCTGTCAGGTTACAGAGGGAAATAACACTGCCTATTTTGAGGAAGTTTCAAGGTTTAAACACTGGGGATCAAACATCAACCCTTCCAGGTTTGTGAGACAACAACATTTATGGCAGAAACTTAGGAAAAGGTGCAGTTTCTGTGGTGCCAAAGCACTGATGTAGGGTAAGCATTAACATCCCTCTGTAACCTGTTATATCATCCACATCCCTGATCAGGATTAAATTATACAGCATTTAAATTGTCAGTAACTCCTACTGCTGTTGCTGCCACCAAGGTGCAATTTAAAAGGAAAAATTATTTTATAAACATATCCAAAATGTGAGCTAACCACAACTCACCATCACTCTCATGTGTACTGCTGTTAGATGTTTTTTATGGTGGAGCTCAGCAGACACAGACAGAGGAACTCACCACCTCACTTTCATAACCATGCTGAAGAAATTATTTTTCTACCCAGAAGGACAGTGGTTATAAGGGAAGGGAAGAAAAAATTCCAAGAAAAATCAAAAGCTATGAATCATACACTACAAAAAAAAAAAAAAAAAACACTTTTAATATACGTAGGATCATTTGACTGTGAATTTCAAAGACCTGAAAATATGTGTAGCAGCTAATCCACAGATATCCCCAATACCACCACACCCTCTCACATGAGTCAGAGCCTATGAAAACCTTTCTAAAAAGCCTCCAGGAAAGGATTAAGGCTATCAGTGTCAGTGCCTCCTCTGAAAATAGCCTGCTTTTGGGACTACCCTGCCACACAAACCCCTGTCAAACACAGGAAGCATTCTTCTGCCAATGTCACCAGTGCTCTCCAAGTGGGAAAAAAAAAAAAAAAAAAGGAAAAAGAAAAAGAAAAAAAATTGGCGACTACAGCAAGCATGCTCCTAGCCAACTATCAGTCAGACATGGAAAGAGCTCCTGGTAATAGCTCATTTAGCCTCCCCCTGGCAGTGCAGGAATGTTCCCTGCAGTATTTCACACAGCCTGCTCCACTGGACTGAAATGTCTGCGATGGTGAATCCTCTGCTCCTGCTCTGAAGGCTGCACCACAGCCTTTGAGGGGCCACTGGGAGGCCTCTTTGCTTGACAGTTAGTTAATTTACTTTTGGTTTTGGTTACTTTTACCTAATTTCAATGATGTGATCCCAAGCAACATCCGTGTGCTACATTAGCCAAGTGCAAGCGCTCAAACCCATTTGTAGACAGCCATATGCAAGTGGGAAACCACAGAGAACCACCAGGAAAAAATGTCACAGAAGAAATGTAACTGAATTGTTTTTCATTAGGGTTCTAGAAATTTCTGTGAAAATATTCTCACCACATAACAAAGAACTACAGCAGAATATTCTCAGATAAAGCCTCCAGAAAAACTGTGGTACAAGCTGGAAACTTGAGAAACACACTGCAAGAGAAAGCACAGGCCTTCAAACCTGCTCTGCTAAAAGCTGTGAGGAGGAATGGAAGCCAGTGCTAAAACACTCCCAGGGCTGAAGAAAACACTTCTAACGATGAGCTTTCCTTCCAACACTGCAGACAGAGAACTGCCACAAGAAATGCATCTCCCACCTGGCCATGGAATTGATCAGGGGTCTCTACTGCCACTCCTGCAGCCTTTATTTGCTGCTCCCCAGGAGAAAGGTGCAGTGCTCCCAAGGGGTGCAGAACTGCTCTGGGAGGCAGCCCCTGCCTGGCCTGTCCAGGGGGGTTAGCACAAAGCTCCTCTAATGAAGGCTGCCATGCACTGAGGCTGCCACTGAAACACCTGAGAACAAAATATTCTGGGATTATTTATTGATTCAGCAGATATTTCATCCCTAACTTTTACTGAGGGTGGATGCAAGCATGAGAGAGAGGGGAAGAAGGTCCTGCAGAAAGAAGGAAGGCTCAGGAGTGCCTCAGCCCTTGAGAGAGGGTGAGCAGAGAGCAATCACTGTCCAACACACAGCACAGCTCCTCAGCACTGCTGCTGCATCCCTGGATTCTCAGCTCCTGCAGCAGCTTTCAGCTGGCATTCAAAAAGCCCTTTGTAAAGTTAAATTAATCCCCGTCTTTAAGTTAATCTGAAGGGTGGAAGAATGTTTCCCCATGTGTGAAGTGACAGGCAGAGAGCTCACAGTCCCCAAGAGAGGCAGAGGAGCTGTGCTGCTCTCCAGCCCCGTGTGCCCAGGCTGGGGAGGGGAGGGCACAGGCAGGGACATCCCCTCCTGCACTGGGACATCCCATCCAGCCTGCCTGGCTGGCACAGAGCAGCAAAACCCCTCAGCAGCTTCCTCTGAGTCCCGAGAGCAAAGTGCAGCCTGCAGCTCCTGGTGCTGGGCACAGCAGGGCCAGGGGTGTGCTGAAGAGATGCAGGGGAGGCCAGAGCATCACCAGGGCTGGAGCACCTCTCTTCTCAAAGCCTGAGACTTGGGGCTGCTCAGCCTGAAGAAAAGAAAGCTCCAGAGACACCTTCCAGCACCTAAAGGGGCTTTTGAAGATGGGGACAAACCTTTCAGCAGGGTCTGCAATGGTTTATACTAAAGAGGGTCAGTTCAGCTTGGATATAAAGAAGCAGTTTACAGTGAAGGTGGTAAAACAGAACCAGGCTGCCCAGAGAGGTGGTGGATGCCCCATGCTCGGAAATGTTCAATTTCAGGGCTTTGAGCAGCCTGGAGCACTGAAAGGAGTCCCTGGGCACTGCAGGGCGAGCTGCTGACCTCCCAAAGCATGGCTGTGAGCTCAGGGCAGGCAGTGCCTGCCAGTGCAGACAGCAGCACCACACTGCAGCATGCAGCCAGGCACAAATTCACTCGTCTCCCCATCATTATTCTGTTTTCAAAGACAATCTGAAGTGCCCACAAGGGTGTTTTATATCCCCTTACTAAGTACAGTGCATAATTCCTGGGTTTATACAGCTGGAGTGAAAGTACTCTGACAAAAGGCAGACTTCTTGCATTCCATTTCTCAAGCTATTTCAGTTTGCTAATAAACCAAAAGGGAAAATTTATCAGCATCAGCTTTATTAAAAAAATCTTCTCTTGGAGAATACTTCCTGGAAAACATGGCTTAGTAGGTACTTTTTTTTTCCCAGGACTAAGCCATCCTTCCAGTAACTGGAATAGTACTTACTGATAATTTCAATTCTTTGAGGTAATAATTCCTTGCAAAGTAAGTACTTGGATAGCCATAGTCTCAAGTGACCTGCACAAAACCAGAGGCAGAAGAAGAGCTCAGCTATGTGGCTCTAATGAGAGATGGTGAGTTCTGTGCAATGTCCCCTTGTCTTACTCACACAGCCATGCAAGCTCCACTGATGATGAGTCACAGTTTTGACATATCTTGCAGGTAACTGCTGGCTTGTAAATGTGTGAAAATGAAAAAAAAAAAGGGAAGTACTTGATTCAGACAGTCTTTATAATAATGTTAAGTGTTTGCATTTAGTTTAAGTTTGGTATTTTCTATGTTAGCCTTATTACCTAGCACACCTTTCCTATAATTACTTTTCTTAAACTGGTCAACAAAAGTGCCATTTCCCACTGCCATGGCCAGGCATGGACTGCTCTGCACAGCACTCAGAGGCCAAAGCATGGACAGGGCTATTTATTTAATGGTGAGGTGAGGCCAACAGCGGGCTCACTACATAAGTACAACCAGTTCCAGGATGTTTTTACTGCAGAGTTAAGAGCCCCAGCTGGTTCTGTACCCTTTTCTAGATGCTGTAGGCTGGGGGCAAACAAGGATGGTGGGCTTTTGTCCTACCCTCACTATTTTCCCTGTGTTAACCTGCACGAGGTCTAAACCTGTACCATGGTGTGAAGTGCCTTGGCAGCCAAGGGATTTCCACTTAGAGAATTCTGCAGCTTACAGGGCAAAACATGCCAGTATTTTAAGCAACTAAGCCAACAACAAATAAAAACAGTTGCTCCAGTTATACTATTCACAAAGTAATGAACTATCACAGGGCTGGTGACCCTGCAAGAACCTGGGAGGGGGTGCAAACCCCTGTCCCCAGCAGCCACCTTCAGCTGCTTCACACTGACCTCCCTGGGGCTGCTCCAAGCAGCACAGAGCTGGGAATGGCCCTGGAGCTGGGAATGGCTCTGTGGTTCTGGAGATGG
>JANIJU010003063.1:71074409-71155395 GCA_025504685.1 Leucosticte australis | reverse complement strand
CCACTGCTGAGTGCCCCAGAGCCTGTGTCAGCTGCTCTCGGTGCCCCTGCCCCTGCCCCAGAGCCTGTGCCAGCTGCTCTCGGTGCCCCAGCCCTGCCACCCTCTGCTCCCAGCACCACCCAGACTGACTCCCCCACCCAGAGCAGTGAGTTTTGGATGCCAGCAGGCAGCACCCCTCACACAGGCCTTGGGCACATGGGATGAAGCCACCTTCCCTGGGCTGGGAGAGTCCCACGTGTGGATGTTCCTGTGCATCCAGGGAACTGCCCTTGCACTACTGGAAAGAAAACCATCCCAGTAAATGAACGTTAAAGGGCTTTTTAATCTGAGTTTTGGTATGCTAACAAGCATGTCACCATCCCTCTACTCCTGCATTTGATATTTAAATACAGCTTCACTTACTTGCTCAACAGCCCTGAAGTTTTCACACTGGGAAAGGAGAGGTTTGTTTCCAGGAAAGGGACGAGGCTACAGAGCCATAGTAAGAGAGAAGCACAGTTCTTATCACTGCTAGACTTCTGCTGAATTAAGTCTACTTCCTGAAGTTCATTTTTTGGAGCACTGTAGCTCCCCTTTGGGAGTGGACCTAATCCTGCTCTCAGTTCCGTGGCAGCACACGTGCACATGTACCTGGGGCTGCCGTGGAGCCTTCCAAACCCCAGTCCCACAGAGCATTCCCTCCAGGCCCAGCCTCTCCAGCAGCTCTCTGCAGTCCAGGCTCACAGCCCTGGAAATCCACTCACACACAAGCTCAGAATGTGCTGGGTGCCAAACCTCCCTTGCCTCTCTCTGCTCCTGCTGATCACTGACTGAAAGCAAACTCAGGTCTCCTGCAGCTTCCAGAGCAAGGCACACAGTTCAACAGCTGAGCTGTGCCAAGGGGAGGAAAGGGGCTCTCCCCACATGCAGGTCCCAAAGAGCCACGCTTGAAGGAGCAATGGGAGAGAAAGCTCTGATGTCCCAAAGAGACAGCAGTGACTGAAGGGCAGGAGGCTGCTGTGAGCTGACTGCAAGGCAGGAGAAGGGGGAGTGCTGGAGCCCCCACCTGCAGCGTGTCTGGTGGCCAAAGAGGTGCCCAAAGAGTTCCCTCCTCTGTAACACAGTGGGCAGAACCTGCCCTGGGCTGAGAGAGAGATACTTCTTAGAAAAAAGTGAAGGGAAGATTGACACTGTTGAGTCAGGTTTGAATGGATGACTCCAGCTCTCAGAAGGTGAAACAGAATAATAATTTATTAGCAAGAAGTGGTGAGCTTTATATCTCACTCCCTAAGCTGAGACCTGATTGGTCTCCAAGTGAAAACCTCTCCCATTTCTGGTGAGCCATGAAGAGCACACTCTGGAGAACCACAGCTATAAACAATGGCTGCAGAAAGAGACACAATGATTGTCTTAATTCTTTTCCTCTGAGATTCCCAGGCTCAGCCTGGGAGAAATTGTCTCTGTTCTTTCTTTGACTGAACTGAGAATGTCCACAGAAGGTGTTTGGCCTGGGCAAGGACGATGACACCAGGTGGAGCAAGAACAGAGAGAAGCCAAGGGTTGCTCAATGCCCAGCCAGACCACCAAACATTCCCTGCCAACAGGAGCTATCCCTAGAGGAAGGAGTATTTGGCTGGCACAAATTATCATGAATGAACTTCAGCACTGCCTGATACACCTCCCACTTCTGGCAAGCACCTTCCTTTGTATCAGGAAAGCAGTGGCAAACACTGGGCTGGCAGCCATTATTCACTTTTTCTTCTGCTCTGGTCATAAATACGTTCCACCTGTCAGTCACAGTTCCACCCAGGGTCCTGCAACCCTCACCCACCAACGTGCCACCCCATGGCACCCTGCTCTCTGCTCAGGCACCACAACAAACCCTCTCTGGCCTGAATCAGGAAACAGGATTGAGGGCAGATTTCCACTCTGCTTTTAACAGAGCAGAGAAACACGTCCATAGAAGAAATGTCTCTGTTTATGCCCCCATTTTGTATTAAGAAGCTCTTACCTATACAACATCAGAAGCAATTTTCATAGCAAGGAAAATGAAGCAACTATTATGAAGGGATGGTTGATATCAGCAGGTTACATAGACATGCAGAATCTGCATCCACATATGGTTCTCCATCAACAGAATCATGCTTTTAGGGAACTACTTGCAGCTAGGCAAGACACTATGAATCATGAGCAGGCACAACACAGAATGTATTTAAATTTGGAAATCAAAGACCACAAAACATACATTTTTCTCTTGCTTTCCAGGAAGCACTGCAATTTTTCAACAGTCTAAAAGCAGTTTAAACTTTTGGAGCAGACACTAGGAAACACCTCTATAAATGTAAATATTGTTCAAGTGTGGGACATGGTTGCTCAGGCGTGAGAAGCAAAGATGTGGTGCTGAGCACAACACTACCTGGGGCTCCTCTGACTGGCCAGAAAGTGCTGTGCTGTTGGGTTCTGTGGGTTTGGGGTTTTTTTTAATACACAAAATGTATTTTAGTCCTCAGGCACAAACTCCCAGAGCTGAAGCAAACACCCAATTCCAATATTAGGGAGCTGTGGTGCTCTGGCCAGCACATCTCAGTGTGGCTCTTACTGCACCACTCCATCACAACCACTGTGCAGGAAACAGCTGGGCTGCACATGGCCATGGGCAGCTTCCAAGCCTGCTGAAAAGCTCCCTTCTCTGGCAGGGAGAACCAGCCCTCCTGCTCCTGGAGTCCCCAGTCCCATCCCAGCCACATGTCAGCTCACAGAGCTTTTCATTTCAGAGCACAAAATCAACTTCTGTACCCACAGATGACTGCAGTCACCTGTGGTGCACAATGACACCAGGTTACCATTGCCTCATTCTGTGTCTGCTCAGAAAAACAACACTTTGTTCAAGCTGTTTGCTCCATTTTGCAATGCCCATCATGCTGTAGGAATGATAAGACATTTTGTTATTTCTTGTAAAAGAGCATTGCTTTTTGTGTTTTTAAAAAATAATTCACACAGCCAGAAAAGGTTCCATAGCACCATAAATGAATTATTTAATATTTCAATATCCAAATCAATAATCTGTGAATGCCACCAGGAACACCATTCTGCTCTACCCAGAATTACACAAAGCAATTGCTTTCACAACTGCTCACCAATGCCTACTGCCAGTCCCACAAGAAAGTTACCTAAAACCACGGGGATGTTTATTGGGAAGGAAAGGTTAGAACAGCCTTCAGATACACTGAACTACCTGTTGGTGAACTAATTATTGTCACAGCATATTGTGCAGCTGAGATGGCCACCATACACAGAATGTCCCCACACAATATCAGAGGGCTTCACCCCAACCCCAGCAACACCAAACCTCCTCAGAAGGCTTCAGGCATTTGCCCACACAGAGTAACATCATTCCAGCTTCAGAAGCTTCACCCCAAACCCAGTAACACCAAACCTCTTCAGAAGCTTCACCCCAAACCCAGTAACACCCTACCTCTTCAGAAGGCTCCAGCCGTGTGCACATGCAGAACAGCATCACTCCACTCCAGCAGGCTGCAGCTCCTGCCCTCCCTGTCCCCCAGCCCAGCCTTTGCTGCCCTGCTGCTGCTGCAGTGCCCCTGTGTGCCCTCTGTGCCCTCTGGGCTTGGTCAGTGCCCCTGGGCACTCCAGGGCTCGTTCCCTGCAATGCTGCTCACCTGTCCTGCACACCTGGAGCCAATTGGGGATGGTTGGGCACAGCCCCAGCCCAGCCACCCCTGACTCTGTGCCTCCAAGTTATGTCTTGGGATAAACCTCAGCACAAGGATCTCTCGGGCACAGCCCAGCACAAGGCAGGAACACACGGCTAGGCAGGACTGGAAGAGCAAAGGGACTTCTTAACCTAGATTTGAGACCCAAACCAGCATCTCAATCAATGCCACCCTCAGGAGCAGCCAGGCTGTTGTCTGAAAGTTTGGTACTCCCCATCACCTGACTGCAGGGGCAGCTGCTCCATCACCTGTGTGCTTTCCAGGCTGTGCTGTCCCACTGAGCTGTCCCCCACTGCAGGAGCAGTGTCACACTCACACAGCAGATGAGCAATGCCAGGACATCACAGCAGCCCCTCGGGCTCCCAGCAGAGGAGCCCATGTTCATTTGGGGGTTACACAGCCAAGATCTTCTCAGCTCCCATCCTCTGCTGCTCTACAGCCTTAGCACAGAGCCTGCTTCCAGGGCTGAAAAAGGCAGGCATTTCTCAAAGTCTCTCTGTCAAACACTCTTCTGGACTGACACTGAGATGTCCAGAAAGCCCACCTGAGAAAACCCCCTCTTTGATGAGCACAGTGCTGGGCCAGGGCACAGGCCTGCATTCCTGCTCTCACCCCAGCACAGCAATCCCAGCTCCATCTCTGCTATGAGGAACATGCTAACTTGTGGAGTACAAACTCCATTCCTTACCTGCCCTGGTGACAGCAGAGCCCAGCAAGGCTCCACAGTGTGTGCTAATGACCCTGCAGAGCACAGGGCTGTGAGCTGCTGGGTGACAACTGCCACCCCTTCCCCTGCTGAGGGTGTGGAAATCACACCTGTGTGCCAGGGCTGTGCTCCACTCACACCTCCATCAGTCTGCCCCTCCACACCAAGCCTGGAGCCTCTGCTGGCTGCCTCAGACTTACACGGAGCTGGGGCAGGACAGCCCCAAACTATTCTGAGAAAACAGCCCCAGAACAGTGCAGTTTGTGGTCACTGCCCAGTTACCCTGCATTTAAATGTCTGTCCTGAAAATGCACAGGAGGGTGTGGCTGGCTCAGATGCCATCTGCCCTTCCCATTTCCACAGCAGTGATGGCTCAGGTTTGGCTTTTCTGTTTTCACATTCTGTGCTGCTTTAGTGTGTGGGTCTGGGTTCACATCAGGGATGGTGAGCTCTGTGCACAGAGCAGGGAGACAAAACAATTCCTGCTCCAGCTGGGCACCAAGGACAAATGATCCCAATCTCAGGCCAGGAGCACAAACCCCGTGGGCTGGAGAGAGAAAAACAAGCAGGGTGGGACTGGCTGGGCTAAAGCTGGGATGGGACAATGAACTGCAAGGTGCAAATGGAGCAGAACTGATCCCAGGGAGAGACCCCGTGCCCGGCCGGGCATTTTGGGGCCATTTTGGGTCATCTTGGGTGCAGCCCTGGCTGGGCTCTGGTGCTGCCCAAGGTGGATCCAGGGAGGAGATCCTTTCAATAAATCCCTGCTTTGTTCTGTGACTCTGCCCAGCCCCTGCTCCAGGGCAGCCTCTCAAGGCTTTAGAGGAGCAATGGTGTCCCCAGGAAGGGCTCTGGGAGCAGCACAGGATCTCACACAAAGCCCAGCACATCTCCTGTCACTGAAATCCGCTGGGATTGGCTGCTTTGGATCCCCAAAGGCACTCAGGAGCACAAATCCCATTCTGGACAGGAATTAGGGTCCTGCTGCCTTTGGAGAGCCAGGCCAGGGAGCGGGCCCAAAGAGCACATTCTGCCAAACGAGGTATTTCACTGGCACAAGCCTGGCTGGAACATCATTTTCTGCACACACACAATATTTAGGATGATTCCAGCTCCCTGCTAGCACTATCTTCTTCACCCCTAATTAAATTAACATGCAAGAATGAAGTAAGTTTTTGAACCTCATCAAACTTTAAATAAAGCAAAAGTGAATTTTTTTAAGTGTGCCCAGTTCTTTCCTGATGAACAAAAAATAAATACATGAAACAGAGTAACTCACTTTCAAACACCTGAGCAGCAACCCCTTCCTTTTTAATTGAAGCTCCACCAGTAGGAATCCTTATGAAAAGAAGGGCAACAGTGAAATTAAAAAAACCCCACTCCTACACATGAAAAAAGAAGAATTCTATCTTATTCTGTGTTCTTCAGCTTTCTAATGCCCCTTTAATTCCTGGCATCTCTAAATGAAAGAAGGAATTGATTTTCTCAGGAGTGGTCCACCCAGCAATAAAAGTGTGTCAGATGACAGAAGGAGGTAGTATTCTGAGCTTCACTGAAATCCTGAAACCACAAAGATATTTTAATATTTCCAGGGACTATTTCAAGAGTAACAGCATAAAAACAAAGACATCTATAATTAAATAACATTAAACTTCACTTCAGCTTTGTTTTTCTGTCTCAGTTGGACAGAGACACTCCATCAGAATACATATTCCCCTGAAATGCACTTTTGTATTAGTGCTACCAACTGAGCCAGTCTCTAATTAAAGGGCCATAATATCTTGTTAATATTAACAGAGGGCCATGGTTTTGGGCTGCTGATTTTTCACATCTTCTGCACATGCCTGATAAGTAAGAGGGATTTTAAAAAGGCATTCAATAAGATGACTATACACTAACTTTTTTATAGGTATTGACACGCCATGAAGGATGTTCTAGGGAGATTCCATGCTTACCCTTTGACCAAAAAGATCTTTATGCTGATCTGTCACTTTTAAAGTAATTAAATGCGTTCTCAAACAAACCCTAAAACAAAGCAGCAAGAGCCCCAGAAGTATGTAATCTAAATAACCATAAAACATAAATGGAGAGCTCCAGTGTTTGGCTAGAATTCCAGGGAAATCCTTGCAAAGCTCAAGCACTCCACTTCTGAAATCCTAAATTCAACAGCAGCAACGTAACCCTTCACACACAGTTACCTCAGCGTTCTCACCTGAAAATCTCAGAGCAACTTACTTAAAAATGGAAAAAAAATTGAGTCCTGAAGTGCTGGTAATCTTCCTCCAAATGAAAAACGCGAGGATTACGCGTGATGAAGCTGGGGAGACAATTTTCTAAATAGCCCATCTTCCAGCCCTGGCCACTGCTGTCACCTGCCACCAGCAGGAAGGCAGCCCTGGGCTCTCTGGGGAGGAAGGGCTGCCCAGGGAGCTGCTGCTGCTGGGGCTCCTCACCCTCCTCAGGTGTCCTGACCAAGGGTCTGATCTGGACACGCCCCAGAGCAACAGGAGAAATAAAGGGGAAAAGGGAAGCAAAACAAGCACCCTCGTCAGGAAGCTGCAAGTTGCACTCCTGAGGGTTTGGGGTTATTCTGGGATGGCTCTCCCTGCTCTGGGGGACAGAGCCACCAGCTCCAGGGGGACAGGGCACCCCTGGCTGCCTGTGCCCGCCCCAGGGAGCAGCCAGGGGCAGAGCTGCTTCCCAACGGGAGCAGGAAACACCCTGCTGCAGCTGTGCTGCTTACTGGCATCATCAGCAGCTCCCACCCCCCCCCCCCCCCCCGTTTTTTCTTTTTTTTTTTTTTTTTTTTTTTGACAGCTGTCTTCCTATCTTCCCAACAGGTGCTATTAGGCCCTGAACAATGGCGAAGGCTTTTAAGCCACTGCTGTTGACAAGTGAAAGGGAACAACAAATGGCTCAGTAGTGCTCTTCTCCCAGGGTCACTCAACCGATGGTAATAGTTATTATTTTTATTTATTAGCTCTGTGGCACTGTCCCCCATTGTAGCTCCTCCAGCCTCCCCTTTCCGTGCCAGCAAGGAGCTTTTTAACTTTTCATAAAATCGGGCGAGCGCTCGGCTCCCGAGCCGGCTCTTCCTGCAAAGTGCACAGCTAATGAACGCTGTCCATTTGGCTCTGGATAATTTATGATGTCAGCCAGCAGAGGTGGGGAGGGCTGGACCCAGATATGGCCATTACTCACTCTGCCAGGAGTGACAACGAGAGCACGGGGAGCTCAGGTCTGGCAGAAGGGAGCGGGGCTCTCACCCTGGGTTTGGGGCTTTTTCTCAGGACAATTACAAGATTAGCAGATAAATAGAACATCCCCTCTCTTGAGGTTGATGTAATTTTTCTTTTCCCTCCTTAGCATTTTGCTGACTGCATCCTAATCCTCTTCAGAGAACAATGGCAGGTGGAAGAAAAGTTAATTTTCCCTTAAATGAAAAGGACTGCACCCATTTAAACAATGCACTCAGAAGTGTTACTGCCAGGAGAAAAAATTGTGCCAAAATGTTGTCTGATCCTAATATATTTCTGATCCACATATATTTACTAGATGAGGTTACTCAATTAATAAATGGTATGCAACAGATAAACCCCATCAAATGTACTGTCACTCTCCTGGCAAAGCAGGTAAACATGGATAAAAGTCAGGCAATTCCATGTCCAAATGAAATCAGTAAACCAGCAAGTTTTGCTGGAAGCACAAATACACCTGAAAGTTGAGAATGTAAAGCTGAAACCCATCAAAGTATTGACACATTGTGGAACTGGTTGGTTTAGAGCCATGTGTTATCAAACTGAGGTAACAGTGTGTACATCTTTGATCATCTGCACCTATTTATTTCAATTCTAAGTTGACATGATTGTGTAGTGAAAGGGCTACAGACATCAGGTTGTGGATGTACTTCCCAGAGAAAACGTGGGCTATTATAATTTGAACCTAATATAACATAGAAAGGACCAGAAAACACTCATTTGGGATGTTAATATAACCATTGAAGGAATTTTAAATTTGAGAACAGAAAACTGGAAAGCATATCCCCCTGAAACAACAAACCCCCACACACTAGGCCCAGATTTCTATTCTTTCTCAAAGCATGACAGACTGTTTTACCCCTGGAAGTGAGAATTAAAGCACATACGCCTGATGCTAAACAACTACACATCCTGAGTGCCTCTTGCACAACATATGTGACCACAAAGCCTCAACCATCCACTGCCAGATGCCAGAAACACAGGGACAGCTATATTATTAATAACATTAGGAAAGGTACACTAGAAATCAAAGCTTCTGAAGTGCAGGTAGTTTCAGAGTAAATCACACGACTAGCTGTGGTGTAAATGATATTTGCATGAAATCATTGTGTCAGATTAGGGAGAAATTATTAAGGCTAATGCCATCCTTGGACTTGCCTAAAATAATCTCCCAGGACTTGCACACAGGTTTCTCCAAGCATTCCATCTGCCTTGACAACTTGCTCTGTTTGTTCTCACTTGTCTCCATTCACGGATTTTTTGGACTCTGTTATTTTCAGCATGAACAGGGTGAGGAAATGCACTGGGCTTCCTTTTGATCAAGCATTTTTCTTTCTGAGTTGGGGAATAACATCCAGATACACGGGTGGTTCAGCCTTGTAGCAGCTGTGACAGGTAATCCCCAAATACCCAAAGAGAAATCAGAAAAAGTCCATTCTGCACAGCTCTTTAACATAATAGTTCTAGACAAGGGGAAAGGAAAGTCAGAAAGTAAAAGCAGAAAGTCAAAGAGGAAAAAAGAGAAGGGAGATGAAGAAAACAATGCTGAGAACAAGGAAAGAGCAAGACTAAGAAAGGGGCCTCATCTGTCAAATCCAAAATGAACTTTATTACACAGTGCACTGAGGAGAGCAGAGCCAGGGCAACTCTGCAGCCACCCCCTGGCTGCTGGAAACTGTCCCCAACGTGGAGCCACCCCCCAGCCAGCACACAGATAGCTGCAGCAGCCTGGGCAAAGTGAAACAGCTGGGAAACTTAGCAGAAAACACAACAGGATTTGGACTGAAGCATCAATTATGTCTTCAAATCACTGCCAGCGTGCCAAAGAGAAAATATCTTCTTCATCATAGAGGAATCTCACTCAGACCCTGCAGCAGAACTTCTTCAGACTGCTTTATAAAATTCCCTTCATTCACCTTGGGATGATAAAATGTCCTCTGTGGATTGTCCAGATGCACAAGAAGGTTCATCTGCATTTGGGATGGCTTCAGGAGTCACCAAGGACCAAGGTGAACACAGGGCAGGAACAGAACCCTTCCCCAGAGCTAGGGGCATTCCCTGGGCAGCTCTTTACACAATGAGCACAACCAAGAGGCACTGCATTCCCCCTGATAAAGGCAACACAGACCCCAGACAGACAGACAGACAGACAGACAATGTCAGCATTTCCTCTGATGGACTCTGAAACAAGAAACAATTCTCTCTCTCCTGCACTGCCAACCTCATTCCTGGGCACCCAGCATCAGCCTTCTCCCTCTTCATCCAGCAAACCTGTCCCTGTCACTGTGGAGCTGATTCATTAAAAACACCACAGGACCAGGTGTGCTCATGCTCAGACTCCTCACTGCCCGTCTGAGAGGGCCTGCTCTGCTCCCTGCTCCCTAGAACTTTAACCAGGAATCAACTCCTCCCTGCAGGTCCGGAGCATTCACCTGTGCAGCCCTAATAACATCAGTGAGGGGGAAGCTCAGACCAAACTGAAGCAGGATGAGCAGGTTTAGATGAAGAAAGAACCACTCAGAAGAGACCACACAACAGATCTGCAACATCTGCAGCTCAGCATCCTACTCACTCTTCACCTGGGAGTGGTGGTAAAGACATCTGGGCTCTGCTGTGAATGGGCAGAAGCTGCACTCTGCTCTGTCAGACAAACCTGGTACCAGTGATCTCTGCATTTGTGTCTCATCTTGATTATTTCTACCTTTCATGGCACAGAAGGGAAAAGGCATCTTCTGAAAGAGCTCTGTTAAAACAAGGTGTCTCTGTAAGAGCCTGGCCTCAAGCTGAAGGTGCTCAGTGGGACATGCCCCTCCTGACAGAACAGCCAAAGCCAACCTTGTGTGCATGATGGTGATCCCAAGCACGGGCTGGGCACAGCTGGCTCAGGGGCTGGGACACACAGAATAATGCACAGCCTGAGAGCTGGCTAGACAAACCTTCACCAGGAGCTGGACCCACTCAGGAATGCAACCTTGCAAGACCTGACAGTAAAAGTGGGCACTTTTTAGGAGTGGCAGCTCCTTCAAATAAAGATCAAACCTGTAAACAAAGAGCATATTGCACAAAAAAAAAAAAAAAATCCATGAAAGAGCCCCCAGAGCAGATCTGTGCAGGGATGTGTGCAGCTCTGCTGCTGGGATTTCTGGCTCTGTCTGTGGGGTAACTCTGAACATTGACTCAAAGCACCTCCAAGTCCCCGAGAAACTCAGCTAAACTTTCACGTTTGCATGGAAATCAGTCAGGTAACTGTTGGTGCAGCTGTGAAAAAAATCAATCCAAGTCCAGTATCAACTGCAGCTCAGTTTTAACAATGAAACAGCTAATGCTGATGGACTCTGAACAGTAATGCCATTATCAAACTGTTATATGGAACCCTTTCTTTTGTGATTTGATTCTGTGACTAACACTGATATCTCAGGATGGCACCTACCTTGTTTGCAGGCACAATGCTCACCAATATGCAGTTTACACAGAGATTTATTTCACATCTAGCAAGAGATGCTTGGAAAAAGAACTACATGCAATTCAACTTTTCTTTTTCAATGCTGAGATAAACCTAGGGCTGAGACTGAAATGGTTTCTGTTAAAGTCACCTCTCTCTGAGTAAGATAGAGGAGTCTCTGAATAAATGTATATAAATGTCCTTCTGGTGTGCAGCTGTGAAGGAGAGCCACACCAGGTACATGTCAGGGTGCCAGAAAAGGACCCAGAGTCAGTGTCACAAGGGGTGGAGTGAAGCAGAGGGATGTGGGGCTCCTGTGGAGTGAGGCAAATGCCAAGGGTAAATTCCCAGCTGGCCTGAGAACAGGGTGCCTGGGAAGGTGGGGTGTGCAGTAACTGCAGAATGGAGGAACAGGGAATTTAATAGATCAGAAAAGGCTGAATAGGGGAACAGGCCCATTGTTCAGCAAGTTCTCTTTTGTGGCCAGGCTTTAAGAGAATGCCAGAGAAACAAATGCCTTAATCCTGGGGGGATGCTATGGCATAAATGGAAGTAGTCCATTCCACCTTGAAAGCCAGTGGAATAAATTTCTGTACCACATAACCACTGATGACTGCAGCTTCCAGCAGAGCCTCAAGACTCTGCAGTTGGCAAACCCTGACAATCATGCCCTCCCCTGTCCCCCCTCGTCCCTTCAGCAGCATTTGTCACTGTCCTTTGTGGCAGACAGGGGACAAGTCACAGGAACGTGGTCAAACACCACGTAAAACACGATGGTGACAGGCCAGACCAGAGGGGAAGAATTCTCCAGGGCTGGTTTTACCTTCTCTGCCGTGTTCTAAGCACTGAGCTCCTCCTGGAGCTTCTGGCTCTGTGAGCACACACTGCAGCACCAACCTACATCCCCCCTGCCAAAGGAGTGGAAGGGACAAGGGACACTGCTGGGGAACCTTGCAAGGCTCCCCTGAGCACCACCTGTCTCTGGAACTTCCCCGTGCCTGAAGCCCTGTCACAGCAGAGGATGGAGATGGAGGGCCCTGGGACATCAAAGACAGCATTTTCCCAGCTACTTTAACACAAGCTGAATCAAGAATACAGAAAGGACAGCCTCATTCAAAAAGCAAAGGTCACACTCTGGGGTGTATAGAATAGAATATATAGAATATAATATACATTATCCAGAACATGTTCTACCTTTCAGAACATGCTATATGGTATGCCTTTCCAGAATATATGATATGTTCTACCTTTCCAGAACATGTTCTACCTCTCCAGAATGTGCTCTACCATTCCAGAACATGTTATATTTTCTACCTTTGCAGGATATGTTCTACCTTTCCAGAACATGCTATATGTTCTACCTCTCCAGAACATATGTTCTTCCTTTCCAGAACATGTTCTACCTCTCCAGAACATGCTATATGTTCTACCTCTCCAGAACACATTGTACCTTTCCTTGCAGGATGGCAGAGTTAAAAGTGGCACCATCAGCTCTGGCTGTATAAATAACAGAAGAGCCAGGATATCATGTAATATGTGGTCCCAGGATTAAGAACATAACTGGGGTTTTTTTAATAGGAAAAAAGGCAGAAATACGCATTTCTCAGTTATAATTTCTTAATGCAAGTAACAGATTCTTAATTAAGAAAAAAAAAATAATCTCGAGCTCATTCTAACTCAGGCAGGAAAGGGAAATGTAGAAATATAATGCAGCAACCCCCAAAGCAAACTTTTTCCAGATCTTTATGAAAATCTCAGCTTCCAGTGCTCCAATTCCTACCACACCTGGATGAAAGCTATCAGTTGGCTCTAAATGTGACTACAGAAATTCTGCAATTCTCTGTGAGTCATTTGAATGAAATTCCATTCTAAAACAATTAACAGAGAAAAATTAATTTGCCTTCCAAGTATTCAGGGCTGGAGATGCGTAGCTCAGCTGTGACTTGTGGTTTACTTGGTAGGCAGTGTGTTGTACTTTTTATTCCTCTTCCCTCTCCTTTTGCCAGAGGAAAAAAAAAAAAAAAAAGAAGATCACCATAGGTAGACATTTCTTGAGAGCTCTGCACAAAAGACAGGCTTCTGCAAAGCCCTGACCTGACTTTAATTGAAACACTTGTTTCCATACAAATTACAGATACTTCTTTGGTGAGAGTTTAAAACATATAAAAGCAGCTATTGCTGCTTTGAACATTTCCAACTCAGAAAAAAAAAAATCAAGGCATGAAAAGTTTCCTCCATCCTATTTAAATTACATTTGGGTAGCTCTCTGTGGGGCTACCACAAATTCCTGTAACCCCACCAGTCTCGTAGCTCCATTAAATTAATGATGCATCTCAAGCACTCCTGCTTCTGCAGGAGAGTGTGGGATCTCCTGTCAGACACCTCCAACTCCCTAAACTGGAAACAGTGACCTCAGGGAGACACCAGTGCCTTGTCCCTGCAGCCAGGGCTGCACTGTAATGCAAAACGCAGATAACATTTGGAGGAGCTAAGAAAATGAGGTGCATTTGGAGTGGATTTTTCAGTGTCAGTGGGGAGAGGCTTCCCATCCCTTCAGAGCAGCTCTCCTGACCACTACACCACTCCAGGCTCCCCAGCACACAGCACTGCTGCACCCCTCTTCACGGGAGCCCCAAATGTTCCAGCAGCCCCTCCAGCGTGCTCCTGCTACTCCACACCATGCTTCCATTAGGCTGGGCGACATTAACTACCATCATCAAAAAAATGTATTTCCACAAAGGCCTTTTTTGTCCGGTGCTGCAACTCTCTGCTCCCAGAGCTGTGTTTATAGTGAAACGTGTGGTGTATTTTCCATTAAGAGCCTTGGCAGGAGTTTCTGTAGTTTTTCTCATGTATCACAAGCTCAATACTCTTTCTGCATTTGCTTCACAATAACCAGTCCATTTCCAAGTGATTAATTTTCTATTCTAAAACAATGCATTCCTTTCCCCTCTCATTTTGCTGGTGTGGGGTTTTGTCTTTTTTTTTTTTTTTCCCCTTTTCTTACCAAGAGAAAAAAATTCTTTTTCAATGACATCATGGTATAAAATTTTCAAAGCAGGTTTTAGCGGGAGATATGCAGATTGCTTTGAAAAGTTACCCTCATAAATAACAACAAAGTCCTGAATTATCAAGGCTGTAACTCAGTCAAGAGGTGCTGTAACTATTTAAATTATATGACCTCAGCAGAACCTCTTGATTGAACTGCAGCCTTTCATTAAAGCAGGCACTCTGTATTATTTTCTCTGAACTAGAGCAAATCAGGACGGTAAAGAGATTAGCCCCCAAGCCCATCTCTTTGTGATCTAGAGGCATATAATTTTTAACCATTACCTCAATTTTGTAACTTAAAAAGCCTGTGCATAATCTACTGTGTCAATAATTCCCTTCCCTCTATGTGGAATGAGGATACCACAAAAATACTGCTGTATAGCCAGGTACACTGAGAAACTGAAAGGCTTCTGAGGGAGCAAGATTCCACACTGAAAGCCAGAGAAAAGTGGGGAAAAAAAGGAGGGAGAAGAGAAAACTGTGGATTCACAGCACTGCTGCTTCATTCACAAAAAGCTGCAAACCAGAAGGGACCATTAGCTCATACAGGCTCATCTTCTATATATATTACTGAATATTCATTATTTCATCAACCAAAATCAAACCTTCCTCTGATTTATTTCTAACTACCATTTTACTAGAAGAGAAACAGCTGGCCTCTGAGTCAGGACATTCCATAAATATCTCCTTGCTTTTACTGGAAAGTTGTGTGTGCAGGGATGAGGGTGGAGGGAACCAGGGTGCTTAAAACACTCTCTCTGTTCATCTCCAGCTGGCTGATATGATGCTGCCTCCATATTTGGAGAGAGAGAACCTCCACGCCAGTGGTTCCCAAACAAACCCAGGGCACCAGCATCGAGCTCTGGGAGCTTTTTGGGGAGCGGGTCCGTGCAGGAGCTGCCCTGCTGGTGCAAGAGGCCACTGCAGCGGGCAGGCAGGGATCCCTCACCCAAAGAAAGCTCCCCGGGCTGCTCAGCAGGGCTCGGGGCATGGTTTAGGAGGGACAAGCTCGCCCACAGTTCCTCCCATAGCCTGGAAGGCGATGGTGCTTTCCTCACCCGGCCACCGCGCGCTTCAGCGTTCCTTATTGCCGGGGCTCTGCCTCCTTCGCAAAGCCCCCGCGCTTAACTCGGGGAGAGAAAAGCCACAGTAAGTCCCTTTTGCCATTTTCTTATATTTGTGTAGCTGTGAGACGTTTTGCAAAGGAGGGGAGCCGCAGCCAGCCCCTGACAACAAAAGGGCCACTGTGGGCGCGCCAGTGGCAGACGCGGTGGAAGGCAGCCCACAGGAAAAGGGCTGGCTCCAGCCAGGGGCTCCGGCCGAGCACAGGCTCTGCATTCACTCAAATTGGCAACAGGTCCCACTGTTCCTGGCTTGGAGCTGTGAACAAGGCTTGGGATTGAATAACCAATTATACAACCGCTGACTGAGTTTATCCAAGGTTTGCAAACTGCTATAATAGCCCAGTATTCACCGACTGTTTTATCCTTTTCCAGATATAGTGTCATATCTCCCCTTGTGCTCCATTTACATGTCACTTTATTACATACATCCATTAAAAAGGTTAATACAATGTCACAGTCAATGCCTAAATGTTGCCATTCAGTATCCTCGCCTTGCTCCCCGCTACATTTCACATTCACACGTTTCTTTCTCTCCCCCTCTCCTGCGGGCTTTGCTCACTCGCACTCGCACACTCTTTCCTGCTGCAAGTTAAATCAATTTGCTGTCAAGAATACAGAGCAGAGCACGAACAAAACGGTAGCCAAGAGTCAATGGAGTAAAAACTGCATGCTCCCTGAAGTTGCCAGTCACGGTGAGCGCCCTGTGCCCCAGGGACGGGAACAACCTTTACATCTCCCAAAGCTCAGGGCATCACTTCAACCTGAGACACTGCCGAGACTCCCGAGTCACCTGGGCCTCCTGAATTAGCAGGAAAGTTCCCTTGCTCAGAAAGTCTTCTAAGTGGCTTTTCTTACTTCTAGATAAACTTTAAACCACTAACTGTTCTCTGATTTTTAACACTTCCCAACGTGACCCCACCTACAATCCAGACGCGTAGGAGGCTGGAAAAGACTGGAAAAAAAATAGAGCCAAAATTTTCTACATCTTCCTGTGAATTACTGATAGAGATCTGGCTTAAATTTGCTTGTTATTTGTCTCTTTTGCTAAAGATTATTTTCTCTGATCAAATTGATCATCTCTGCACAGAATTTTGTTTCTGAAAACAGTAAGAAAATAAAATTACTCAAAATCTTCTACAGGTTCACTTTTTGAGATAAAGCGATTTGTGGCACTTATTAATTTATTTTTTCTACTGCCCTATTAACAAAAAATAGGGCAAGAAATCAAAGCCAAAGTTTTCCATTTTGGTTTTATGCAATACAACTGACTGCTGTTTGCATGCATGGTACCACGGGCAGGAAGGTCCAACCTGTGAGTAAGGTGCAGCTTCTGAGATGATCAGTTCAGCAGGAGATCTCCAGTGCTAACACAGCAAAGCTGCATTTATTTAACAAAGCCCAGCTTCATTCCTGATCATAAACACTGATTGTCACTTAACTTTCTGGCTTTTTACAGTTAGGAGTAGGGCAGTTCAGCAAAAAGAATTTGATCCTGACAAGTAGAGAGGCTGAGGATATTTTTAATTCTCCCTCAGTTTCCTGGGGCTTGAGACTTCATCTTTTTGGTGTCTGACCGTGAAAGCCACGGACACAGAAAAAATGCTTAAAAAAACTAGTTTTGTAGAACCTAATTGTTTATTTACTGATTATCAGTCGAGAAAGTGCACAAATATTTGAAAATCATCTAAGCTGAGGGCGTTATCAACTCATCATCAGTATGTGAAGTTTGACTGCAATGATGGAAAAGAGCATTTTTCCCAGTGTGCCCCCCTGCAAAGGAACGTGAAATACACTCTCATGTGCACTGCACACTGCTCCCTCTCAGCCAAGACAAAGTCATTCACTGGGTAAGATTTTCAGAATGTGTTCTGGTTTACTCTGAAAAAAACCTTCACACAGGTTTTGGATAGTATCTATTTCCCTTCTGAGGAGTGCTCAGGCTTCTTACAGCAGCCCTTGGCACTCCCAGAGACCTCCCCGTGTATGGTTCCAGATGCTGCAGGGAGCCCAAACCAGCTCATCTCTCCCCCTTTAGCCTGGGAAAAGGAGGGATCTGAGGAGCACTGGGATGCAGGGCTGGAGGGGCACAGCAGTCCCCACACACCCAAGGGAGAGACACCCAAACTTCACAAAATTCCTTTGACTGCCAGTGCCACAACCAAATCCTTCAACAAGTCCCGTTACTCAGTTTAGGATTCCAAACAACAAAATTACAGCAAAAATCTATTTCCAATGAATCACTTTCCTATCCAAGGGCCTGTATGTGAAGTCCTTTCTTTTGTTCTTTTTTTCATATAATGCCTTTTGAGGGACTGACAATGCAACTGGGCACGTTTGCATCATAAAGGACCTGCAGGCAGCACATTGTTCAGCTATCAGTAATAGACTCCTGATTGAGCCGGGCTCTGAATGACACACGGCAGCAGCAAGTGATAGAAAGAGTGGGGAAAAGCCCTCCCCTCAATTTACTCCCAAACCAATTATTTGCAAGCTTTGTGCACCATGAAATTCTATTAGAAACAAATGATATCAGCACTGTTTATGAATGCTATGGCAAGTTGTTTTCCAAAAAGGGGAATTACCTCTGACAGAAGAGAGGAAGGTGATAATTCTTTTGGCAAGTGGAGAGGCTTCTGTTTCCTTCTCTTGTCTAATTGTACTGAAGAAAAAAATTGACACTTAATTTTGTTACCACAGCTTCTTACAACTTCTTAAACTTTGATGACCTGACTTGGTACTAATCCAACCAAGCCTAAAGCAAGGAGCTTTAAAATTGTTTAAGGAAGAACAACTCCTCTGAGCTCCTTTGGAAAAGGACATTCTCCTAACTCTGGCTTCTTTTTCCTGCTAGTTCAAGCACAAAAAGGAGAAAATGGGGCTGGAATTCTTATGGCCAAAACAAAAAAAAAAAAAACCAAACCAGGACATGAAATACCTTTTTACAGGCTTTCAGGCAGAGAAGGATGCAAAACTGCATCATATTTTGGACAGACTCAACGAAGAAAGGTCTAACTTGAAAATAAAGTTATAAAAGCGCTCTTTTTTTTCTGTGAGGAAATTCTGAAAGGGAAAATTCCTTCCTATCAGCCCTTGTGATTCCCAGGTTAGCACCGTGCCAGTGTCTGCAGCTCTGCTCAGCACCAGGGCATCCCCAGGCAGCTCAGGGCTCTGCAGGAGCACCCTGGCCCTGTGAGACCCCACGGCGCTCTGGCAGCACTGGGACCTCTCTCACCCATGAGAAGATGGAGTTCCAGAGCCCCAGGGCTCCTCACTCACTCTGTGCTTCTCTGCTGGAGGAAGCTGATACTCCCTGAACGATGCTGCCCCTCTCCAGCAAAACCATCGCACTGCTGATCTGTGGAGTGGTGCTTTCATCCCACTTTTTGGTGGCTTTTTGCAAACACTTCTGGTAGGCATAACCTAGAAACAGAACACAGTACAATGCTTCCTGATTGCTAACTAACACTTCTGTCTCAGACCTCAAGCTCTCTTGAACAATGAATGAGCACAATTGAGAATTGATGAATTTGAACACTAACCCACAAGTGTGACAAGCCCTGTCTGTCCCACAGCTCACAGAGCCTGGGAGATGGCAAACACTCCAGTGAGTGATCAAACTGTTTTGTTATGCTATTTAAAAAATCATCAAAACAACAGCTTTACTTCCTTCTAAGTTTAAGGACAAAATCTGACTGGTTAGTTTCCAACCTTCTCATCTTTTTTCCTTCCAAGACCTCCTCATTGTGAGCACACAAACAATTTCCATTAACATTCTAAGCGAAATTGTAATTAATACCTAGCTATTCTATCTTTGACAGAAAAGAAGAATAAAGCAGAGTTTGATTCACTGACTCCTTGAAACAGATTCTTAGGGGAACTAAGACATTCAGAGAGTAGAACAAATCAAATCTTATGGAACTCATTCTTATGGTCACTCTGGAACTCTCCCTATTCATAACTGTATCCTCTGGTACTCCTGCCACTTCCCTGCCCTCATCAAAAGAGAAGGACAAAGCAGGAAATGTGAGGGCAGACTTTCTTCCTCCATCAGTTCTGGTGGCTGGATGCCACAGTCAGGCACACTCGTATTTCTGTTACACTTCACTTCTTAGCCTGGTGCTAGCAGTAGCCAGCCTTAAGGCAGGTACAGTAATTGCAGCTTGCTAATTGGTTATTTCAGAATGGTATTATTACTGTACTCAAGAATCAGAATGCTACTGCTTTCATCAGGCTTTGTTTAAAAAAACAAAGATATGAATTTCCACCTCTTCAATTTTGTGACTGCAGCGCAGTGCTGGATTGCCAGTGGTTGGTAGATAGCTTCTATTTCAAACACATATTTATCTGAGTTAGCTGCAAAATGATAGGGCTGTGCAGAGGAAGGAGTTCCTTGTTTCATGTTCCTAATCTTCTGCTGAATAGCCCTCCATAACTTCACTAGAAAGGGATGGATTTATTTGAATTTCAGTTGTGATGCCATGTGCGTTTAAGAGCATTCCTAAATATACGTGAAGTCCAAAAAACCTTTGCAAACTTTTCTCTCCGAGCACGCCACAGAGAAATGTAGCTTAAAATATATCGGGCTATTAACATTTTAACCACCCTGAAGTCATATTCATGTTGCTACATTTTCAAATTATTTTCCACTTTACAAGAAACATAAACATAAGTTCCTTTGATATTTTAAACCCTGACTTAGAGACTGTTTCAGCCTCCCTCTGTCCAAGTGTTAACTGACTAATAGCTCTGCAGCTGTGGAAGAAAACATCTCTCCTCTCCCCCATGGTCCGGCACCTTCCATTTATGGCCGCAATGATTTCATTATGTTTTACCAATGCTGGCTCCCATTTTCCCCTCTCACTCTCTGCCCGGCCCGCTGCTAGCTGCCCTGAGCCTGGGAAGGATTTGGGAAGCTCTGGCTCAAAGCAGCACTGAGCAAGAGCCAGTGGCCCAGGCGAGGGAAGCCTTCTTACCTAAACAAACCATTATCGGCTCATCTCGTGTCTTTGTACTCTTTTTTTGCTATTACCTCGCGGGATTAACTTTTATCTCTAATCTCTGCTCTGGCCAACTGTCAGGGAGCCTAAAAGCTGCCTGTCTTTTAATCTGTGTGTAATAATACTGCTGGTACTAACAGATAACTGTGAAACAACACGGAGGGGAGGAAAACACACAAACGCACAAGGGCTGATTGTTAAAAACTGCTGGGCTCGTTCCTGCCTGAAAGGAGGGCAAGATCATGCCTGATGTCCATGCTGCACCTCCTCCTTGTCCTCTCCCATGTTCTTCTTTTCCATCCAATGCCACCGAGGTGTTTTAATTTGGGGGATCTGTTCCTATTAACCAGTTTATCTCCTGAAATGGCCAGGTTTCTAGGAGTGTGCAAGAAACCCCAGCTACCTGTAACTTTCCCTTAAACAAAAAATCGGGATGGGGAACATAATAGAAAAAAAAAAAAAACCAAACAAACAAAAAGAAAACGAATGATCCTACTGTAAAGGGAAATAGCCAGAGCTTCAAAACAGTCAACATTTTAAAGCTTGCCTGAAATGAGTAAGTCTCTTACTGGGTGGCACATTTAGCAGGCAGTCAGGCTTTCCTTCACTTTAGGTTAATACTTTTATAAGCTCTCCCCAATACTACATTACACCATGTTTTGTAAAACAAGAGTGGGACTGAAAGAAAAACAAAGAGCACTTAATTATGGCCAGGTGTGTGGGGCAGCAGCTCTTACAGAACACGGGCTCTCGAGGGCTTGGAGCAGGGAGGCAAACCCTCGTAAAAACTGCTCCTCCAGGGGGCTTGGTGGCATTTTTTTCAGATTTTATTAAAAGCTTGTTAAAGTCAAAGAGATGCCCTTTCATTTAAATCTAGTCCTTGGAGTATGAAAATCAACAGGGGAGAGGAATAAAGGAGCCCTTCCAAAATTATCAGCAGGAGAGCTATGGACACAGTATTTTAAGGAATAGCTCTGCAAGGACAGAAAGGATTCAAGTCCTCCATGGAACAGCAATAGGAAGGAAACCAGGAGGGTTAGTGAGAAATGCATTGGAGCCAGGTAACCTCTAGGATTCTGGCTCAGTATCTACTGCACCTCTCAAAAGCTCTAAGCAGACTCACCTGCTCCAGGCACTCTCCAGACAGGAAAACTGAAGGGTGAGGCACCATGCCCTGGACAACCAGCACATTCAGGGAGCTGGAGCTGCACAGCAGCACAGGACAAAATCTTCTCCTGGCAGGTCCAAGACAATTCCACTGAATCTCTGATGATTTTGGACATCTTAACAGTTGTATAATTTTCCAGCTTTGGTTGAAAAGGCATCGTTATTCCCAAGGGGGAAAAATAAGGCAGGAAAAGAAATGCCTGGCTCAAAGCCACCCAGGAGGGTGCAGAGGCAGAGGCAAGGTCACACAGAGTCAGTCAGGGTGGAAAACACCCCAGGATCACCCAGTCCAGCCTCTGACTAATGCCCACCTTGCCAAGCAGAGCACAGCACCCAGGGCCATGTCCAGCTGCCTCCCGAGCACCTGCAGGGAGGGTGACAGCACCAGCTCCCGGGCAGCCTGTGCCAGTGCCCAGCAATCCTGCCTGGGATCAGTTCCTCCAGAAGCAGGTGCAACAGCAGCCCAGAGGGAGAATCCTGGCTGCTTCAGAGAGGAGGGGCCAGGACACGACCCCCTGTCCCCAGATGCCCTGCTGGGGACAGAGCCAGCTTCAGGTGCTCTCCCAAGGCCCCTCTCCTCTTCACAGCTCCCCAAAGCCCTTCCCTGCCAGACACATCCTGGCTCCTGCCCAAACTGCCGGAGCACACTCCCCCAGGCAGGGGCAGCAGGACAGCAGTGTCACAGGGAGGTGTCCAGCAGTGTGTCCCCCGTGGCTAATGCCATCCCTAAGGAACCTGAGGCACACTCAGCAGAGATGGTCTCTGCAGAGCCCAAAGCTCACCCCTTGCAGGCTGATTTCAGTCACCCACCACAGTGACAGAGGCTGCAGGTGTAGGGTCCAACACCAAAGGCAAGGCTGCAATCCCGCAGCCAAAAAAGCAAAGGGAGCTTTTAACTAAAGCCACCCGAAACTCCAGAAAGAGACAACGGACCAGAGACATCTCAAGGGTGAGCTTCCTGGCAAAGGAGAGAAAAAAGCCATCATGAATGAGGCCTGAGTGTGCCTGTGGGCATGCTGGGGCACTGGCACAGGCTGCCAGGGAAGCTGTGGATGCCCAGCCCCTGCAGGTGTCCCTGCCCATGGCTGGGAGGTTGCAATGAGGTGATCTTTAAGGCACCTTCCAACCCAAACCATTCTGTGATTGACCAGACCTAAATCCTTTCCTTCACTGCTCTCTCATCAGAGCTGGTATTGGGGTTTGCTCTTCGCTCCATGCACGCCCTGACCACAGACACAGATGTCCTGGCAGCCACAGCTGGACATCCTGGGACTGGAACTCAAACCCTCTCTGACACAAGTCAGCATTCCTGACTGTAGCTTGAACCCCAATGAAGAAAAACAAGAAAAACACAATGAATTCTACTGTCCACCAGGATCATAACTGATAACCTCAGTCTGCATACTGTGGTGTTTATCACATCCTATCTATCTCCAAATGGTTTTCCAGGAATTCTGAGTAGATAACAATAAGGAAATTCAAGACATCTCTTGCCAAAAGAACATATGACCACAACTGTCTGGGACTATTCAGAACCCAGAAATAGGGAAGCACCCAGAAGCAACACCATCCACCCTGCACAGCGATTACTGATGGTTGAACACTGGTTGCTGTCCAAGTATCAAAGGCTGCTGCTCCATGTAAACACAGACTGTGCTGGTAAAAAGATATCCAAAGAGCAAAGCAGCAGTGTTTCCTCTTATTATGATTTTGACACTGAACTAAAAGGGACAAAAAAATTCAGGAAACCAAATTGTTCCAAACTTTGTCTCTCCCACCTGTTCCACCTGAAACATGAAGTCTTTAGACTTGCCCATCTCACCCTAAGATGCTTATACTCAGCTCCAAAATATCTTTGCAAACATTACAGTATTTACTGCTCAGCTCAGACCTGAAAACGAAAACAAAACCCTGGATCTCCTCTGTGTCACCTCTGAAATCCTTCTTCATGCCACTGTCAGTGCTGGCCCCTCATTTCATTTCATCAGAGTAAAAATCTACATCTGCTCCACATTTGAGACAACATTCACAGTTTTTCAGACTGCCAGCACCAAAAGCTAACAACCAAGTTCTAATCAGTGACAGAGCTGCGCCCACACCCGCAGCCCACTCCCCCTAAAATAAGGAATCGGGGACACGAGCACCAGCTCTGACCCAAGAGCCCAGATTAGCAACCTCCCACTGCCCCCTCGGAAATCAATACATGGCTGCAGCCAGAAATGCCTCCCCGAAAACTTCTCAGGAGCAGCCTGCTCAGGGTGATTATCTGGGGATCTTAAGTGAGGCTTTAATAAGGTTCTACTGTATACAGTACATCTAAAAAAAAGCCCACTAAAAATAACGAGGAGAGAAGATGATTGCAGAGGATCTCACTCTCTCAGCATCGTTTCTAGCCCGTGCCCACAACACTCCAGTGAAATATCTTGTCAGGCCAGGAGGGCTCGACAGGCCTAATCAATAGCTGTTATTTTTTCACAAGTGCCAACAAAGGAAAAACTTAATTTATGCCACACAAGATGCTGAAAATAATTCATACTAATTGGGCTGCCGAAAATTCCCCTTCTGTCCTTCTGTTTTTGATTGCTTTTAACTTCTCAAACTTCGACTGTCCACACTGAAATGCTTAGCCTCTGAGCTAGGGAAAAACACAAAAACACAGGAGTAACAAGGGCAACGTTACTTTCTTGCTATCTGACAGTTTGAGCTGCCATTTTTAAGCAAAATTAGCAGTGGATTTTAGTGTCTAACTTCCTTCAAGTGCTTTGTAAAAGACAGCTACGCTGCTTGAGAATGCCAAACTTTGTCAAGTGAAGATGAGACGAGTACAGACTCGCCCAGTATTGTCTTCAGAGACGTCAGAAGACTGCAGACAGCTTTAATCCCTGCAATACATATTCCAATATTCTGTATTGTTATTGATCCCTGGGACTTGGAAAGGCCCTTTGGAAGTACAAGAAGTATATCTTCTTATAACTTGTGGAGGTTTTTCCTCTTCATGACCACACATGAACATTGCATAGTCCTACAGCACTTTGTGAAAACCATTTGGAGATAACAACATCAGGTTATTGTCCCTAACACTGGTAACATCTGAAAAAAGCTAACAGAGCAAGTGGAGGTTATTGATAATGACTGGGAAGATTCTGATAAGCAATGAAGTCGTTCAGAAAAAAGCCATCCACTGCCATTTGCCTGCAAAGCTACAAGAAGCACTTTCAGCTCCAAGAAGCACTGCCATGAGCTGTGTATTTCAACAAAAAAATCAAAACAAACCAGAAATCACTACCAAGAGCTGTCATGCCTATTATCACAGGAAAAGATTTCCAGCCTCTGTCCTGTTTGGAGAACTGTGGATCTGGAGCACAGCTATCTGACAAAGTATGGGCAAAATGCTGAGTGCTTGCTTCTCCTGCTGCTTTTAACTGTGGGAACACAAAGAAAAGGCTGGATGCTCTCCCCAGACAAATGCAGATGCATTCCCAATCCTAAACCACGAGGTTCAAGCTCCAACAGAAGCACACCAGGCTGTCAGGGCAGAGCTGCTGCTGGGGAACCAGAGAGGCAAGAGGAGCTGGCTGTGGGAAGCTGAGCCAAGGAGGGAAATGTTCTGCACACGAGAATGAAGGAGAAGCAGAACCAGGGAGCACTGAACTGCAGATGGCAGAAAGGTGGGCACTGGGGTTTAGGAAAGGTCCCCATTTCTTCAGCCTTCTTCCATAGTTCCACAGCAGCCAGGCAGAAATAAGTCCAGTAAATAAATATTGCAGGAACTGAGACTGTTCTCTCTTCAGTGACCCAGCCTGACTCAGGCCTTACAGTTTCTGACCCAGCTGATGTGAGTTCCCAAAAGAAACAGCATTTGCCCTATCCTTGACACGTCAGCCTGCTCAGAGCAGAATGAAATGGAGAAACACAGTCAGTAACACAGAGAACTGCAGAGTTTGGCTCCAGATTATCCTAAACCTTGAGCTAACCTGATAGGACACATGCACACCAGAATCTGAATTTAATCAGATCCCATGCCTGATGACCAACCTGTGATAGCACAGAGGGGCTCAGCTCTAACGTGCATGTGGAGACACCTGAGGCACAGAAATAAATGTTCACATAGGAAATGGCAAATGTGACTTCACTCTGACACGTGCCTGTGCTGCTAGAATAGAAGGAGCACAAAAGCAATGCTGGGTATAATGCAGAAGCTTTTTCATCATTCACTCCCAACTTTATTAACTTCCAAAAAGGTTCATGCTGTTATTCTGTCCAAAATTTGCATACACACTTCCAATAGATTATTAATATTCACCACCAGGAATAAAGGAAGTGTGATAGTAAAGCTAACATGTACTTCTGCTCCAACATGAAGGGTTCACTGTGACACATCCTGCCCTTGCACTGCAGTATCAGCCATCCCATGTGAACAGGAGGGGATAATGTGGTTTTTATTTGTAAGAGAAACATGTTTTACATGGATTTCTTTTATACATTGAGACTTTCAAGTGCATCACTATGTCTGCGTGTTTGCATGTGGAAAAAACTTTCTGTTCTTGCAGTGACTTCAGAAATCAAGCAGGGCAATACTGCTCCTTACTTTGAACAGAGAAACATTGTATGAAAAAAAAATTATGACTGAAAATATTCTTTTGTGGCTTTGTGGAATTATTCTACCTGACTTTGTACCAGAGCAAAAAACTCCTAGGGCTAGACAGGCAGGAGATCATTAAAGTGTCAGGACTGAGGCAGTGCTCATTCAGTGTCCACCCAAACAGTGACTCCTCTGCCAGACCCTCTCCTAGCAGAGCAAAGCTCGCTCTGCCAGCCCCGAGCACACCCAGCTCAGTGGCACAGCCCTGCACGGGAGCAGAGGGAATTACTGCTGCAGAGGCCTGAAGAACCCTTCAATCCACACCCCACTGGGTTGATTTTGCCACAGTCACTGTTAGAATCACAGAGTAATTTACCTGTGGAGAAAATCAACTTTCAAAAGATCCAAGGAAGAAGATCATATTTACATACGCGCCAGCTTCGATTTCAAGGTCTACAAGATTGCAGGAAAATAAAATAAAAACACAGGATCAGTTCTGCTATTCTTTCAACTTATGCAGCAAATCAAATCTCCCAGATCCAGACTATGCATCTCAGATATGTATGAGAATGAAAATAAGAAAGATAACCACAGACACTAAAGAAGAATCATCAAATGCATCACCATAATTCTGAACGATGACAAAAATGGCACTTGAGTGAGATATTACCCTCCAGCTTCATCACACCAATGGCACATGTAATGCCAGACCCAGATTTATAGGATATTAAAGCAAACAAAACCATGTTTAAAGCAATGCTAATGCTGCTTTGGTGTTTATCCACAAACCACAGAAGTTTGCAAATCTGAACCTGACACACAGGCCTTCCTCTGTTCCAGAAACACAAATGGCAATGCTCGCGCTGAGAGCCCTGCTCTGGGTGCAGCTTTTGCTCTCAGGGTGGAGTTCAACTCAGCTCTCCACTGCCCTGTCCAGCAGGGACCTGGCTGCTACTGGTGAGACACTGCAAGTGAAATAGTGAGGCTGCAAGGCTGCCCAAAGGTCCCAGCACCTTCAAGGCCAAGGGTGCTATCTGGGGGCAGGCAGGCTGTGGCAGAAGTGATGGGGGGATGTCTCAGACACCAGGGATTCCTTCCAGAGCCAGCCTGGCTCTCCTCCCACTCACACAAACCAGTGCCCATGTAGGTCCATGAAGCATTTATCTCATCTCCTTTTCCCTACAGTTTTCTTCTCTGGCAGCTCTCTGCTCATCTCCAGTTATTGGCAATTACCAGAGGCAACAGCCAGCAGGTAAAAAATAACCAACCTGAACATGGCAAATCCATTGTTTCCAAAATTTAAATAAATCCAAAAAAGTCCTTCTTTTAGTGTGGCCACTGAAATATGTACACTGCATATTGCAGGAGCACAGTTCAGTTTTCAATTCTTCAGCACTCTCTACACCATGAGAAAACAGCTACCACCACTCTTCTGACTGCTGAGTATTTCGTGGCCCAAATTCAAAAAGTTGTTTAGGATGTGCTAAATTTAACACATGGCCCTAAATCCACCTTTGTAAAGCATGGTCTGAGTCCAGTTTAAGTCAGTTTTATACTACACTAATATTGTCATAATTTTTTTTCTTATTTTAACCAAAACCACTGATCTAATCTGGTTGTTACAAAAGCTCCATTCTAGTATTTTAAGAAGAACCTCTCCTAAAACTGTTGTACATTTGTGAAGAAGGATTTGGGGGATTTAAGTGAACTCTCTTTAAAAACCCTAAATTTTAGTTTACAGAAATAAAATTAAAAAGAAAGAGAAATTATATGGACAGGTCTTCCAGTCCATCATATGAGAAATTGGGTAAATTCTGCTCTTTTTTGTTCAATACTTCCTCCTGTTGACTCCAAATGAGACTAGCAGAGCAAAGAAGAGCAGAACTGACATGTGCTATTTTCACAGAGTCACTGCAATATCCTGTTCCTGGCTAAACAAGGAAGGGACAGAACCACATTTCTAGAATGGTGCTGATTTAAAACAGCATTTTGTTTTTAACAGACATTTACCAATATTAGTTTTGTTTCTTTTTCTAATGGAAGCTAAATACAAAGTTGCACTTTGCTTGAAAGAAATACCTAAGAGCTATTAGAATGCAACTTTAGAATATTTAAATAACGTGGGAAACCAAGTCCAGTTTTAAGGTAAAGCAGAGGACTCCTGGCCCTGAGCTGCTCTGGAAGTTGACATTGCTTCAACAAGCCCATGAGCCTCATCTGAAAACTGGACACAGACTTTAGAATCACTACCTCCTTTCAAAAAACTGAACAAAACTTTCAGACAACTGAACAAACTTACACATTTTTATTACTTTGAGGTTCTAGGTGCTTTTTTTTTTTCTCCTTTAGTTTCTTTTCTCTGCGGGTGAACACAAGTTATTTGCACTACACCCTTTGTGCTTTCAGGTGGAAATGTGGCTGCAGCACAGTGGTGATGATGATGATGATGATGATGATGATGATGATGGTGAGTGTTTCTGTGCCCACAGCAGGAGCACTGTGTCCAGCCCCAGCACCCAGGGCAGGGTGGGCTCTGGAAGCTGTGCTGGGACAGCAGGGAGCAGCCCCCATGAGACCAGGGCTGCCAAGGGAAGCCTGCAGCCTGGAGGGATCAGATCTGCACGGGAGAGGCAACACCCAGCCTGTGCAGACAGAGACCAAACAGAACAGAATGCTCAGGAAAAACCCAAAATGAAACCCTGATCTACCACTGGATTGAATTCTCCTTCTCCCAGAATCGTTCTGGAGGAAGGTTCCTGTTGGCTTCTGAATTGCTGAGATGGTGTTTAACTAATACACAAACAGAAAGGAAAATATTCTAAAAGCTGAGAAGGGAGTGCTAGCAAGGAGAGTGTAATTTAATAGCCTGAAGCTGTCTGATATCCAGTCTGAGCATAACCACATTAGAAGAAACCTTGTAAACCTTCAAACTGTTAGCTATCAGTTGCGAGTGGCACACCAAATCCTTTCCACTGAACTTATTTTGGCTGAATTCTGCCAAGGCAAAATTAGCCCGAGTTGTTTTCAACTGAAATTACACACTGCCACTTCCACTCAAAGCAAGACTCAAGGGCCTGCCTCCCTCATTATTTGCATTTGAAGACATCCAGAATTTCCTCAGAACTCCGCTGGGTCAGATTTGAAGGTTTATGCACAGAATTATTTTTAAGGCAGAGTACTGCGTGTTAGCTGCACCCCTCAAGTGTGTCCATGCCAGCTCACAAGAGCCTCTCCTCAGCAGGTGGAATACAGGTGGAATGCAGGTGGAATACAGGTGGAATACAATCATTCCAGGAGTCCTGCACTGGCTGAAGGCTCCACCCCTGCCTCAGAGAAAACTCTTCCAAAGAGGGGAAAAGCTTCCCAGCTCCCGAGGTCCTGCAGCCCTGCATGCAGCACAGGAGAATTCCAGCAGGAGACCCTCTGGGCTTCTGACCCAAAGCTCACTGGCACCCACTGACTTTGTCAGGCTTGGACAGCCACTGAGTATGATCACTGGCACAAGTGTGGGATTCTTGAAAGCCTTAAAAGAAATAAACTCCTCGTTTTGTCCTTGCAGAACAACCAGCCTCACACCAGTGTAATGCTGGGCAGTATCTCTGAGGCACAGCAGCTAAGGGGAGGACACACCACAGCAGCTCTAGGTAATTTTCTTCCCTTTTTTCACTGAGTTTGCCAACAAGTGTGCCAAGCAGGTGGATGGTTAATGTTTTATCTATTTACTAAGTGCCACGAGGCAGCATGGTGCTGCCATTCCATGCAATACAGTTGGTCTGTGGTTTCTCTGTTTCTTTGTCACCAATGACTGCATGAAAAATACAAAAGAAAAATACAAAAAAAAACCCCAAAAAACCAAAAACCCAAAACAAAACACAAAAATCCCTCCTGAAGTATTCACTGTTCTAAAAAAACTAGGAAGATCCACAGAATGTCAACACAACCAACTCCCTGTGCCCTCTGGTAACTCATGGACTTATTTAATCTTTTGCAATTCTTTTAATGCTATGAATAGGCAGAAATCACCTATTACAGGAGATAAATGACAATAAGGTTCACATTCACACACTGAAATCAAAGAAGATGCTTGGATTCTGAAGCAGCATTTTTCTATCACACAGTCTCAACACATCCCTCAGATACTGAGCTCCCATCACCTTCCCCAGGGAGAGGCAGGGCTGGGACAGGAGAAAGCCCAGGAATCCCAGCTGGGAGGGAGATGCTCCAGCTTTGCCAGCTGTGATGTGAGCATCAGCAGGCAGGGAAAATTCAAAGTTCAGAATTACAGGCACCATTCACAACCCTCAGCTGCAGGGGGAAGTGAGCTCAGGCTGCTCCTGCACTCCTTGTGCCCCTCAGCTGCCACCAGGAATTCCTGCCTGGCTGTTTAGGGCTAAGCCTCTATGGACTCCATCAAGCAGGGCAGCTGCTGCCAGAGCCTGACTTAGCCCCCTGAGCAGAATATGGGAGAGCAATATGGAGCAGAATGTCAGAGTTTTCCCCATGAAGTTCCTTCATCTCGCCAGACAGGTTTTTGTGCTCAATGGAAAGGGTTAAATGGCTTCCCCCAAACCACAGAAACCATTCCCAGAACTTTGTTTCAAAGCAATGGAAGCAGGGGCAAAGAGAGAAGAGCAGGGCAGGGGCAGTTCTACAGGAAGGAGCAGAGGTCTAGAAAGGGGTTTGTAATTGACTTTGTTATTTACCATTCAATTTCTTTCAGCTGAGTCCAAAAAAGCAGGGAGAGGGTTCTGACTAGACAGTTTGCAAACTGTTATGCAGTAATGGGAAAAGGATCAAAGGAAAACTCCAACATTTTACTGTTTGTATCTCCTGCATTTCACAGTTTCACATCAGCCTCCTTGTCTGCATCAGCCTTGCTTCCACTGACCCTCCAGAGCTCTGCTGCAATTCCCTCAGCAGGGCAACCACCCGAGCCTCCTAAAACTGCTCCAGCCCCACTCCCTGCAGCTGCAAGAGTATCAAAATGCTCTCAGAATGCCCAACAGCATTCTGGTCCCTTAAAACCAGAACTGACCATTGTAAAACATACCAATGAAAGGAAATGTTTTACACAACAGAACCAAACTGACCAACTGCTTCTCCAGCAGGGAAAAAAAAAAAGAACTGAAAAGAGTGTATTAAAGGAGAGCAGCATCATTTCTGAAAGGTTCATATGGCTGACCTGCTAGGATAACAGCTTGACTTGATCTCTCACAGCAGCCTCAGATGGAAAGACCCCTGAGCAGCCACGGATGCTGTCCAAATGAAAAACATCTGAACAAGTTCTCCTCAGCAGAGAGGCTGCAGTAGGACCTTGCAGAACAGAGCCAGGGAGTGCTGCACCCCCCTGAGGTCCAGAGCCCACCTGGGACCCCCGAGAGGGGACAACACTCCAGCAGCCTGCAACAGGCACAGCAAACCTGCAGGGAAGCATCAGACAGAGCTGACAAGCTGCACATGTTTGTATTTGCTTCATCTCACATTTAATTCCTCCTAATCATACCCTGAAACTGAAAAAAATGCAGTATACACTGAACTTTCTAAAGGGATTCTTCTCACCAGGGAAAAAGCTGCACTTACTCTCCTATCTTAGCATGAACCTGCCTGCTCTACCTTGAGGTGAAATATTTATAAGCATTTCTCTTATTGAAAAATATTTTATGGGCAAGTGCAAAGTTTTTGGCTGTGGAAAAAGGCAGACAGAAATGGACTGGGAGAAAAGTCACTTGGAATTATGTCCTTTGTGGCTTCTTCACAATTTGAAAATAAAATCCACTTAAAAAGATAATATTCAAGGTAAAATTCCAGCAGTTCTTTCTCACATCAACTATTCAGAAAATGCTACGATTTTGGAAATTTTAAAGCAAAATTTTGAAGGAAATCACAGTGAAACATTACCTTTACTGGGACACGGTATGTGAGGCAAGCTATTTTTTAACTAACATTATAGTTACTAGTAAAGAAAACACAAAGGCAGCATCACCTCTGCCTCAGTGAGTTTGTAACATAACACATTGAGTAAAGAATAATGTAAATGTGGGGCTTTGTCTTTCCTGTCCTCCACAGAAAAGCAGAAATAGGCATCTGCTTCCATCAGCTTCTCAGAGGAACCCACACACACACCTGTGGGCACACAGAGAAATCCAGAGCCCTAATCCTCTCTGTTGACTTTGTCTGGGACAGCCCAGCAGTGCCAGGTAAACGTGCTCATCTCCTGTGCTCCTCCAAAAGGCTGGAAAATGTCACCCCTGACAGAGAGGGAGCCACAAAAATCACAGCCACAGCCACAGACGAGCAGTCCCTGGGGAGGACAAAACCAAAACCACTGAACTGTATTGTCAGGAACACCCAACAGCAGCTCAGGAAGGAGGTTTGCTCAAAGGTACCAAACCTGCTTCATCATGGAAAGGGAAAAACCTCCTCTGTCCTCATGCTGGAAGCAAACCTAACCAAGAAGTGGTTCTGAGTGCAAACATGCAGTGAAAACATGCAGTTACTCTGAGGTGCAGCTATCAAAGATTGCAGGCAATAGCTAGCAGGACAGAGAATTTCCTGCTGCTTTACTTGGGGAAGTTTTATCAACTTGAGCAATACATTTACCATTCCAGCCCTGAATGCAAATGAGGATTTCTTCAGCTTAACTTATGGTCACTGCTGGACAACAAATGAAAATGTCACTGTTTCTCCAAAGTAAGAGCAACCACACAGTGGGGCATGGCAAAATACTGCTAGTTTACAATTTGCCCTCCTGGCTTTATGGACCCAGGAAGTTGAGAAGCACAGCTCATTGTACACTGGGGTTAGAGAGCTCCAAGAGCAGTCAGGAACTGCATTTAATATCTCACCTAACAGAAACACTGCTTAATTAAAAGCCTATCAACATTCCACATTCTATTGACATTGCAGGGCACTTCACATAGCCATGTCCTGTGGATAGCAAATCTTCAATGCCAGTTTTGCTCTTTCTCTTGCTTTCCTTGCCTGTTCATGCTCCTCAAGTCTAGTTAAGAGATGCTAATGAGCTCCTCCAAGAATACAAGTGGAAGGACTGGACAAGTTAGTAGGAAGAAAGGAAAAATAAGACATGGAACTGAAAGAGGAAGACTTAAAGGAATAAATAAGCAGAGTCTGGCTCTCCTGGTGTTGTGTATTTGTTCAGTCAATGGTGAAAAGCAATGGAGCAATCTCCCCTCTCCTCTCAAATGCCACACTCCAGGTAAGTCCTCCCCTACTCAGTCCAACTGCACAGGAAAGGGACAGAAAGATGAAAAAATGTTCCTGCACCCCAATCCCTGGGGTTTTGGCCCATGGAAGGCTTCCCTGGTCCCCAGGGGTGGGAAGAGGTTTTCTGAATTCAGCAGCACCATCACCTGTGTGTGTGCCTGCAGACTGCTCCTCAGCCAGGCCAGGGCATTCCAGAGCCCCCAGCCCCTGATGTGTGCTCTGCCTATCTGCTGGGAGATTATGGCTCCTGTGGATATCTCCTACACCTTTGGATTGTCAAACACAAAGCAGTTGGCCAAAACTGTGCCGTGCAGAGTCACGGAAATTTAAATATTGACTTGAGTTGCAAAATTCACATTTTGAATACCCCTAAATTTAGATGTGTCGGGTCAAGAGTTTAGGTTCAGTCCCTCACCCACGGGAAAGCCAGCTGAAAAATGTGCTTACCTGTGAACTCCCAGAGTCATTAGTGTGAATTGACAAGGTTTTACTGCATGCAGATAAGATTAATGGAATCTTTCACATTGCACAAAGCCCCAGAGGTTTGGAAGTACAGTTTAATTTGAGCAAGCAAAGCAGACACACATTTTGGATGTTGAAGATATGGTTCAGTGTCACTTGAATTTTACACACAGGTAATCCCACTGATGTCACTGGGATTACCTGACTTTTACACCGGTGCCATGCCAAAGAGGTGGAAGCTAGGTGTCTGCAAGGAAAGAAAGGTGCAGAAGGTGTGCAAATTAGACTTTGCAGCACGAAGTTAACACCAGCTAATCCTAAAGAATGCTGTACCTCTAACAGCCTTGGGCACTGAGCAATGGCCACAGCTTGCTGCAGAAGCCACGAGCCCAACACAGCTGAGCTTGTGGTGGGGCTGGGACGTGGAGGGAAAGCAGCAAGGAAGCTGCATCCACCTCGAGACCAGGAGTGGGTCTGCCTTCAAAATCCAGCTGCTTTCCACACAGCTGGGGGCTTCCTGCAAAGCAGAAACTAAACCCAGACTGATAAATCCCTGCCAGCAGGAGCATTTGGAATGCATCCTCAAGAAGGGCTTGGTGCAGGTTTAAACAAGGTGTTACACACTCTAAATGAAACTGCATCAGGGCCTGAACTCTTCAGCTTCCCTAAAATAAAGTGCTTGGAATTCTGGGCAGAAGTCCACCGTGGTCTCTCTTTCCTTGATTTGAACTTCCAGCCATTCCAGCCTGTTTTCCAGAAGAGCAGTATTTCTTACTGCTTTCATCTAACAACACTCCTGCCCAGCAGCAGCTTCTGTGAAAGCAGAACTTTAGACTAATACACTATTGACCAAATAAAGGAAATTAAGGAGATGTTAAACCATACAGAAAAAGGTTTGGTGCACCACTGCAACCCCAGTATCCAGCCATGCAATATGAGCACAGCTCAAGACAAGCAACCCCAGCTCCTGCTAGCAGTAGCAATGGCAATTCATGATGTCTGTCTGTCTGTCTGTCATTTGGTCCTACCCACCCACACTGTGCACTCCACAGCTGGCCTCCCAGGCTTCAGTACTAAGAGGGACACAAAACATTTCACATTCCACTGAAAAATGTACAGTTGTTCACTAAGAAATGGGAAATTTGAGGAAGCTGCTTCATGTTCTACTGAAATGGCACCACAGTATGAGAAGAAAGATCATGATGGTGTACCCAAAGACTGGAGCATGTGAATCCAGTTATTCTGTAATTCTTTATTTTAATTCTTTATTTATTATAAAGAATTAAATTTTTCTAGGAAGGCATTAATGTCAGGGTCTTCAGAACTGTGCAGGAATTTGAGATGTTGCTCATTCTGCATTACAGAACATGCCAAAAAGCAGAAATACATTTTAAGGTGGGAGCTGGACCAGCACCTGCCCTGCTGAATTAGATGGTACTTCAGAATAGTTTTCTTTTTATTTGTCACATTATTGGTAAAGTTTTCTTTTTTTTTTTTCCTTTCTTAAATAATTTTTTTGTCTAAGCACAAGAATTAAAAGTGAAAGGAAAATAATTATTCTGTTAATATTTGGGGAGTGTCTCCTATTTTAGCAGAATGTTTGTGAAAAAATTCAAAAGTAAAAGATAATGAAAACAATAAGAAAGGAGATTTTAAATAGGAAGTCTTTATTTTACTAAAAGATATAGAAACACTGCCCTTATTTATGTAGGAGACTATATAAAACATGGGGTTTTTTTAGAGATTCCATTTACTTGGCTACTTGGTCTGCTGAGGAAAAGATTACCTGTAGCCACTTCTTAAGTACATCCTTTTCTTAGCAATGGGCAAAAACCACCTGAATAATCCTTCAGGTTTATTACTCAGGCAAAAACCACCTGAATAATCCTTGCCAGTGCTTTAAGGACAGCTTGCACTGCAACTCCAGGGAGCAGCCTCAGCTCTGCACCAGCTGAAAACGTGGCCAGACAACTGCAAAGAGGGGAAACCTCAAAGGCACCGAGAGCCCTCCCTGGCAGGGCTCAGGGCAGGGAATCCACAAGTGCTCCTGACTGAAGCACTGCTAATGAGCCAGAGATCCCGGCCACACAGGGCAAAGTCACACTGGAGAGTGCCTGCAGAAACCAGTAACACGCATCCCGTGTTATTGCACCTCTTTTCTCCCACCATTTTTACACTCACCAGATGTACGTCATTAATCTAACAACTGAAAGGTATTTCAAATGTTTTCAGTTCAAGGTACCTCCTGTAAATTCAGTCATGAAAATTAAATGCACGCTAAGACAAAAGGGAAAAGAGAGACCAGCGCTTCTAAAATGAAAGCTCTATTTTTGGCAATAAAAATTTAGAGCCCCTTCTCTTCCTCCCTCCCAAACTCTCAGGTTGATTCATCTCTCATTCAAATTTAAAATGCACAGAGAGGCTGCAGCAAACCCACAGAAGATTGATATGCACCGCACTCCACACATGGCTTAGCTCTTTATTCCAAAGTCTGGCATGATGCTGGTGGGTTTTGTGGTGATATTATTTCAATATGTAATAAACAGGGTTCTCTGTAAAAGCAGTGCGATGCAAGTCCCCTTTAAAAAAGCTCCAAATTGTTACTATAGAGAGAAAGGCAGCGAGAGATTCACAATGCAGGCTCGGAACTTGGCAACCTGCAAAAGTGCCCAGTTGAAAATTACTAACAGCTGGAGATGACAGTTGTTTTAACAGCTGAGCTGACAGGATTAATTTAAATGCACTGAAATCAAAAGCAGATAACACCTGTTTAGTCTTGCAGGGCCATTGAGAAAGGTAGGGCAGGGGAAGGAGCAGAGCCAGGGCTGTCTGTGCGGGCTGTGAGCGTGTGTGTGTGTGTGTGTGAGCCCTGCCTGCCCTGAGCAGGGCACGGGGGCTCAGAGAACAATGCCACCCTTCTGAGCGAGGGGACATGGCTGCCTTGCCACACAGCAGCACACAGGCCAGACCCCCGCCAGCTGCAAACATCTGGTTCCCATTGTGCCACCCTCCTGCTCAGCCCTCTCCCCCTGCCCTGCTCCAGGGTCTGTGACCCAAACCCAGCCACGGACAAAGATCACTGGGTTTAAAGCTGCAGCTCCTCACTGCTGCATCCCAGGGATCCCCCGGGTTAATTAATGCATTCTCTTTGAGCTCCCACACGCTCCCTCCCACCCTTCTTAGCTTCCTCCCCACACTAAAAACAAAACAAAGAATTCCTCACCTTCCTGCCATGCCACAGCTCATACCTCCATGTCCACAAAACAAATAAATGCATTCTGCCAGGCCCGTCAGGAGAAGCATGTGAGACAGCAAGAAATGTTTTGTGTGGCAGGCAAGGAGGGGCTGATTTTCTCTCTGCTTCTCAGCTACCATCCTGCAGTCCTGCAGCAGGAGGGCTGCCCAGCCCCAGGACCACAGCTGGATGTCCCAGCACAGCCCCTGCCCTGGGTATGAGCTCCAAGAGATCCAGCAGGGAGAACTGTCTGCGCCAAGAAAGGAGAATCTGGGACAACCCATGGAAGCCACATCTTCTCCCGGCAGGGCGAGCAGCACACAGGGCCACGGTGCCAGCCTGTTCCAGGCACAAGAACCCTCTGAGCCCGACTGTGCAGCTGCTCCACCGAGGCAGCAGGGAGCTCTGCTCTGAGCCTGCCTCCCAAACTCACCTGCAGGCTCATTTCTGGCTCTGCAAAGGGGCTCAGGTGTAAAGGCAAGCATCTCCAGGGAGCTTCCTGCCTCAGGTGTGTCTGGTCCCTTCCTTAAAGCAGGAGCTCTGTCAGGCTGTGCCTCCCAAGCAGCAATTACCCTCACCCTGTGAAGGGGCACACAGCTACTGCCACTGCCAACCAGACCTGAAACCACAGAAACTGGACACAGGGGGTGCAGTTCACGTGGGAAAGCTGTGAGAAAACCACCGAGGGAAAAGCCCTGAAGAAATTGTGTTTGCTGAGCCTGCTCTGTGCTCTCCACCACGGGACTGATCTTTCCTGCCTGTGTTCCTCCAGGGATGACAGAACCCCAGCCCTGCAACTGGTACAGTGCTGCTGGAGCTGCACATGGGTAAGAAGAAAGGCTTCAGCCCTTCCCTCACAGCCCAGAGCCCTGCAGCAGGCTGACCCGAATGCTCAGGGCTCCCTGGGCTGACTGCACACCCAGCACGGGCAGCACCCTCTGCCTCTGCAGCTCGAGGGGAACAGAACAGCTCAGGAAACAGAAACAGGACAGTTCAGAAAGTGTTTGATTCATCGATGTCAAAAGCTGGGGAATCACAGATGCCCTCAGTGACAGCGTGAGCCAGTGCAAAAAGAGAACCCCCGTGGTAGCTGTCCCTCAGCTGCAGGCTTCAGCGTACTCAGCCTGGATTCTCTCTGCATTTCCAGCCACCAGAGCTCCCACACACCCCTCCCACCTTCCTCTTCCCCAAACAGCACAAAGCTTCATATAGGCTAAACCACAGTGCCAAGAAAAACAGAACAACCCCTCACTAAGCTGCATTTATTTACTTATTTCAGAATTTCAAGTCCTTTTTTAGCATTTATTGTCCCGGAAAAACTACTTACCTGGACAAATGTAAATATTAATGGCAATTCTGAGAGAAGAAATAAGACCCAAACTCTCCTCTTGTGTGTGAGCCCTGCGTGCAACAAGCTGCAGTAAAACCACAATAAACACCAACTTACAGAGACAAGTTTCAAGCCTGGGTGTAAAACTGCCTTCATTCTGTCTCACGAGAAACTAACAGGACACCTTCACACTCAAGGCTTTCTCTGGAGGGTATACTCTGGCCTCTAAATGAATTTCATGAAGCTGGGGAGTGCTGTGTGATGGGCTGCAGCTGAGTTCTACTTGCACCCCATTTGGGTGAGAGGATTTAATGCCCAGGGCCACCCAGGGCAGGAGAGCTCTGCTGAAGGACAGGCACCAGCACCAGCTCTCACTACTCCTGGCCAAGAAAGGGAAAAACTCACTGCAGTGAGATATAAAACTTCCTCACTTGCTGAAGCATTGAACTTTTCCAGCAAATGAACCCAGGGATTCCCAATATGTTCCTAAAATATTGGGCTAATACCAGAGGGCACTTTCCCTGTTATTTTTCATGTCCATGAACCTCTGCATGTCTGGATTGTGCCCAAGTCTGGAAGCAGAAGTGCCAAGGAACATGTGAGAGGCTGTTCTCCTGACAATTCTGATTTGGCTGCTTGCTGGAAACGACAGAAACCCCCAGAGAAAACCAGCAAGAGCTCATCTCTGAAATGAGGCACAAGATCCCTACTGCCTACCACCAGTACACCAGGAAATGTTACAGGAATGGGGGGAAAATGGAATAATATTGAGAAAACATGCATTTAAAAAATAAATAAACCCTCTACTCCCTACAAACACATCAAAGCAGCAGCAGTGATAATGATGATGTCAGGAGGGGCTGATTACCCTTGCTTACATCCATGCTTTATTCCTACAAATGTCATAAAGCCTATCTGCACATCTAAATCATTAATTCCCATTAATATTTCCAGAGGGGAAAAAAAAAGTCGCTTTCTAAAGGGCTTTTTCAAAGTTTTCAGTCTGCTGGGCATGCAATGATGATTGCTGCTCTGTTCTGCCCAATGCCAGAGCCCTTCCCAGCACAAAATAAGAAGCAGTTTCTTCCCCACTTTCTATTTCTTTACCCAACTCAGAGGCTCGAAGAATAATTGCAAACAATGCCTGAAGAATGGTTCAGTTAATGTTAATTTATACAACAAACTAATTACTACCAAATGGTAAAAAATCACATGTGGAAGTTCCTGTCTCCCACGCAGGCAGCTCAGGCAGCAGCCATCTGTCTCAGCCTGGAGCTCTGGGTGGCAGGGAGGGAGGCAGGGCAGGATGGAGCAGACACTGAGCTGCTCCCTCTGGCCAGCCCACGGCACTCACACCCTGCTCTCTCTGCAGGGGGAGCTCAGAGGGGCAGCTTCTCCCCTTCCACTCAGAAAACAAACAAACAACCTGCACCAGTAACTGCCTCGCTGTCTCAATTTTACCTGGACCCCAAGAATTCAGGGTGAGGGCTAAAGCATCAGCTGTGATCCTTCCTCCCTGCCTTTTCTCTACAATACTCTGCAACATCCCAAACTATCAGCAAGCAGGATGTGAGATGGCCTTTGAATCTGCTTACACTGTGTCACACACCACCATGAGAAAATGTGCTTTTTCTGTTTCAACATTTTTCCTTCTCAACCTGAGAAAGCAATTTTCTCCCAAACCTTGAAAAAAATCAAAGTCAGTACAATTGTTAAACACTTTTATGGGATGCTCATTAAAAACTGACAGGGACAAAAAAGCTGGGGACGGATCCTGAAGCATTTGTTGAGTTTAAAGTCTCACTGAATTCAGTGTGTTACTTTATTGAGGACTTCAATACCAGATCCTTCACATGAACGAGGACCTTGGCATTTTGACTGTTAATTATTCCCTGATTAGCTTGCACCTAGTGAAACAAACTAAACACAACATTATCCCCTGAGCTGTGCTCAGGAAATCTCAACTCCAATATTCTCTGCTCTCTGTGAGATCAGAACTCCAGCAGTCATCAAAGGAAGTGCTGCACATGAAGAGGAGCAAAATATCAGAGTTTAGATTCACAGGACAGATTTCAGAGGAGAAGTGTTTTCCCCCTACCATTAAAAACTTACAAATCTTTCTTTGTTTGAATACAAGACTGTCACATTGCAGAATTATCTCAGTGTATCTCACGGCAATGAGCCCCCCCATGTCTCTGTGAGCCCCCCAGAAGTGCCACAGTGCAGCCTGCATTTCATTAGACACAAGCCAGGAGAAGGTAAAGACTGAGGATGCTTTAGTAAAGATGAAATGTCTGTGAACTCGTGCTTCTGAGTGTTTCTCTACTCAAAAAGAAGGAATTTGTTTCAGATAGCCTGAAATAATCACAGAGGAGGAACGAGTGGCACAGCAACCCCAGACAGGGTCCCTGCAATCTCATATTCATGAGGCACCACCGGCATTATTGCTACACAGCCAGAACAGTGCCCACAGTTTGAGGGGAGTAAACAAGAAAGAATCACAAGAGAATCCACAGAACCAGACAATAATGCCTAATTAGCCTTCATTCACAGTCCTTAACAGAATTATGATATAGAAAAAAAATTACAGGGAAATGATTCTCGTGAAATTTTACATAACAAAATACATCCAATGAAGGGGAGGAGGAAGAAACTATTTTTCTGTTGCTCAGCCCTATTTGGCCTCTTTTTTTTTTTTTTTTTTTTTTTTTACATCACCAGGAGCTGCTTTCCATGAATGAAAACTTAGACTCCTTCACAGGAATTTCACTTTGTTTCACATTCCACAAAGTTTTCACTTTTAAAAAGTGCATTATATAGAAGATTGGCTATTATTTAAGGGGGGAGGTGGGAAGAGGGAGGGCATGGGAATTACAACCCCAGCTCAGCAAAGTGCAGGTCTTGGTTTAACAATGAACTCTGAGAGCTTTCCCCATGGATCTGGAGTGTGAAATGAACCACTGAGGGCAGTATCAGGGAGGGGGATAAACAGAAAAAGGAAGGGCCACTCACCACGGGCTGTGCTGCAGAAAAACCTGCAGAAAAGCTGCTTTTGGGGGATGCTCTGGACATGCCACAGCCCCTGGACTGTGACTGACATCAGGTCTCTTCCCTCCTCTGTCACCCCAAGTAGCCTCAAGCAGCTCTCACAGCCAAAAGTCTGCCTCTAATTTTAGTTCCACTCCTGGCACATGTTGTGTCCTAGATCACTGAAAGCCTTGAATTAATACATTAAGACCCAGTATTAAGCTACAGAAGTGACAGCTTTATGGACTGCATTCAGCCTGGGAGGAAAGCTACCTAGCACTGCTTAAACAATCCCACTGCCCTCTCCAAGTAGGAACAAGATTAAAAAAAACCAAACAAATAAAAATGAAAAAAAAAAAAATCAAAACCAAATCTCCACTGGTATTTTAGTATTTTGCCCATCCCAAGATAAATCAGATTGCAAAGGTGTATTTTCTAAGGGAGAAGGGAAGGTCTGAAGAATGTTAAAGCACAATTTTTACCTCCTTATACTGAAAAGCCTGGAGGAATTGTCTCCCTGTTCCATTTTCCCCCAGTGTTGACTGATTATGCAAACACAGCATCTCCTCTCCTCCTCTAGGTGCTTTTTCACCTGCCTGTCTGTCTGTCTGTCTGCAGGGACCTGTCTGCTGACACAGCTGAGGCAGGTGAGCTCACACAGGCCCACTGTACCTTCTGTGCCCGAGAACAGCAGGAGTGCTGGGGCTGGTACCCACAGCCTGCCCTCTGGCACCCCCAGCCTCCCCTCTGGCACCCACAGCCTGCCCTCTGGCACCCACAGCCTCCCCCACTCTGGCACCCACAGCCTCCCCTCTGGCACCCACAGCCTGCCCTCTGGCACCCACGGCCTCCCCTGTGGCACCCACAGCCTCCCCTCTGGCACCCACGGCCTCCCCTCCGGCACCCACAGCCTCCCCTCTGGCACCCACAGCCTCCCCTCTGGCACCCACAGCCTCCCCCACTCTGGCACCCACAGCCTCCCCTCTGGCACCCACAGCCTCCCCTCTGGCACCCACACCTCCCCTCTGGGGCCACTGGCAGTGCCCAGCACAAGCCCCCACCTGGGAGCCCCAGGGATGGGATGGAGCTGGCAGCTGAGCTCTCTGCAGCACTCCTGTGGCCTTTGCTCCGTGCTGGATCCAGGGCATGGGGCCAGAGCAGCAACAGCCAACACAAGGGGTTTACAGAGAACTCTTAGGGAAATGCTGCAGTCTGGCAGTGGGAGAAAGCACCCCTCATTGTTCTGCCTTTATTTTCTTTAAAATGTTGGGTCATGTGTGCTGTGCAGCACCCACTGGGTTCTGTGCTCTCCCAGCCAGCAACCTGCCCAACAATAAAACAAAAGTAACAAAAAGCCCCATTATTGGCTCAAAAAGACTGCACCTTTTTTCAGCAGAAAGAACAAGGTCCTAAACTGCTAAGTTATGTATGTTATTCATCTAATACCTTTATACTTAGTTATGGAATGACTGCCAGGGAAAGCTCCCTAATTCACCTGAACTCAGACAGGACTGACTTGGCCAGGCCAGCATGAGAAGAATGCATTTTGCTTGGAGAGGCAGCCCAGACATCCCAGACCCAAAAGCTTCAAGGGAGCTGTCAATCAATTAGATGACATGGCAAGAGGAAATGCACAAAAAAAAAAAAAGACTTAAAATAAAATAATCTTCAGTGAAATGTCTCCATATTTAGATAAACACCACTGCTGATTAAAGCTGTACATGAGCTCAGTGTGGAATCCAGAGTTTCTGCAGCTGACAATCATTAGCAAGAGCCTGCTGTCCTCTAGTTTCATCTTCATATATTAATTTCATATACATGGAAATATAACTGTTTGGAAATACGTGGCTTTATTTAGGTCTTGTATACAGATATCTCAGCAAAAATGCACTAACATGCTTTGCACTTTGCAACAAGCCAGCAAACCTACAGGATCAAATGAATACACAGTAATCACCACAGCTGAAACCATTTTCTGGTTAGCTGTTGACTTTTTTGCTTTTTCTTTTTTTTTTTCCCCCGATGCCTGACTCTGTGGGAGATAAAGATGCTCAGTTACTGAAATGGAATATGTGTTGTGGGCAAAACAGAAAAGGAAGAGAAGTTTAGCATAAAACCATCAGGGTGCATAAAAAAAACCAAGAGGATTTCTTCTGCCATGTGATCCTTGTCTCTAGACTATTTACCTTAAGATTGTGTGGGCTAATCTGCAGCACAAGACTGATGGCACATTCCAAACTGCACTGCAAAAACAGGACACTGGGATAACCACTTCCAAGGCAGGAGAGCACTTTCCTTTCTGATAAAGCACTTGGACACTGCTCCCAACTTTGAGGCTTTTGTATCTTTGGCTGCCATCACTCGTGTTTATTGGCAGTGCAGTGCAATAATTATTTGGGGTTTTTTTTTTGAGATGGAAATCATATTTTCCTTTGGGCATATGGGCTGGCCTTTGCAACTGCAATTCCTGGATATTTAGGAAAACAATTATAATTAGTAGCCAAGTAGCACGTCCCATACACAGCCAACAGCCCCTGCTGGACTTCACATCCACAGAGCTCATCTCCTGTGTGTCCATTATTCATCTGCAGATTCAATAATTCAATAAATTACAGCTCAGATGGACAATGGAGGCTGCTTGCACGTTGCAGTGTAGGAAATTGCTTTTTCTCCCTGACAGGAAGGATCTGGCTCCCTGTGTCCCACATCTGTGCTGCTCCTTGCTGGTGCTGCTAAGCCAGTGCTCTCTGTGCCCCAAAAGGGAATTTATCCTGCACTGCTGGGCTTAGACACAAGCACCTTAGCAGCTAGGCAATAAAATTTTCCACCCATTAGTGACCCCACGGACTTGGCTGTTGTTGTTACCTTTCAGTTCTTTTAATCCTGCTCCTTCTAGGAACAGGCCTAATCCCTGTCTGTAGAGGGACAGAAAAACAAGTCACGTTGGGTTCTTTACCAATCCTGGAGTAGGTCAAATGCTGCCTTCCTAAAGCTCTTGCATATTCAGGAGGAGTGATGAACTCACATCTGAGAGCAGAATTGGGCCCACATCCCCCTGAAGTGTCCATTAACTCTCCCACACTCAGAGATAAATCAAGATGAGATTCCCCTCAAGCACAATGAGCCTAAAATACAAACCCTGCTGCTCACAACGGGGAGGCCAGGAATTCAACTTGAGTCACATGGCTTTGTCCTCCTCCCTCCACCCTGCAGCAGTGAGAAGAGGGCAGGATGCTCCTCCAGTGCCAGGATGTGCCCTGCAAAGGCTCCTCCAGAGCCCAACCCAGCAGGACCCACCAAAGGTGCACACATCCCATCACACCAAACTTCTGTGATGGCTCAGGTTTGGCTTTTCTATTTTTCACATTCTGTGCTGCTTTAGTGTGCAGTTCTGAGCTTCACACCAGGGGATGCTGAGCTCTGTGCACAGAGCAGGGAGACAAAACAATTCCTGCTCCAGCTGGGCACCAAGGACAAATGAGCCAAATCTCAGCCCAGGAGCACAAACCCCGTGGGCTGGAGAGAGAAAAACAAGCAGGGTGGGACTGCCTGGGCTAAAGCTGGGATGGGACAATGAACTGCAAGGTGCAAATGGAGCAGAACTGATCCCAGGGAGAGACCCCGTGCCCGGCCGGGCATTTTGGGGCCATTTTGGGTCATCTTGGGTGCAGCCCTGGCTGGGCTCTGGTGCTGCCCAAGGTGCATCCATGGAGGAGATCCTTTGGATAAATCCCTGCTTTGTTCTGGAACTCCATCTCCTACTCTATTCTTTAACTCTGTTCCAGGTCAGCCTTCCCAAGACATCGCCCGGAGTGCAGACGTGCAGGGCACAGCTCGTTCCCCTCTGCTCACTCTGGAGGCAATCCTTGCTCCCCCAGCCCCAGAATTCCTTGGAAAACCCTGAAGCCACCACTCCTATTTCCACCTTTCAGCCCCCAGCACAGCCCCGTGCTGCCAGCTGTCAGCCACTGCTGCATTTGTCTCCAGGAGGGTGAATCAGGAGGAGGAGGAAGGAAGAATGTGGGAGGACCTCTGCATTGATTAGAGATGTTTGGGGTGGGAAGGAGAGGGGGGAAAGGAGAGAGAGAGAGATGGAGATAGATTAGAGGGCAACAAAACTGGAGAGGAAGATAAACAGAGCCAAAAAGAAAAATGTCCTTTGTTCATGTCAATGGCTCTGTGCTCCCAAGCCCTCTGCATGAGTAATGCCACGCTGTGGTGTGTAAACCTCTTGGGCACATAACACAAACAAAGCATAACTGGGCCTGAGCAAACAAAGGCCTAAGCAACAGTGATTGAATTCATCTTAAAACAACAAATCAATTCTTCCCTATTAATGCCCTAAATACCAGCGTAGGAGCACTGTCCTGTTGTAATAAACAGCCATGTGTTCAATTACCTCTGCTTTCCCAACTCCTGCTCTCTCCAGTAATTACACCATGCAATGCATTCTACACTGACATTATATTAATGTGCTGGGAGGAGAAATCTTAAATACGAATTAAATCAAGGCTAAACATCTCAGAAAGCCTTACCCAGCCACACCAGTGCTAACAGGGCATTCTTCAGCAGAAAGCAGAGCTTGATTCTTCTCTTCATTCACTTCTCACTTTCCTCCTCTGGAGCTCTTTCCTCCTCCAACAGAGCTCTTCCAAGCTTTCATTTTAATATATTTATTTATATAAATAAATATAGCTTGAAAGAGCTCCATTGCCCCAAAGACCAGAGCACCAAATCTCTCCTAAGCTCTCTCAAGCCCACTTCACCTGTCCAAGAATGCTCCCAAGCAGGAGCATGACGTGAGTATCAGCTTACCTCCCGTCAGCCAAGCAGCAGCAACAAAACCCCTCCAACAACAGACAGGTGACAGCAAAATGGGGCAGGAAAAACAAAAGCAGGGAACTTCACAGACTGAGACAAAAGCAGGAGAATAAAAGTTTAAGAAAAGGTTTCCTACCCCTTTGCAGAACCGTCAAACAACTCCCATTGCCTGCTGAATAGCACCCAGCAAACAGACCAAACAAAAGATATGATGAAAGACATATTTACTTGTGCAGGGCTCCTTCCCCCCACCTCAACCTTTCTTTCCTTTTCACACACACCCACACTGCACCGTTGGCATTGTGTTGTTAAATAACCAATGGCAACCCAGAGGAAACACTGCGAGGGTTTCTATGATGCTGTCAAGCACCAGACAGATGCTTGGCAGTGTCAATATGTTCTTTACCTTTGGGTTCTGCCAAGGCTTGAAATTAAAAAGAAAACAGGAATAATAATGCTGGGAGAGGAAGAGAAGGATGGCAGTGAGTTAGTGCACGGATGTACAACAAACTTTTAAATCCGTGGAGTATCATCCTACCTACCTGCTGGGTTTTACTCCAGCAATTTCAAGTATCATGGAAATAAATAAATAAATAAATACAGCTTTTCTTTTTACTGTGTACTGGCTGCAGGAATTGTTATAGAAAGCAAAGCAAAATTCTGGGGTGTACCAACTGCAGATTCCCAGGTCCTCCAGAACAGACTCAGAGGTTCTGGCTGCAGGGACAGGCCAAGCACAGCTAGTGTTGGATGCTCCAAAATCTGCTCCAAAATCAAACGCCCTAGGTGCTGCAGAACTGTTCTGACTTGAGGCTTCAGAAGGCACAGAAATTCGCACATTTAGAGAAAATTGAATTTTGAAAGCTTTTCTGACTAATATTACAGATTGTCCTCAAAACCACAGTGCGTAGCATTCAGATATATTTAAGTGTCTGTAAAACAACTGTTCATTTGTCCTTCCCAGGTCATTAGATACAAAAACACCCCCAAAACCTCACCAGGTTTTGCAACTCATTTTTGTTTGACTAGTTTGCATTTTTTCATTTCAGCTGCCAAACCAAGTCAGGGGAAAAGCTGTTTCCACCTGACCCAAAGTGTTTTATTTAATCCTAATTGAAATGTTTTCATTTCTCTTTCAGATTAATCATCTTAAACATTTAAAAACAAAAAATATCATTTCCAAAGAAACATTTTGTCTAAAAATGTTGACTGTTCCAAATTTTCTACTAGTTTTTGGCTAAAATTAACTTGTTGAATTGCTAAACGCTATCAGTCCTTAATTACTGTGTAACAGGTTTTAGGGGGCTTAGGGCAGAGAGTTCCCCCCAGCTCCCCTTTATTTGGTTTTTGAGCACTTTTTGAATTGAGGCATCAGAGAAGTCATACACATTATAGCATGCTTTCTGCTGAGGCAATGCAGAAACCACAGGACAATCAAACTGCACCAGAAGGGAAGGTGCTGAAAGGAATTCTGCCTCCCCAGCCCAGCCTGGGTACAGTGCAGGAGAGGGGCACAGAGGCATAAAGCTGGCAACCCTCAAGGCACCTCAGAAGTATCAATGCTCAGCAGACACGTACCTAATAAAGCTCAGCAGCAGCTCCAAACTTAGGAGTGTTTTTACAAGGCTACTTCATTAGCTAAACAAGCAAGTGGGAGTTGCTGCAAATGTTGCTCCTTGCCGTACTAGAGGCTTTCCCTTGCTGCTGGTAAACAGCAGACACAAGACAGCCTTGTGAATAGCTGATGGCACAGACTGAGAGCTAGAGCTAATCAGACAGGATGACAGGTCATCTTAATCAGCTCCAAAAGCCAGCGCACATGCTCGTCCCAGCTCCTCACCTCCCCTTCCCTCAGCTCCCTCTCTCATTTGGCTGAATTTCCCCTTCCCACAAATGGTGCTGTTCAGAAAGAAGGCAGGGAGCCCTCCAGGTCTCAGCATCCGGGGCGCAGGTGGCGAGCAAAACTTTGAAGTGAGCTCTCCACCAACTCCAGGGCCGGCCGTGCCTCCTCCGTCAGCAGCTCTTATTAAAAAAAACACCAAGCACCCACTAGAACAAAACCAAGCAGGCCTATTTAATTAGGGCAAATACTTGATATCCACTTCTTCACGTTAAACCCCGCAGCCACACAAGCCTGGGAGGTCTGATTAATTTTAAAATGCACGGTCGTGACAAGCGCCTCGGGGGTAAGAGCAAGGGGAAAAGAAATCCCACAAATCCTAGCTCGACAAATAGGTTCCAGCTAAATGGTGTGCAGGCTGCCCAGATTAAGATGTTACTATTCAGCGAGGGCTTGAACCTTTCCTAGGAGGGCCAAGAGGCCTGAGGAACAGGTGGCTGGCTCTTGACTGCTGAGCGAGCGACAGCCCCGAGAGCCGCGCGCTCGGAGCTGGCACACGCCCCACGCACAGCTGGCTCTGCACCGGGCACAGGCTCCTCCAGCACCGCCCTGGGACAGGGTCAGAAAGCCCACGGCTCTTCCAGGGGAGGGGGACGTGAAAATAGAATTTCAATTATTACTATTCTATTTTAATTGAAAAACAATTTAAAAGAGCACACAAAAACCCAAAGGCTAAATGCAAGCTGATCTAGGTGGAACACAACAGGGGGAACTTTGCACGGCAAAATGATGTGGGGGCAAAAGTGACAGCAAATTTTGAAAAACCCTACTGAAATGAATCCCAGCTTGTGAGGAGTCTGGGGGATAAAGGGCAGACAGGAGCCCAAATAATTATTTTTGCCTTGCTGAACCACTTGTGTGTTGTGCTGTTAAAGATGAGAAGGGAAAAGAGAAAGCATTCTGCTTTGGCTCCTGCTTGCTCAGTATTACGGAGTGAACACAACCCAGAAAGAAATTTTAATTGTAGAGATTCATCAGAGGAGACTTTCATTCTGAACCAGGGAGGGGGAGAGAGGGACTGCATCTTCTCTCCAAAAGCACGAGTTTCCTGTATCTCACTTGACCATAATGCTTTCTTCTATATTCAAGATGCTGTATCAGCACCTCAGATGCCTCTATCAAAAGGAAGAAGAAAAATCCAAAAGCTAAAAAGCTTTGAGGATGTAAGAAGAGAGAGTTGGAAGGGAATCTAAGCAAATTTTGAAAACATCCATTGAAATAAACCGTGACTATCAGGCTAAACTGTTGGGAAGGAAAACACTTAAAAACTGAAGGCAACAAATGAATAAACTTCACTTAAAGCAAGTCAGAGCTGGCAAGGCTTCAAACTAGGCTACCTCTTTTCTAGAGTTAAAGCCCTTGTTAATAAAAATGTAAGCTACAGTATTTACCAGGGCCTTCTCCCCACACAGGCCTATTTCACAAATAAACTTTCAAATGTTTTCATTATTTTTTATTTGTATCAGCAGTACGTGAAGGCATATTTCCATATGGCAGGGTCTTTGAAAGAAGCAATGGAAGTTTGATGCTGGCCTGCTGTACAAGAAGAGACACATTTTCTGGTGACAGACTGCAGAGATGAGCACGGAACCACAAGGCACCTGAAGCATCCTTCCACACAGGAGCAAAACTTGAAAGTACTCAGCTGCAAAGTACCCTTGTTTGTCCTTCAGTGGAAAAGCTTTACAAAGCCTCTCCAACACGTACTCTGTCAAAGGGGCACTGAGGAACCAAATAAAAGAACTTTAAACCTCAACCAATTACAGTATCCTTAGGCCTTTCCCGAATCTGTGCACTTTATATCCTCCCTCCTCATCAGATGTGATTTAAAAACAGGAGTCTGCATTTCAAAGGCCACCCTTCTTGTGCCCATCAATGGCCTGCTTTGGAATCTGTGGCTCAAAAAGAGGGAGACATATCGATTTTTTTACAAGACTTGTTCATTAAAAGTTTGGTAAGGTTAGGAGCCACCCCAGCTAGAGAGCCTGAATTCAGCACTGCTCACTTTTACAGATTACAGAGCTGCTTCAACAACAGCCATTTAAATTACCACATTAACAGGTGCTGTGATTTATAACGTAAACTTAAACATCAAACACAAACAGCCTTTGGGGGACCTTCAGAAGACAAAAATCATGCCCAAGAGGCTCTTCTCATCCCTTTTTTCACGACAAGTAATTACTTACAGTACTGTTCCCACTATCATACATGAGGCTCTAGTACCCCCCTTGCCTCTCAAAGCTCTGCAAACAGATATTCCCACATTGCCAAACAGCTGACATCACTGCTCCCCCTCTGAAGACCCAAGGACTGCAAGGTCAACATTTTTGGAGCAGGAAAAATATGAAGCACAATAAATGGATAATTTGTGAGTGTGTGTGTTGATATATATCTGTGTCTAAATACATATATTGTATTATATATACTGTGTGTGTGCATCTGTGTACGTGTCTATGGAAAATCCAAAGTATTCACTTGAAAGGCCCAAGTGAATTGAGTTTCAGAGGTCCTGACCAAAGAAGAAAGAGCTGTGCAGGTGAATGACTGCACCCACACAAGCTCACCAGGTAGGTGTTCATATGATCCTTCTCTGTGCAGAATTCCTACACATTCCATACAACACCACAGGTCAGGCCTCAGAAAACCCACCATGAAGGTTTTAAGGATGAGCAGATACATAACCTGTTAAAACTGCCAACATGGAGAAAGAGGATTGATTCTTAATGAAAAGTTAGGAGATGTAAAGAGCCAAAGAATACTGCAGCTTATTCTAAAAATAGGGAGGAATTTACTTGTTTGCCTCTTTCCTTTCCAGAAGCCCAGCCCTAAGTTTAGGGGAAAGGCTACAGAGATTTCAGAGATTTAATTTTCCACAAGCACAGGCCATAAATTAAAATACAGCAATCCAATCACATTAGTAGTGCAAGGAAAAGCTAAGTGCTTGCTTTGGTCTTTTCTTTCACAAACTTGTGTCGAGCTCAGTGACTTCAAAGAGATTTCCATTTCATTTCTACAAACGAGGAGAACAGACAGACAGAGAGCCTCTGCCATCCTCTGCTGCCTGAAGAAAACAGAAGAAAAACATGCCTGTATCTCATTCCCCTAATGATTTTAGCTGCAAAAGGAATCCCATGGTCGGCAGACGACCCTCAGGGCAAGGGCTGGAGGTCTGTCACAGTGTGTAAGGCTCCTCCAAACCCACTCCATTATCTTCATTATTGTGCACCAGGAATAAAAGGGGACTGACTCCTCTTCTGAAGCCCGAGTTAGAAAGGACAGAATGTTTCATGTAAAATAACATTGTGTGACTTCAGTAATAGGTTTATGCCTTTGGGGGCCTCAGACTAAAGCTGCATATAAGGATTTTCCACAGAATTTGAGAGAAGAAAAATGAGCACTGTATTAGTAATGAGTAAAATGCAGCGAGTTTCAGATGCACTGGAACACTCCTGTCTCTGTGTCAGCATGACTCATTGTCAATCACACACTTCCATCCAGCAGCAGGAAAACGGCAAAATTAGGGGGAAAAGAAAAGGAGCAAGGAGCTTTGGAGCTAAGTATAAACCCCCATAAAAACACCCCCAATCCCCCCAGCTCATACCCGAGGAGGAAAGGCAGTGCTGAGCTTTTGGAAGAGCAGGCAGCGTGGGCTCCTGCAGGGCACATTAACCAAGGGTACACACACAACAAATCTACATGAAAACCATTTATGTGAAGAGTGATGCTTCCCTCATCAGCTCCTGTGTGAGTACAGGCTAGAGTGCACATATGTGCCTTGCTGCACTCTGAGCACTGTGCTTAAAAAGTAAAAATTCTTGTCCTTTACCAACAAAATTGACTAATTTTCACTTTTATCTTCCAACAAAGATAATTTTAGAAATCCGTTTCCCGTGTATCAATGAAGTTTCCTAGAAAGAGTCAAACCAAAAAATCAATCTTTTGGAATATCTCCCTTGTCCTTAAAGCCCATTTCAGGACAGAGAAGCCCTTTCCCTGCCTGATACAAGGTTTGAATTGAGACCTGAAGTTGCCTATGAGCCCTTCCCTTTTTTCTGATTTGGAGGAAAACAGGCCACTGGAGAGAATGCCTGAAAAGCACGTTCCCACAGCAATTCAGAGGACTATTTCAAACAATAAAAAGAGAGCAAACACAGCCCATTGTACAAGTTAAATAATATATAAACTTTTGAGTACATAGAGAAATGGGAATCTGGCTCGTATCTGCTCTTTGAAAGATTCACAGGAAATTGATTTAATTAAACCTCAACTACTGGTGCAAATGTTTCCCTTTCTTCCCAAAGGGAAATAAAGTATTATATTATTCTTGTTGACATAATGCTGCAAAGCTTAACCAAGATTCTTGATCTTCATCCCACAAAGCTTTACAAACTAGCAAGACTAAAAATCATTAGTGAAATATGCATTTATCACAAATTGCTGCGTTTTTACCTACATGTACTATCAAAGATTCCCACTTGTAACACCTCATTCACAGGGAAATTCATTAATATGCTAATTACCTGACTAGCAACCAGTGATGACTGACAATTTTACTTTAGCACTACATGAAGAAGACATGACAATAATTTTCTGCTGGAGTTCAAACAGAGAAGACACTGTGTTGTATCGGAATAGATCTCATTTAGGGGAAAAGACTCATATTTGCAGAGGACCTCTAAGAACAGTCTAGCCATCTGCACCCAGAAATATATATTTTTTAATTAGCCACTCTAAAAACAACCATGTTGGCTGAAGGGAAGGGGGAGGGAGGCTTGTCAAAATGATGTATTTGTCCCTCACCACCTTTCAATGCTCTTATGCAAGTCTAATTTTCTTCCTAGCCACCTCACCTCTCTGGCCTCCTTTTGTTTCATGTCCCATTTCCCATTCTCTTCTAACTTCTGAACTTTTGTTAGTTCGCTTTTAAGGAGAAAGGGAAAAAAAGCTCAACTCTTTCCTATTCATTTTTTCCTGGATGGGGAGTAAGCAGAGACATGAATATGGCACCCTCATAATGATTTAACTAGGGCTTAATGAAATTTTCATCACAACCTGCTGTTCAATTTAATGGCCTTTGAAAGACAATAGAACAATGGCTAGAGGGAAGAAAGGATTTTTTGTCGCACGCATTTGCAAAGCCCAACATTCAGTTGCTCCCCCTCCTCTCTCTCCCAATCTCTTCACAAAGCTGTAGATCTTTTGTTTGTACTGTATATTTTCATTTTAGTAGAGCTGAGATAATGCACAAGCTCTGTAACCATTCTCATGTCTATCTGTGGCCTTTCCTTAATGGAGTCTGTGCAGCTCGTACAACCTCATGCTCAGCAGAGTATTTATGCCCTGCCCAGAGCTCCTTGTTCTCTGCTCTCTCTGATAAAAGCCTGGTCTCCTTCCCACCCATTCCCCCTGCAATCCCTTCCATCCAAAGGCACAAGGTACGCTGTGGCACTGACCACCACATCAACCTAAACGCAAAAGAAATCTCGGAAGTAATATTAAAAAAATGCTCAGAGAATTTGTTTCCCAGCAGACCCTTACTGCGTGCTCCAGCCAAGAAAAGCCAAATTTACAATCCTGCCATGCTCCCGTATGTGCCAGCCTGTTTGTGTCCATACTTCCCCTCCAGTATGCAGGAAATGGTCCTGAAATTTTCTTGTAGGGGCTGTCAGTTCCTGCTTCAGCACTGAGGTGGGCCCTGAGAGCCCTGCTATCAAACATTTGGAGTAGATTTCTGCAACAGGATAGGTGAGTGTAAATGAGAATAGTCTCCTTACTGTGCCCTAGGAAACGAGGCTCTCACAGCTGGCTCTCAGTGCCCCAAAAAGGCAGCTGTAAATACACACACAGCTACCTACGGAGAGCACAACCAGAGCTTCACCTTCCACTCAGGGCTTGGACTCTGCCCCAAACAGGCAAAAATTAAAAATCCTCATCTCTGGTCTTAGTCCCAGCCCACAGAGCACAAGTCCCATCACCACCAGCCAGAGAGAGGGTCTCAGAAAGACACCTGTTCTCCAGAAGTGACACCTAGGAGCCCCAGGTGAGACTTGTTGGCCACACATAATGCAGGGAACACCTGCATTCCCTGCCCGTACAGCACCTGCACCACACATAAACACACCCTGATGTGTCCCTCACAAAAGCTTCCACTACCTCCCAATTTACCTTCTTACCTTTCAAACAATGACCTGCACACTAGATCCTTTCAGAAAACCACTGACACTGATGATAAATAATACTTTTAGTTCTAGACACGGGGAGAGGGGAGCAGTGATGTAAAAGCCCCCAGGTGATTAAAACTGGCTTACTGCAGGCATCCTGAGGAGGTTGCCAGTGTAACAAAAACACCACCAGACTCTCTCTTTTTTGGGAAAAGCTAAAAACGTTAGCTGTGATGGGACACTGATAAAATTTACCTCTAATGCAGAAAAGAACCGTAAGATCTTTAATTCTGCTGGCAAGGAAAAGCCAGCAGAGCAGAAAACGGCACGATTAAAAAGTATACGCATCCAAAGGATCTGGAGAAAAGAAAAGCACACAGGAAATTTTGGCCAGCTTCCCAGGCCTTACCTTCTGGCTCGTTTTTGATGAGCTCTTCCATTTTCCTTTGCTTGAGGGTGTCCACGACATCTGCCAGGCTGCCCTTGCGCCGCTCGGGGGTGCCCAGCGCCGCGCTGGTCAGGGACTCCCCGCCCTGGCGCCCACCTTCTTCTGCCTTCAGGGGTGAGGTAGATGAGTTGTGCGGGGCAAACGAAGACATCACTTTATTGCCATCAACTTCCTGAAAGGGGAGAAAAAACAAGATGAAACGTTCCTTGCTTTTCTTGAAGAAATGGGGGGCGGGGGGGGGAATCGGCGGAAAGAAAGGAAGAACGATCCTTTGTTCTTGGAGTTCATTGCTATTTGTTCTTCTGTTGAAACCTTTAAAAAAGGCAAGCAACGTTTCAAAAACAGCCAGAACAAAGCCCATCCATAAAGCATAAACCAAGATTACAGGCTGGAGTGAACAAAGATCAGCTTGCAAGAGAGAAACATAAAATACAGTTTTTCCCTAATTGAGAAGAAGTGCTGTTCTCATAGGTTTCCTAATAACAATGGTATTGATTACCTGTAATTGTTTGTTCTTTTACAGCTCTCTTTCGAAAAAAACCTTCAATTTTTACAAGGACCATTAATTTCCTGACTTTATAAAGTACTTAGTGCCTTGATTGGCTAGTTGTTTTAAGAAATAAAATAGCAACTAAATGTCCTTCACCATATGCCATATTTTTACTCAGTTCAAGCAGTTCTCCCATCTATAAAGGATGAAGCAATTGCTTTCTGTTTTCTAATTCTGCTCTCTTCTGTCTTAAACCTTCATTTCTTGTAGAAACAGTATTTCTCACAAAGGTGGTCCTAATGACTTTCCCTGGCAGCACAATGGCACAACTCAGCGACTTCCTGGAACGTGCACACAACCCTCCTCACGTGAGAGTCCACACAGGTCTACTCATTAATTTTAATGGAAAGCAAAACTGGCTCCAGCATCTTCAAACCTGCCTTCATTAAGGCAGGAGCCTTCTCCTCCACATCTCCTCCAGCTCAAAGCAACGTTCTCTGCACAATTCCTCCTCCTTTCATGTCTGCTGTACCCTACCCTTCTGCACACAGCTCCCAAACCCATTCTTCCCTCTGCTGATACATGCCATCTGTACCTGAAAAACTTGGGTCAGTGTCTCCAAACAGACTGCAGCAGAGTAATACCCTGCATAAAATATAATGCTGTAAACATGAGTAGTTTTTATTTTGATGTCATTTCCCAGGGTTTGTTTTTTTTTTCACTAGTTTTGTACTCTAGCTGTTTAATGAATATTGTTTTTTAAATAAGCCACTGGATGATCATGTTATATGAGTTACAGACTTGGCTGAAAAAGTCTTAAATTTTTTGTTTTCATTTTTGCACTTCATTTCAAAGGGTAGGAAGGTGCTACATATGTCTATAAATATGCACACACACTGTGTTTAGTGATTTTTGTTATAATTTTATATTTTTTGGAGTAATTTTGATGTCTCCTCTAATAAATCACAGTATTTAAAAAAAATCACAGAAAAAACCCCACTTTTATAAAAGAACATAAGTGGCCACAAATTATTTTAATAAAATCTGAGTAAAGCTACATGGAAAACATGCAATAAAGAAAATAGATTTGTTTCCACAGGCTACTTTGTTGTGGCAAAAAGATTACCTATGGTTAAGAAAACTTTAAATGCAAACAGTTTGGAGCAGCTTGAATGTGTTATATAGAGAATAAATTCCCTAGGAGAATCGGATTTAACTGAGATTACAATCTGGGCCATCATATGCCCCAAAAACCAAACCCAGTGATGTTAATGAGAGACTTTCTACTGACGTCAATGAGCTTTTGACCAAGCCCTAAAAAATTTACCAACTCCAATCAACGGAAATGCTCCTTTTTTTCTTTCCTTCCAACCCCCTCCATTTTTGTTCTGCACTTGAAAAATTCCTAGTTGCTAACACCGGACTTCTAAACTTAGCTGAAGCCAAATGCAGTTTTTTTCACCTATAGACTCAAGTAAACTGATTTTAACCACCAATCTAAACAAGCAAAATGGTTAACTTCAGCATCATTTCAGACTTGATCTAAAATTCAAAACCATTATCACCAAGTGGCAATTTTTTTTCCTACACAGAAGGCTAAAAGAGGAAATATCTTGAAAGCTGCTTTCTTATTCACACTTTGAGACAGATAAGCCAAATATCATCATCCTTAGTTACAGTTTGAAATCTACCTATGCCACCAGTCATGTGGGGAACAGAGTGTTTCTTCATTTTCCCAGGGACCAGTTCCTTCTTTTAATCCAAAGCAGGTCCCAAAGACTTTCCCTCCTGTTTCTGTGTGTCACACATTGTGAATTACAAATACTTGGTGTATTTTACAAAAACACAAAGTATTTCTACCAGCTGCCTAAACCTCAGGTATCACCACTGCTGTTTCCAGGCACATTTGGGGTACAGGCAAGTGGGGTTTTATATCTAAAATATATTCTCATAAAATCAGTTTGTTATAAGAGAAGAAGCACAAGAACACAAGGATTGGACGATTATGTAAAGTAATATAAGATGGTTTTCAGAATCACAAATTGCTTGGCTTTCAAATGAAGCTCACAAGTATTTTTAAAACTCTGCCTTGCTTTCTGGGGAAAAGGAATTGTGAGGGAGACCACGCAGTAGTCTGTGAACAAAGCACCATGAAGGACTCTGAATACTCAGTTCCTAGTGCTTTCAAATGCACTGTGGAACCATGGAAAATAAAACTTTTTTTCCCTGCATTTCAGTTTCTTACCTGTAGAACAGGCACAAGCAATCTCTTATATTATAAAGGCCTTGGAATGATAAATTCATTAATGAGAGAGATAACCTCCTATTACAATGCTGGCTGAAAGCATTTACAACACCACAGCTGGACTTCAGAGCTGGCTGAGAAAGGAAAGTGTTCTACACAGATCTTTTTAAAAAGGTAAATGATACACTAAACACACAATCAAGAAACCATCCCCTGCAAAAAGTTTCTCTGGAGCTCTCGGTTAGGTGCACACGTATGCAGTGTTTGCATATCACATACATGCTATTTATACACTTGGGGGATTTTAGCCTCAATCAAAACACATATACAGTGGGGGAACAGCTGCAAGCACATCTCAGTGGGCTAAATTACAGCACACCAGTGAATTATTCATTCAGAAGGATGTGTGGCAATCACACATCCATGGCGTGATTGCAATCCAAGAGGAATCCTCGGCTCTCTGTGCTGCTGGAGGAGAGCTCAGCCCAGCTTCGGCTGCTGAGGCCACTTCAGCAGGAATCCTCCAGCACACAGCTCCAGAACCTGCTTCCCCACAAGCTCAGGGTCCTTTTATTCTGCCATTCACCACAACAACAACATGTGCAACAGTTACCTTGGCTTTCACTTCATGTCCCTCTCTTTTATTTTGTTCTTTTTTATGCCATTACATGGAGACATCAAAAAGCTCTCAATGGGTCTGGATTTTTACTACTAGCACATAAAAAGAAAGGACACTTCCACCACATAAAACCTGCTCATGTCAATAGCTGCATAAAGCCAAAAAACTCTAAAGAAAATCCTCTGACGCTGCATACAGAAGTTCAACTGTCCCCCTGAAAACACTCAGAGAAATCCTCAATGGCAAGAAAGGCACGTCAGCAACAGTTTAAAATCAATCCCCTGAGAAGAAGTTCCCTCCCAACAAGTGAGATTTAGCAGGCTGTGTTTTTAAAAGGACTGACATGACTTCCTCCAGTTTCACAGAGAGAACAGGAACAGCACTGTAAAGTGGAATTAAGAAACATCAATATCCACTACTGACATTGCACAATTAAGTCCATCAAGCCACACACAGGACCCATCTCGGAGCCAGCAGAGCAGTGGACAAACACTTTTCCTGGAGAACAGCCTCTCCCAGCTGCATAGCCATCTCACCTGCTCAAGTTTGATTACATTCCAGCCTCTGGCACTGCTAATCCTGGTAGCAGTTTGATGCAGGCAGCAGCTGCCCGGAGGACAGGGCTCTGCTGCTCACCTGCCCTGCCAACTGCTCTGCTGATGGGTGCTGGCCAGCATCTCCTGGGCTGGGATGGTACTCACCAAACACCTGAGGCTGCTGCTTCTCGCTTCCCCCCTTCAGGAAGGCAGACAAGGACTGCACAGATCCTGCTGAAGCAAACCCTCCAGCCCCCTCTCTCCCTCCCAGCAGCACAAAAGGGACCAGCCCTCGTTTCGTGTCTTCTGCTCCTCTTCCAAGCCAGAATCCACAGGAAGACCTGCTCATTTACAAGAAAGTTGCCTGGATATTGCCAAACAGCTTTCCACCTATGGAGGAAATACCTCTTCCAAGGTTTAATGATAAAACAGGCTTCTGCCCTTTCAGGATGAGGTCAATAATCTTCCTTTGTTAATCTTGGGCAAGCTTTACTTAATCTAGCCCCCTTGTCACCTTTGTGATTGACAGGAAAAGTCATGTCACTGGACAATGGACTTGTCCTCACTGAGCAATATCTTTTTTAAAGATTACACAATGCTACCCTTGCTCTCATAAAAAGTGCAAACATTGTGCTGTTAAAAGAAACTCTTCATTCCAGCTGTATCTTTCAAATTGTCTCCCTCTGTTTCCAGGGTCCAAGGGAGGCATATTTCAGTTCTACAGAGGAACATTTAAAGGCTTAATGAAAAGAAACAGGTTGTACTCGGTGAGATCTCCAAAATATCTTAGTGCTCTAAATAGATCTCATCTTCTCCTTCCTCATCTAGAGATGCACATTATTCCTGTCTGCAATTAAACTCAGACACCCTGCTTCTGTGACATTAAAATTTTGTCCCAAACCAACCAAGAATCGAAGCAGAAGAAAACTGAGAACTAAGTCTGAAACTGTTAATTACCACCATATGGTATGCATGAAGTCTGCATCTGCAGGGAAAAAAAATATATATATCATGAGAATCAAGCTGCTGGTTTTGCAGCCAAAAACACCTGGAATAAAATACTTGTCTTTAAAACAAGCACAGATATTGTCTGATTTTAAGAAGCCTGTGATCCTAAAAGCAACCAAAAAGGTTCTTTTTTCAAAGCTGGAATGTTGCCCATGCTTCACTCTTGCAGAATGTGCAAAGAAGACCAAAGGCAGGGTTTTTTCTCTGCTTTCTACATTAGACATGTAGGCCTATCTCTTTTATAGTCTCCATAGTGACCAGGAAGCTGATAACAGTATGACATAAGAGATAATCAGAAAACAGAGTACTTCACTCTTCTGAAGACAAATGATTCTCCAGCAATTTAGTACCATTTCCTATTTTTAAAAATTTATTTTCCCCAACAATATTTTAGGAAATGAGTATCTATGTGTAAGATTCAACAGCACAGCTACTTCAAGTGAAAATCTGGAAGCTGTAGAAATACTTCCATTGCCCACAGGAGGCCCACCAGCAATTACAAGAAAACTCAACTTGACGTCTCCAGTATTTGTTAATGTTTAAAAGAAACAAAACAGACACACAATATTCACAAAGCAAGAATTATCTTAATTTTTGCTTAAAAAAAAAGCATTCCATTTACAATCATTGCCTCAATTAATGCAATTAACTTACTTCAGGAGCTTGAGTGCCATTGTCTTTCAATGGGAATCGTATTTTCAAATCACTTAAGTGGTTTGGAAAACTGTCCCCTTCTAAATGCTGTGTCACAGGGGCTGCAGAGCAGGGATTACCACAGCCCTGGATTATGGGGGCTGTCAGCCTGGCACCCTCAGGAAGGTGAAACAAACCCATATTCCATAAAGCTTCCCAGGGGACACTGTGCCTTTCACATGCAGGAATTTCTTTCCTTCTGTCTGGTATTTAAACAGTCTTGGGTCTGCAGTCAAGTTGCTCATCAGTGGTGGAGAGGAATGATCCCAAGGAGATTGAAAAGGAAACAGTGGAAGACCCCTTAAGCAAAGAGGAGACCACAGAAGGTCACAGAAGGGAAAGACAGGTGGAAAAGGATAAAGACACTGCTGGAAGTAAGAACTGACACATAACCCAAAGAGGGATAAAAGGGTTAAGGGCACCATCTAAAGATCCAAAGGTTATGGGTCTGCAATCAGATCCATGAAAAACAACCACTGCCCTTACTCTGATTCTTTCTTCTCCTAGGACTGTGGTTTTAATGATGGCAATCACAGCAGAGAGTGAGGAAGGAAGGGAATGGATCAGAAGAGTCAGCTGAAGAGGCCATGGTGGCAGAGAACTTTCACCTGAATTAGGTGAACTAAACACAGTGAACAGAGATGCACTTTTTGTTTTCTTTTTACTGTGACCATGCTCCTACCATCAAGAGAAATACAATCAAGTAAAATACTGATTTGGCTTTACTGACACAACGTGTTTGGAACTCCACGATCCATATCCTGGAGCTACTACCAAGACTTAGACAGTCCTGATGACATCTTGTTCTCCCTCTAAAATGTTAAAATTTCACTTTGTAATGGAATATTACTTATTTTTAGCAATCCTTACTAGCTCTGGTCCTTCAGCTTGTATTTATTTGACATAAAGGGCTGTACCTAACTGAAGACCTCTTCTTGATGAAGCAGAAGATAGACTGGCAGAGGTTTCAGTGGGAAGACTAACAGGTATTTTCAGTGCTTGCTATCCATGAACCTGGCTGAAAATGGTTCAAAGCTCCAAAAGACAACCATCTGCCATAGGAACTGTACATCAGACACTTTGCTCTCTTTTACCTTTTTCCTCCATATGTAAACTGAGATATTAATGAATAGTTCCTGCAGCTTGAGGCATTTTATATAATTGATATAAAAAGCCCAGAGATTACTGGCTAAAAGCCCCACAGTGGTTGTGTTTTCATTTTTATTGATGCAATAAAGACTCAGCCCTTATATTACTCTTCCATGACTCCGTGGGGCACCACAGCCCAAGCACCCCAAACTGGAAATTGGGAATTCTCTCATATATCAAGTGCCACCCCGCAGTATCTGACAGGAACACTGAAATGCACCTTGGCTTTTTCCAAACACCACAATACTCAGACTACTGCCACAATTGCAAGAACAAGAGGAAATCTCAAACAAGGTTCAGAGATGAGCTGCAAGAACTGGTGGCGTTGACACAAAAGGAATAACTTATAATCCGTTTTGTGCTGATTTCTAACTTCATCCTCTGAGATTTAGAGAGCATAGGAACAGATTTTTCAAGGATTTAAGTATCTACAGATAGAAGGAGGTGCCTAGTGGGATTTCTGAAAATGCACAACAACACACATATTCAGTTAATTCTCTCTGACTTCACTTTAAGTGCCTGAAAATAAAGAGGTGGAACCAGCAGAGGTGGCTGGGTGACTCCGTGTGCCTCTTCACCAGACCATTATCAGCCTATCTGATAACCAATGCCTTAAAACAAACATTTCTCCTCTGGCTGCTCTGCATTCCAGCCCATCCCCAAACATACAGCACAAGTTCAGTATTTCTTACTGCTTATCCCATCATTTCTACTTGATTTATTAAAAAGCAAAGAATTGTATGCAAACGGTGGATCTGTTTGTAGTAAAAATAGATGAGAAAATGTTGTGAGTGAAATTTTAGAACTTTTTTATATTGAATGCCAAGCATGGGTTTGTTAAATTATTTTCTTCTGTGGTCTATACTTTGGTTTTATTTTTAGCCCACCTCTTTGTCCCATTTCTTGCAATGAAGTGTTCCCCACATATAAAAGTAATTTGCAAATCTTTAAATATTAAACACAGTAAAATTGTAAGAACTACCTTGTAATGAGTAGATGTGGTTAGTGACATGATTCCTGACACCCATACTCAGACCAGGTCTCTCCCACTGCTTCTTTCTCTGGCTAAACTCATTTCAAGAAAATAACGCAATACAGGATTACATCTATTTGCTCTCAAAACACTTAACAAACAAAACTGGCATTCTGAGAACTCCTAATATGTTAGCTATAACCTGCAAAAACAAAGAACATGTTGTACTACAAGAGCCTTGTTATCTTTGTGCTAGTAATCTTCATGCTTAAAAATAATAAATAAAGCTCTGCAAAAGCACTTTTAAGACTTTTATGAGCTCTTCCCTGAGGGACTAAAGATCGCCCGTAAGACCTTGCTAAACAAAAAATAAGACTGCTTATCAAAACAGCTTGGTAGAGGCTTCAGCATACATTAAATCCTTCTAATAGTTTGGAAATCATGCAGTATAAAACGATTATCTTTGTAAAAATACAAGCTTACTAACCAGATACAACAACTCTGGCTTGTGAGTGTAATAAAACCTATGTTGAGTGTCAAAGGCAGTTTGATCACCAGCTTTGTTACTGTGAAACAAACCCATTGTCTGTGCTAATTCCTTGGAAGGAGGGGAGAGGACTATCTGCACAGAACTCGGGATAAAAGGAATGCCATGGGCCAGCAGTGGCTCCTGGACTGCTCCCAGCTTTCACACTTCAGCTCCTGCAGATGGAAAGGGATGGCAGATTACTTCATCTGCTCTCTGGTAGCCTGCAAAAACTTGTACCAGGCAGATGATTTCACTTCATTCCTTAGGCTGGGTGGCTGACAGGAAAGTAAAGAAATGCCACACATTAAACAGTTGTGATGCCTCAGGTTTGGCTTTTCTAAATTTCACATTCTGTGCTGCTTTAGTGTGTGGGTCTGGGTTCACATCAGGGATGGTGAGCTCTGTGCACAGAGCAGGGAGACAAAACAATTCCTGCTCCAGCTGGGCACCAAGGACAAATGATCCCAATCTCAGGCCAGGAGCACAAACCCCGTGGGCTGGAGAGAGAAAAACAAGCAGGGTGGGACTGGCTGGGCTAAAGCTGGGATGGGACACTGAACTGCAAGGTGCAAATGGAGCAGAACTGATCCCAGGGAGAGACCCCGTGCCCGGCCGGGCATTTTGGGGCCGTTTTGGGTCATCTTGGGTGCAGCCCTGGCTGGGCTCTGGTGCTGCCCAAGGTGCATCCATGGAGGAGATTCTTTCAATCAATCCCTGCTTTATTCTGGGACTCTGTCCAGTCTCTGTTCCAGGGCAGCCTTCCCAAGGCATCAGTTCTGTGAAAGGTATGTGGTAAATCCACTGCACTTCTTAAATAATCATGTTCTGCATGATATACGTTGTGTATTTTTCATGAGCCTTCTCAATTCCCATCTGTTTATCTACTTTTACCTTGCATTTGTTCTTTTGCTTTTTTAGATTATAACAAGACTTAGAAGACAATAACCATCAGAAGAGTCTTTGCCTCCACAGAGATTAGCATCACACTATTTCTTTCTTCTGAAAGCAATCTTCTGGAAGTTTTCCTTTCCAAGAAGGGCCAGAAAACAGAACTTTATTAAAATGGAATAGCAACTTGAGAAATAGCCTCACTGTGTCCACTGGAGTTTACTACAGCATAAGAATAGGAATTAAAATAAACCTCTTTTGATTCAGAATATTCACCTCATTTATTTTTGAAATGAATATCACCCAGCCCAAGGAAACTCATGGATCTGCTCTTACCCGAGCTCTTTATTCTGCCACCTGCTCTTCACAACTTCAGTTACTTTGTCTACAACTAACTCTCTTATATTTTTAAAGTAATGTTACAAGACTTTGCCAAGCACTAACTGGTTTAACCTTCTTTAACAGTTATTAACAGACTTGCTTTCTCTCCAAAATTTATTTCCCCAATTCTGCTCTTTTATAAATTTGATTTTCTTCCTACCTACAACCGTTACACAATTTTAGTGAAACAGAATTTGGAATTCTGGTGTAAACCAAAAAAGTTTTCTCACCTTTGGAGGAAGAACTGCACAGGATATAAAAAGAAAAGGAATATCCATATTCTGTGCTTATAAAGAGAGAATAAACCCTTTCACAGAAAGGCAGTTCCACAGAACATGCTTACAGAGTAGGAATCAAACTTATTTGCATCTTGCACACTTCAAAGGACAGTATTTGATCAAAACTGCCAAACAGATCAGGATAATTATTAAAAACCACTATGACAGGAGTCAATCAATGTCACACTGATCCATAAGCACAGTACAGGCTGGAGCTCGTTCAGAATTTGTCAATGCCCACCCAACACCTCTGTGGTCCTGCACACAGCTCAGGGCAGGAGCAGGGGCTGCCCTGCCAGGCTCCCAAGAGCAGGAGAGGCAGAGCACACTCAGCTCCCAAGGGTCACCAGGAACCAGCTCCCTGCTCTGGCTCTTCCTGCACCTCAGAGGGTGACATCGTGTGCTACTCCAGGGAGCAGCATGATGTCATTTCACCATTTAAGTCCCATTCTAAAGCTCACCCAAGCAGAGCTGAAACAAGATTTAAAATGTACACAGACCTCACCAGTTCAGACTGTGGTTGAGTGATGCAAAAAACCCTAATAAATTCTAATTTATGACAGATTCCCAGTTGTTCTCACTCTGCAGATGAGTTATTCTTTCTTCTGTTTCTGTAAACTGCAGTCAGCAGCACACACTGCCTACTATGAAGAGACCTTTGTGATAAGATGATATCAAGGGATGTTGTGACATTCCTGATTAAGAATTACACAGTAAGCAAACTGTACAGAAATGCTAATTTCCCTCCCCTTTCTCATCACTTACCTAAATTATTCTGAGTAATACAAATGATCTTTATTAGCTTTAAAGCAGTTCATTCTCATTCTCTTATATCATTTCATTAAAGAAATCAAATTCCTGCAGATGACTAAGTGCACAACGTATTCTCCTCAACAATTAACTTCGTGCACTGATGTACATCATGTTCACAAACAAACCAAAAAAACCCCAAGGAACATCAATTCTTCTACAGTCACAGCCAACTACCCACCATCAGCAGAGAATGAATAACTTTTGCTGGAAATAGCCCTTCTTCCCCAAATTCCTCTTTGAATCACTGATTTCTCAGTATTCCCTGTAGTTTTCAGTCATCATGAAGTGATGCTGAAAAACCCACAGAATTGCCCAACCCAAATAAGAAAGGCACAATTTTCTCCACTTGGACTGGAAAGAATGTAAGGCTGCTTTATGGTGAGGAAGCACTGCTTGGCTAACAGGGCATGGTTTCACAAAATCTCTCTTTCTGCTCTCACATTTATTAAAATTGGGTCTCAGGATGTGATCCAAGCAGGTGCCACTGTGCCCACCAGCACTAAGCTGATGTACAGAGGGTTTCTAACAAAAAGTTCTCTGCAATGCATTCATTATACCCAGCAACATCAAACAGGGAAAAGTAATTAAAAAGCTCCTATTGAGCACCTAGAGACCTTGAGCACAGAGAGGGGGTGAACACAAAGAGAGGGTATTTGGTTTTGAGTCACAATTCATATAAATATATATAAATACATATATGTATATGTGTATGCATATATATATATATTTATTTCTACACATTAGAAGACATTACAGCGCATTTTGAAGGGTTTTCTTATTTTCCTCTTCCCTTCTGGTCTATGAGTGTCTACCCTTAGAGTGTATATATATTTAAGCATACTCAGAAGAGTTATATACATTTTTTTATTTCTGTTTTTTTAATCTTCAGATGTACATTTATGTGGGAATGAGTTATTAGAAAAATAAACTGCCTGGACAGATGCAATTACGTGAAATAAAAGTGAAAATCACATGCACATGACACATAAAGGGGAACAATGCTGAGAGCTGATTTGTCTGTTACAAGGGGTAGAAGTGAGACAGGCAAGAGTGGTTCCTCTGGAAGGCACCCTGTCCTCCCCATTCCCCTCTGGCACTACTGGAGGCTGCACTCCCACATCTATAGAGAGCCCTTCTCAATATACTTTGATTTATTTGATTTTTTGATCAAACACTACAGAGTGTCTCATAATTTCAGGTTCAGAGAAACTTTCAAAAATATAGGGTCAAGAGATGCTACAATGACATTAAGTCACAACTTCTGATCTAAACTGCATCCAGCCAGCTCAGACTGGTCCAGACAGGTCTGAGCCAGTCAGAACCAGTTAGAACCAGTCTGATGTGGCTGGATCCAGTTTGAACCAGCCTGAGCCCAGCCCCTGCTCATCCAGACTGGGGGGTATAAACCACAGTTACCCAAATCAGCCAAACCATCCCCTCCAAGGGAGAACACCTGGGACTAGGAAGGCCCATGGAATCAAACAGCAGCTCCTAAACTACATTTCCAGTGATGGAATGCAGAACTTCTGAGGACTGCCTAAAACCCCCAATCTTTCTGTAAACTGTTTTCTGTTAAGATCTTGATCACCAACACGCTTTTCCAGATTTCAGCACATTTGTTTCCTACAGGAGCTGGCCAGAACACTGAACAGCTCAGCAAGAGTTGCAGGAGATCCCCGTGAGCAAACTGCACTGAACTCCCCAGGTTATTGTCAGTGAACAATGGGATCACATTTTCAGAAGACTAAACTGTTCTGGAAATCTCACTTCCTGAACACTTCTGATTCCAAGCCCTTGTGTTTGTTTATTTTCATGTCAGCTATTATTCACTTCAAGACAAAGTAAAACTTTCTTCCTTGGAAGTAACAGAGTAAATTAAGAGCTCAGATGATGCACAGTGATAAACAAAATACAGCCAGAATTTCCTGCTGAAATGCCTCAAATCTTGGTAGTTAATCTTAAATTTTACTGTAGGGCTTAAGCACTACTGGAAAGAAACATAATATCCAGTAAAGACACTAAGGAGAATAAACTGGAAAACAGAGAGCAACAACCAGCTTTGGAAATTGCTGGTCATTCTTCTGAGTGCAGGGCTGAATTACTCTGACACAGATTAGTGGAAGTTTAGATGAAAGTATCTGTGTTCTGCTTCTGAAACAGCAGAATGTCCAGCTAAGCATGGGGACAAACAGAACAGTGCCTTTCAATTGTCACCTACATTCCACATAGCTGCTCCCCACGTATTTTCTGGGTCATATCTATCTGCTTGCTTTATTGACTCTTTCTTTTTAACTGCCCTCAGCACTGAAGAGTCAATACAGCAACAAAAGAAGAACTGGACTCTGCTTTGCAGACATATCATCAAAAAAACCAGTTAAGTACCATTTGCAAAGTGTTTATTACTAGGGATGATGTGAAGCAAAAAAAGACAGAGCATATTTTCAAACCCTGGGTTAAGTTATAGCATTATAGGCAATTAATAGAAATATCATATTTTTATGCAACTAAATTTGACCTCAAAAGCCACAGCAAGACAGAAAACATAGGACCCTTTAATGTCATTTTCCAGTCATTTATCTGACTATAACCACACTTTAAAGCACTGAGGTCAGCTGGTCATGCAGCATGACCTACACTTCTGACTAGCAAGCACTGCATTTGACTGGAGAGTAAATAAGGGACTGACACTCCATTAACCTTCACAAGTACAATTATTTATCAAAACAGTTCAAAAGACTACCCGACAGAGAACTGATAAATCTGGAAGCAAAAAAGGAAACTGCAACAGCACAAACTGATCTTCTGCTGGTGATGAAGAGCTATTTCCTACCACAATTCCTGTGGCAAGTCCTCCAGCCAGTTTTAACACAGCCCTCCATTTCAAAGGGCTGCACCTTAAATCACAGTGGCTTTGACAAAATCTCAGAGCTTTCTTTTTTCATTTTGTTCCTTTTTTTTTCTCATTTTCTTTCTCAGAAATAATACAGGCTAGTATGTATATACAGGACTTCAAAGACTGCCCTCAGAAATGCATGCAGAAAGTTCAGAGGAGCTAGCCCTACCTGTCACAGCACACGGAGCAGCTGAGACGACCACGATACCCAGAGTGTCCCCACACAATTTCAGAAAGCTTCACCCCACACACAGGACCACCACTCCACTCCAGCAGGCTGCAGCTCCTGCCCTCCTTGTCCCCCAGCCCAGCCTTTGCTGCCCTGCTGCTGCTGCTGCAGTGCCCCTGTGTGCCCTCTGTGCCCTCTGGGCTTGGTCAGTGCCCCTGGGCACTCCAGGGCTCGTTCCCTGCAATGCTGCTCACCTGTCCTGCACACCTGGAGCCAGCTGGGGATGGTTGGGCACAGCCCACCCCAGCCACCCCTGACTCTGTGCCTACACTTCTGCACTTTTGGTTACAGCCAAGGATGACACCTGCTCCCAAAATTCCTGTTTGCTGAGGATGTCTGTCCATCATTTTCCCACCACCATGTGAACTTTATTTCTTTTATTACAAGACCTGTGCTGGTTGTCAGCTCCGCCAAATTTCTGGAACATCTCTCTGTAGTGACATTCTACCCAAATTCTGCCCTGAAGCAGGGGCTGGAGCTGCTCATCAGCAGCTGTCAGCTGCCATCAGCCACTCTGACTTTCGGACTGCAGAAGCACTTTGCACTTCCAAAGATGGGGAGGTTTCTTCAAAATCCTGTACCAGAAAGGGTCAGGAGGGAGAATGAAGGGCAAACAGCTCTACCTCATGAGGATTCTGTTATGATCTACAGCCCATCACTGCCATCTTGTCCTGCACAGTGGTTTTCCTTTGGCAGTACACACCCCTCTACCTCACTACACCCTGGGTCATCTCCAGCCTCTCTCAGACGCACAGGTGGGAACAATCCCCAGGTGTTCACCCCTGGGGCTGCAGCTATCACAGCAGAGCTCCAAAGAAAGCAGTGCTGGGCAGCAAATGAAGCACCCTCCTTGTCTTTGCTCTCCCCTCTGGATCAGTTCCCTGCTTGGTAAAAATGCATCAACTCCATGAACACAACAGCTCACCCAGCTGCCTCAGACCTTCTTTCTGCTGGTCACAAGGCAAGGACCCCAAAATGCAAAAACCAAGAGATAAGGGAGAAAAAAATCATTTAGATAAGGGAGAAAAAAATTATTTGAAGGGGAAGAGGCTTTTCTCTTATCAAATAGCCCAAAACACAGTAAAAGGAACAGGAAGTGCTGACTGACATCAAGGTCAATTTCTACTAAATGTCATCTAATAAAGGGGAAAGATTGACTTGATAATGCCTTTTTAACAGAGGATTTATTACACTCATACCATACAGAAAAGCATAATCCTCATTATATTAGTTACCTTATTTCAGCTAGTGCAAACAGTTTATTCCTTAAAGACAATAAAAGGAAATGGATTATGATTTTAAACCTTCTGCACACTTTACCTTATACATATTAAAATAATCATGTTTAGGGGACTGAGTACTTTTTAAACCCCACTCATAAAATTGATATCCTGAGGTCTAATGTTTATTTTTTCCCATTGACTTCCAGATGAAATGCCTGAAATTGCAAATACTTGCCCCTTGCCAACTCCTTGTCTTGGAAACTCAACGTTTCTTTTTTCTTCTCCCATTAAGAAAGGGTTCTGTACTCAGACCTTACTGACAATTCTTGGGATGTGCAGGAGGCACTATAATCCATCTGGCTATTGGAGAGCTCTGCACTCAGAGCTCAGCAGAGCTAAGCAGCCCCAGAACCTGTCCTCTGCCAGGTACCCAAGCAAAAGGGAGCAGCACCCAAAGCCTTCCTTCCACCAGAAAATGCACGAGAGAGGATTTAACTGCGAGTTAATTGAACAAATCTCCACAGCATCATTTATGAAATGGTGTCTGAGCCAGCCAGAGCATGTTTTCACTTGGGATTAGAGCTGTTCAGCAGCACCTCAGATGCACCTGCTGCAGACACCACTGTCCTTCATGGAAAAGCATCTGGTTTTAAGCAGGAGACATAGCTGTTAAAATGTGAATGATTCTGCTCCAAGTAGTGCCAGAGAAGCAACAAAACAGCAAAAAATGTTTAGAAATACATGGTGGAGACAAGAGTCCCATACACTGAAAGGACAGTTTGAGACAAGGGAATGTGATATCACTCTTCAAATGCAAAAACATTTACTGCAGAAAAGAGCACCTTTCCTCCTGCTGCAGTGGCTAGGACAAGAACTACAGAGAGAAAACTGATGCAGGAAAGATGACACAGGAGTGATTTTCTAAAGGCAGAGACAACAACACCCTGGGCCAGACAGACCGGGAGGTTCTGAGCCTCTGTCTTGAGTAACTCCAAGAAGCCAGACTATTATCTGAAGGAAATGGCATTGGCACAGCTGATCCCTGGATGGAAGCTGGGGCTGGGTGACCTCTCCAATCCCTCCCAGCCCTGCAGTTCCATCAAGTGCAGGCTGACAAATGGTGAGGAATGGATGTGCTCATTCAGTAGGAGCTCTATAGCTCTGCAAGGGACTTACTCACTAAGCTGGATCAGGGTTTTTTAGTTGTGTTTTGCTCTGGATTTTTTTTTTTTTCAGATAAATCAATAGGCTTGGGCCATTTTCCAAAGATGTGATTTGGTAAGTTTCAAGCCAAACCTCTCAAGCTTTACTCATGAGATAAGTGCTAAACAATGAGCCAGATTCATCAAAGCTTTATAGACTTACTTAAAAGAAAAAGAAACTGATTCAGCCAACTCATTTCAAGCCAAATCAGGCAGTTGAAAATCTATTCCTGAGATTCGGAAAATCTGTCTTTTTTTAAAATATTTTAAAAATATGTTTTGAGAGTCCCTCTTTTGCAAGAGCCTCAGGCAACTCTGTCAAGAAACTGTTTTTTGGGATTTTTCAGTCTGATTAGGAGTGGTGTATTCCTCATGTCTAAAGGAGATAGCTGAAATACATGTGTTTGTACATACACACCTAAATATTTTTACATATACACTTATATATACAAGCAACATAAGGATTCAAGAAGATTTTATCAGAAGTTTGGCTATTAAAGCAGTGGGTTTACCTTTCAAAAAGGCTAAAAATGAATTTGCTTCTTTACCACAAGACAAAACACCCCCAGTAGTGCTGGACACCAGGATACTCTACTAAGGCACAAAGCTAAAGCCAGTTCCCTGCTCTCAGGCATGTTCATGAGCATTAGCACATAAAATCTACCAAACCCCTCAGCACTGACCCTTAGAGAATTTCCTCAAAGAAGGTTCATCCCATGTTCTTTCAGTGCTTGGTGTCTCTACCAAGGAGGGTAACAACTGGGCTAAACAAGCCAGTTTTTGTGTGCACCCACAAAAAACCTCCCAGAAGCACCAAAGCACTTCAAACACGGCATCAAATGTCAGCAGGAGAGGGGAAGACACAGCCTGGTGTCATCTAACCAGGATGGGTCCCAGTGGTGACTGGGGATGGAGGAAAGGACCCCCTGCCTGCTGGCTGGCATCCCACTCGTGGCTTCTGAGCTGGAGGAAATCTGGACTGAAAATGCTGAGCTGGTGATGCAGAGATTTCTGTGCAGAAACAGGGGAAAGGCCTCTACCCTCTGCCTCCCACAGACACTGGTAATTCCCCAGAACACCCCTTTTCAGAGGCAGAAAGGTGATGTCCCTACAGTGAAGGACCACTGGATGGCTGCCCCTCCAGCCCAGCATTTGCTGTAAACATTTATGTCAAAGCAAGGAGAAAGCGTTCAGAACCTTGCCACGCTTTCTTTTCGTGCTCCTGTTCTTTGCAAGGAACCTGCTCCTTCCGAGGACACGGAAAAACATGGGACTTTGAACTGGAAACCCTGAAGATCAGCGAGCCTACCTGCTAATGAGCAACCTGCTATTGAAACGAGCTCGTTAGCTTTCATTTCTGCTGGCTGCTGATCGATTCATGAGCCGCTTACGTGGCCTCTGTAAGCTGTACATAAATTATCAAACACATTGATTTCCCCAAATAATAAATCAGGAAGTCGGTTCTTTCCATATCTCTAGTATAACTGCTTAGCTCAGTGGCCTTCAAAATTCAACCAAAGGAAACAAGGATAACATCAGCGCTCACAGATACACTGCATCTGAAATGGCAAATATTCTGCTGCAAAAATAAGCTGTGCTGGCATCCCAGGGAAGCGAATAAAAACTTGCCTCTGAAAATGTTACATACAAAACGCACAGAATTTTGCATCAATCCTTGTGTAGGTGGCAGCTCAAGAAATTCACAGTAAGGAACAATTGTCTCCAGCAGGGAAAAATCCAAGATTGATCATCATCTTTTCCCATCTCACACAATTAAATTTCTACAGCCATCTTCATCTGACTGAGGTGGTCAAAGCCCTATGGCATCCCAGAGTCAGCGCTGAGTTTTGGAGGTGAAAGCATTTTCTCTTGTGCACTGGCAACCCCCAGAGCACAGGAAGAGAACCTGACAAACACTCCTCAGCCAGCACCGGAGGAGGAAGGGAAAGCCTCCTCAGCCCAAACCTGCACCCGTACCATTTCCATTTCCAGCACACACGGACACCTGCAAGGCCAAGCTGGCCAATCTGATTTCACCTGGCCTCCCAAGTGTTTCTGAAAGTACATCAAAAAGTAATGCTCTGGACATGTATGCCTGCAAATTTCCAAGCACTTCATAACACTGATTTGCAATAATTTGCCTAAGGTCATGTGGGCCTTGATCCAAAGCCTATTAAAGACAAAGCAGTCTTTATAGTGACTTCAAAGAGCTTTGGATTGGACCCACGGCGAAGCACTGCATAGTAAATAGAAAAACCAAGAAAAGAAAACCTGGTCTAAAGAAGAAATGCCATCCTCTCCTTAACTGACTCAGTTTACTGAAAAAGATGGGAACGTGGGATTTGATTTTCCTGTTGTGCACCACACTGCCAGCCCAATGAAACGGCTCTTTCCTTTTCCCACCCAACTGCACTGCTGGGAGCAGGATTCCATCTGAAGCACAGCCCAGCACGGGAGCTGCAGCACGCTGCAGAGGCATTTCCATCACCTTGACCCTCCGAAGCAGCAGCCCCAGAGCAGCTCCCTGGCGTGCCCCTGGAGAGCTGCGGCAGTCCACGCCAGCCCAGGGTGGTGCCAGGATGGGAGGCTCGCTCCAAAAGAGCGGCAAGCTTAGGACTAAATGCAATAACAATAAGGAGTTAAAATGTGCAGACCAGAGAACATCGCTTAATCCCAGTTTACTGAAAGGACATGTCATTTTTAGAAAGTTGTCCAAACAACTGTCTTAATATTCTACACCAAAGTGGCTATTAATCAAACAACAAAGGCCCAATTAACACATAGCTGTTGTCACCTTGATGTTAAAAGCCTCTCCCTTCCCCCTTCTTTCTTTGTTTTTGTCTTTAATGTTACAACCTAACCCAAAAATGCCTCAGGGCCCTACAGCAAAAAAAAAAAAAAAAAAAAAAAAAAAAAAAAAAAAAGACAAGATACAGAGAGGGAGACAGGGAGGAAGGGAAGAGGATGGAGAAAAGTGGGGAGGGGAGAAAAGGAGAGAGAGGGAGAGAGAGAGAGAGAGAGTCTTAAATACCATCTCTCCTCTAGGCAGCAATTTCCACAGATGAAGAGGTCACCACTGTTTAACAGTGTGCTGCCACGTTAATTTAGTATGACAAGATAAAGCAGTAATCTCTGCTTGAAGAGGCTGTAAACCGCCTGCTATCCAGGGACATGCTCGAGTCGATTTGCACTGTATATCACTTTATACAATTGCCGTGACAAAGCCCCCTGAGTTCCCTCATGTAAATCTCTCTCTCTCCCTCTCAACTTCGCTGCCAGTCAGGCCCGGCGGATCCCGGTAAGCCCTGCAAACTTGGTGCCTTACGCATGCCAGCGCACCCCAGAGCTCCCCTCCTCCCCCCGCCAGCAAAAGATGTTTAGGACTTTGATAATCCATTGATCCCACTTCCATATCGGCTTGTATTTTTCAATCTGTCGTGTTAAGTTGTCAGGGAGGGCGATTAAACCGATGTTTCATGTTCCCAGATTTGCGTTCCTGGGAATGATAGTTTTCAAAGCCTTTCTTGCTAGGTTCTGCTTAAAGATTATCCCTAAGAAAGCTGATGTGAATATTATTACTGGCATAAACCTGGTAATAAAACCATAAAGTGTTTTAGGTAAAGACATTTTAGAGATATTCAGGGTTATAAACATAAGAGTTTAAAGCTGGATAGAATTTGGAGTGCTTAGGAAAAAAAAAAAAAAAAAAAGGGAAAGAAAAAAAAGCGCCCTGTCAGGCTGTGGAGTTTTCTCAGCACGAAGGAAAACAACATATGTAAAAGGGAAAAGGGAACTGGCGTGTCTGTGTGGAGTAAATGGAACTCCAGAGCCACGGAGGAGGGCAGGGCAGGCAGACAGGAGCGAGGAGGAGGCAGAGGAGTGTGGCAATGCCGTGGCTGGAGCTGAAGGATGGAAGGAAACACAGCCACAGCCACCCCAGCCAGGGATGCTGCACAGCTGAAAACACCCCTCCGTGTTGGGCAAATAGGGGGAGTTTCCTGCAATATGTTGCAACTCTCAGATGCCATACTGCAGCTCTACAAGATGCAAGTTTTAAATTATGTCTCCCTCTACTTCACATTTAATTTGTGTCGTTTTCCTATGGCCTGCAGGCACGATACAAGTCACAGCACACAATACACCCAACACGGTGCCAAAATGTGAAGCTGTGCACATGTACATATCCCCATTTTCTGGATTAAACACAGAGGAGGACATAAGTAGAATTAAAACACATGCAGCAGACAGGTTTCTACAGAGTAAGGCTGGAATTTTACTACAGTTTCTTAACCAATACATTGCTATGCCTGCGCAGAGCATTTGGACTTGCAAAAATGACCAAGCAAGGCTAAATCAAATCTTTAACAGGTTACATACGTTCTCTGTAATCAATTAAACTGAACAATAAAATCTGATGTTCATTGCAGCTGATACTAAGACAGAAAAATGCTTTATTAAGCATCTGAATTTCTAATAACATTTGATAATTCTCTAAATTTTAAAAGGGAATTGATGGAATTAATGGCACTAGAATTAATGCCATTTTTCAACACTAAGAGAACCTTCCCAAAATGGCTTTTTTATGGTGTTTTCTTTCTTTATTCTCCCATACATGTTGCTAACCAACACATGATTTATTATTTGAACTTAACACTACTTAATAGATATACAACAAAAGGTTTGCTTTTAGGGAATACCCAATTCTGAAAACCCCATTAAACACCATCAGTACCGGTTAAAAAAGAACTCTGATAGAATATTCACCCACAACAGCCCCAGCCCCTCCCCAAAAAAGGATGACCTAGAACCTGGCTCCTTCTCCAGAAAAACGAGAGAATTTCTGCACAGTAACATGTGCTACTGCTTTAACACCACCTACTGTGAATGGGATTACTCTCACCTAATTTTAGCCCCAAAATGTGACACCCAGTCTAAACCAGTCCCCAAGGCTCCCTCCACAGTCAGGAGACAAGCACTTTGAGGGTAATTCATCTTTCTTCTCCTGGGCGCTTGTTTTAAGATTGAAATGTTGTTCTAGGTGTGTGGTTATCTTTTTACACAAACTGTGAAGACAGCCCTAAGTTTTATGTGCCCAAACTTTGGTGAACTGAACCCCAGTCTCACTGAATGGCATCAGTAATCTCCGTGAGTGTGGAAGCTCTGAGAGATCACAGACCATCACAGATGAAGGGCAAGGACAATTTCCATTGCACTGCACAGCCATGGATGACAGAAGTGAATTGCCTGCGATAAATCAGCAACCTGGAAGCTGGAAAGAACATCTAATTTCACCCAGCAAACAAAAAACTTGCCATCTTTGTTAATATTTATCAAATTACAAGTCCAGCAACTCCGTGATATTTTACCGAGCAACACAAAGACGCAGGTCCTAAATATAAAAGTATTTCAGTCAAATCAGTTTATTCACAAGGAAAGCTCAGGAATTCACTGCGGCCCTGGGTCAATATATTACCCAATACTCATGTTGACAACTTCAAAACTGAAGCTATGGTCACTGCCCAGGAGCTAAGTTTACACTGGCCACAAGCAAACAGGAAAAGTACATCATCTGCCACAGAGGTATTCTTTGCAGGACTGAATGACTCTATTTGCAACTCTGCTGGTAGATCTATGAAATTCTGAAAACTGCTTTCCAGAGGAGTTTATCAAACAGGTTTAAAGAGAATTTAAACAAGTCTTACACATGTAACTGTTCTGCTCTCCCCCACGCTCTGCTACTGCCTCTGTCAAGACAATACGAATTTAAGGATTTGGAAAAAAAAGAAGTGGGGGGATTGCAGGTTTAATATTTATAAAAGTAAAGAATATGCCATGGACTCACTCTCTATCATTACTCAGATGCAGGCCACAAACTCAGGTGAGCTGAGTGGTTTGAACTCTGAGATGCAGAATGCTCTCTATTCCCACAGAGCTAAGCACAATATAGCAAACCTTTACTTATCAACAACGAATTATCAAATGCTCTGGCCAGGCAACTTCCTCTCACTCAAAGCTTTTTTGGTTGAACTTATCTAACCACAGATTTATAAACTATAGGGATCAACAGCTGAGCTTAACACCCTAAGCTCCAGCTGTAACCTCTGAAGAAAAACAGGCACTTTGAGGGTGTGAGTTCCCTGACCTACTTACAGGATCTGGTAGGACAAAATGAATCACACTCCACTATTCCCTATTCACTTCCATTAACTATAAAGTTCAAGCTGAATTTACTAGCTCACTTCTGAACATACACCTTTTAAACAGACAGTCTGAGGAGACTTCACCCTTGAATCTTCACCCCAAAAGTGACACTCAGATTTACATGGCTTTGTGTGTTGTGCTAGTGGCCAACTCCATTCTGTGAGATGAAAAACTTATTTTCTCTATGAGAAAAGCCAAAATGTCCTCATGCTGCTCCAAGGCTCCAATAATCACCAGAAATTGATCACTGAGACTCCATAAATGTAACTGAAAACTGTGCAAGAAAGTAACTTGCTCTGAGCAGAGCCCAAAGCCCCAGTGCCAAGCTCTGCACTTGTACCTGGGTGTTTGCTGAAACCTCAGCAGGCACTGCTGGATCTGAGGGACCCAGGGCTGAGCAGGGCTCCTGACTGCAACTGCAGCAGTCCAAAGGGAAAGGGAAGAGGAAGGTTTCACTCACAGCTCCAGAGATGAAAGGCACACTTCAAATTCAATCTGAAAATCAGCACAGAGTCTGAAGCTCGGATGTTTTGCATTATTTCTGGCTAGCAGTATTAACAAGCAATGCAAGCTCCCACCTCTGACATGACTTAGTGGAGAGATACACATACAATCTACCCCAGTAATTCAGACTTGAGATGTCAGGAGGATTTTACCTTTCTGCTATAATATTTCTTATTTTCTGTCATCAAAATCCAATCCCACAGAAAGCTATGTGCAGAAGGAGTTATAGTCAGTGACCTCTCCTTCCCTCCCTCTTGCTACCATCAGCATTAGGTTCCAATCAACCAGATTATTTTGCAGGAACAGGGTCATAAGCTAAGCATTCTGGGGCAGGAATGTTTCTTTTTTCTGTCTCTATAAAAATAAATCACGCTCTTGGTACAATATAAATAAAGATAATAACAGTCTGATATTAGATTTTACTGGTCTATGCTTTAGACAATCTGTGTAATTTGCTTGCTGCCTGTACAAACCACAGAAGTTAATCTTTAGAGCTCTCATTTTTTCCTTGGGGGGGTTCAGTTTAAAAGCATAAAAAGAGGATGCTGAAGCAGACTATTTCCATGGATGATTACAGCCTTGTTCACACTGCCTGGCAAAAGCTACCCCGAGTTACCCTGGGCACAGCTGCACTCAGTGACTTTTGCTGGTTTATCCAGTGATGCTCAATTAATGGGATGCACAAGTCCACTTCTCCTTGCACAGAGCCAAAATACCTTACCTGATCCCCCAGCTGCAACTAAACCAGAAAGAGAAACAAAGAACTTGAGGGTGTTAGAGAGAGCCTGGAAATGAGGCTGGCCCAACCAGCCAGACGTGCTTGCTACCCCAGGCATCAAGGACTCTTTTTAGTTAGAAAGTTTCTCTCCTCCACCTCATTGTCTTTCAAACACTTTGGAGCACTGGCTGGTTCAGAGGCGTTGCAGCACATCAATCTCCTGGAGGGAGGTCTCTGAACACATCCCATGGAGCTGCCCATTGCTGAGTAAACACAGAATGAGATCTGACTTGCCAAAGGTCCTTCCTCAGCCACGAATTTCTAGAGAAAATTAATAACTGTTTCATTACAGCAGAGAAGGAGGTGGTATTTCACTGATGTACTGAAGACAGGAGGATGCAGCCAGCTCCATGAAAGGGAAAAAACATCACTGGATGACATGGCACCTTAAATGCCATTTGCATTCCCACCACAACCACCACTACTTTTGGAGAATCTGAAAAAGCATCAGCAGTGGGAAGAAAAATTAGAGAAAGCAAGCTGGCCTTGGCACAGCCTAATCCACCTGAATTTTGCATGACCTGAAAAATCACACTTAAAGAGACGGTGCAGAAACCACGAGCACATCACCTGTCCATTGAAAGGACAGAAAATAAAGAAATGCTCCCAATCCCAACTGCAGTGGGTAACTTCCCATGGACACAGACCTCTGACAGTGAGAGGAGAGACTGTGCAGCACAACTGTGAGCACTGAGGGTGGCAGAAGCTTCTGGCACTGCTCAGAGCCAGATTATAACCACAGGGATTCCTTGCATTTCTTGAAATGCAAGAAACCACAACCAGCACTTCACAATGCCTTTTAGGCTTGGTGCATCTGTGCTAAGTAGAGCTGCACATCACAAACCAACCATCCCCTACTTTATTGACATTCTGTCCAAGCAAATAGCTCAACACTCACTCTTACTGTGCAACATCTTCATTTGAGCTATTTACTAAAAGGCTTTAGAATGGATTAAATAATAAAAATGACTAAGCTAAATATAACTACAAGCAGAGGAAGAAAATGGGCAAAGCAGAAAAAGGTTTTCAGAGGACAACTGAAAGCAGACAGGAACTGATAGAGTAAAGCTGCCTCTTAAAAGGCTGGGAACAGAGAAATCTGCACCTGCAGTGAGCAGAAAGGGAGAAAGGCACACCAGCTGCTCAGAAGAAGTACCATGGGTATGAAATGTGTGTGGAGCAAACACAAAGCACGTGGGGAAAGTGTTCTGGAAGTCCCAAAATGAATTAACAACTACTGAAGCAAAAATGAGCCAAGGTGGTGTCCAAAAGGAGGAGCTGGGGCTAGGCAGGGGGCAAAACATGATCAGCTCAGGACTGGCACAGCCTTGCCTTGGGGAATAGGTCAGACAAGAGAATGGCAGCCTGCTCTGCTGCTCTCTACTCTGACACCAGTTACACTGAGCCTGAGGCCAAAGGACTCACAGTCACTGAAGGGAAAGCACAAAAAACTTCAAACTACATTTCTCTGGGCCTCTGTTTTCAGAACCATGGAGAACTGGGTGTTTGAGTGGCAGCAGAGTTTGTGTCTCACTACAGCAGCAGAAAAACTAACTGTCACCAAAAAAGGTGGAGTTTCAGAATAAATTTGGGCAGAGTGCCACAGGGGATGGACGTGGACTGCAGAAACCACACCAAGTCCACAGCTATTGTTTGACTTCCAGAAGGATGGAGACAGACCCTGCCTGTGCTGTGTCACACACAGGGAGTGTCTGCTGGGAGCAAAAGGTGTACCAAGAAGTAGGAACACTTAGTTCCTACTTCTACAGGACACATGTAGTCTGGATTGCTGCTATACACTGGCCCTGCAGTCCTAGTGGGGATTTCTCCATACCCTAGACATCAGCAGTGCTCCTCTAATTGATAGCACAGATTTGAAACAAAATTTTGAAGTTCTCTCAGCTTTGAAGTTGCTCAGAAAGATGACCACGTTTTTTGCTTACACAGTTTTTTGACAGGGCATTTAATAGTTCTTTTCTTTTCCTCATGAGAGAGAGCATCTGGTTTGAATATTCCTACCAAATGTGGCCTTTACAGTTCTACCTATCTCTTTTTTCTGCAGAATTTTTCAGCCACTCACTTGAATTACATTTTCCAGGTATTTATGCAGTAAGTTTAAATGAAGACATTTTCCAGTATGAAGTCAATGAATTGATGCCTAGGCACATAATCACTGGCAAACAATGGACACACACAGTTCCCAGCACTTCCATAAAACAAAGGTGTTTACTTTGCTGTTGATTATTTTCTGCTTAACTGAATTCAAATGAATCCATTAAAAACATGACTGCTTCACAGTAAGATGGTCTTCAGCAAAAACAAACAACTGCTGTTTCCACTTCTCTTCATGGCCTTTAAAAACTACAGTCATCTGCTCCCTGTATTCCAGGCCATATATGTTATAGGTCTGGTCTTGATTTGTCAAGTTGTTGGTTTAAATGCAGTTTTAATCCTCCTGCTAGGGGATGGGAAAAAAAAGAAAAGAAAAGTTTTCTTACTTCATTACTTATTTAATGTCCCTTTGGACATTTCAAAGTCTGATCAAAACACCAATGGGTCACCTCAAACTGCACCAGGTGTTTCTGCTGGCAATAATGTACCCACCCTGGTTTTCCATGGCTCCAAGTCATGCAAAAGTCTCTGTGTTACAAGGGTGGTTCAATAAACACAGGGAAACCCCCACAAAAGCCCACTGCTCCTGAATGGCACC
>JANIJU010003063.1:71054748-71074399 GCA_025504685.1 Leucosticte australis | reverse complement strand
CCAGGCAGGAGCTGCACCTGGAGCAGGACTCACAGGGATGGGACAGGGGGGACACACGGACCAGCAGAACCTGAATGCAGGAGGCTTGCCAGGCAGACAGGAGAGTTACCAAAGCTGGTACCTGCTGGCTCCACCACAGCTGATCCCCAAGGACTGCAGAGACTGCTCCAGGGCCTGGACTGAACACTGCAGTAGCAACTTCTGCACTCTTTGATGGGTCCTGACTGGATTCCTTCTCATTTGTTCCCCTTCCTAACAGCCCACACGGTGACTCCTGAAACGCTGCAAGGGTCAAGGCTGAGCTCTGGTAAAAGCCTAAAACTGCACCTGCAGAAACTGCTTCCATGAGCCACTCTTGTGATGGCATTTATAATGCAGTGTTTGCAACAATGCGATTTCATCATCTTATAAATATCAATTTACCACTAAGAGAGGAGGGAAAGAACAGCAGACAAAGGCAAACTTAGCCCTGTTTCTGGTTTATTTTAATTGAACTAGTCCTGCTCAGCTAGGCCTATCTCTTACAAAAACAACAGTTTCTAGTTTAAACTGTGAAATTGTGTGCGTGTGTGTGTGTTGTAATTTGGTGCCTGCTAACAATTTCATACTGCCACACTGCACATATGGCTTCCGAGCTAGCTTTATCTGAATCTTTGTGAATCTATTCTCCATGCTATTAAACTGAGCACATTCCACATCGTTCAAAAGTAATTACACTTTTGTCTAGAGTGTAGGAGACTGCTCTCCCCAAACAATGAAATTCTCATTATGAGAGCTGGCACAGTAAAGGCACTGGTGTTCACAACACTGTGCATTGTATCATCACAATAACTTATCCTAAGCTTGATGCTCAAAGGTACACTGGAAATTAAAATTTCTCTAAAACCACTGTGAGGTTGTTGTTTTATTTTTTTTTTAAATATGCATTCTTTAGCTCAGTATAATTAGAGTCCTATTTGACTTTTTAAAAAGCTATATGCATTCAGATTTCCATTCTCCTCGGAAGGGCTGAATAATAGCTGGGTGCTCCAGTGCTTGTTGTTCTGATCCACCACCATTCATATGCTGACAACTCCAGACCAGCAGGTGAGGCACAGGCCAGGAGAGATGCGATAAGAGAATCCAAATGAAGCATTAAAGAACCTTTTACTTGAACAAGGGGAGGAAAAGCACAAAGCAACGTGCTGGAAAGCTCTTTGACCAGCAGTGCTGCCATTCTCAACATTACTCCCAAGTTACACAGGAGTAACTGCAGTCACCACAGAAACACAACTTCTGTTAGTGTGAAGCAACAGAGTCACTCAACAGTGCACCAGAATATTTCCTGCACTATTGAAATTGAATTCTAAATCCACTGAAAGTGCAGGACAAATGTGGGCTACCAGTACAGCCAGAGCCACCAGTTTGGAACAACCAGGGAATGGCAAAATTATGGCTTACCACTTTGACCTTTTCTTCAGCACTTCTTTTTTTTTTTTTTTTCCTTTAATCCCATCCTGCATTTCACTGATACTCTACAGCTAAAAAGGATGGTCTGATTTAACCACACCATGCCTGTGGAATACTTTAATCAGTACTTGTAGCCTTGACATTCCTCACTTCCAGAATTTAGCACACTGGTGAGATCAGTGGTCTTGAGAGTTGCAAAAGCAGACAAATAGAACATAAAGGCAGGCAAATAGAAACAAGTAAAACAAACCTTTGTAACTCAGATGAGCTAACAACTATCTGTGCTATCCAAATACTGTAGCCTTAATAGGTTTCTTCAGAAGAGCTATTGACTGATACTGTAATCCTCAAGTGTTTCCTGCAAGGATCATGGCCTGCCATCCACGTCCTGAGAGGACTCTCAGATATATTCCAGGTCAAACCATTTGCCTTTTATTTTCTTCTGAGCAGTTGCTTTAAATCTGATAAATTATTGTTTCTTTTCTTATCAGGAGAAGAGTTCTCCTACTTGAAATAAGTAGCCAGTTTCTTCTATCAAGAGCCAGTTTGAGACAGAGTGACCCCTGCCTTGGTGGAGGCTGGTGGAGATGTGCAGAGACCTGGCCCAAACCCCTGCTCAGGCAGGGCCACTGAGAGCCAGCCAGGACCGTGGCCAGGTGACTCCTGAGTACCTCTAGGGAGGGAGATCCACAGCCAGGCAGCCTGCTCCTATGCTCAGCCACCCAAAACAGCATCTCCTGATGTTCACAGGGTCCTCCAGTTCAGTTTGTGCCCACTGCACCAACCTTCCTCTGGCTGCACTTCCAACACCCTCAGAAAAATGAAAACTCCTGTTCATTTTGGTGGGAGGATGGGCTGTGCAGATTTTGGCCAATTTAGGTTAGGTTTGAAGATGTCCTTTTAGGAATTTGCCCAGAATTTTGAGCTGTCTCACTAGGTTATTAAAACTTGGTAAAGTGCAGTGGGGTAAATTTCCAGAAGTGTAAGTTGGGAAGTGTGAAGCTCCTGGAGCTTTATCAATAAAACTCTGACAGACTGCAGTCTGTGGTGCTGTGTGCACACCTGCACACACCTGGATCTGCTTCCCAGAGATGATAAAACAGCAGAATGCCAAGTGAGACAGTACAAAAATGTCCTCTGCAATGTTAGAAAGTGAATGCCCTGTGGGGATGACTTTTGTCACTGCTAAGCACACAAACTGAAGTCATCTAAACGTTATCCAGTGATTTCCTTCTGATAACTACATACCACAACAGCAGAGGGAGTGATCATTTCACTCATTTAGACTGATCACTTCCTTCCTTCTGGAGACACAGGCTGCATCCTTTCTGAACTACCTGAGCGATGATTCACAACACAGTCCTCACTGAAATGGAGATGTTACCAAAATGTTACACTCATACAGGCTGGCAGTATTCTTAAATATGTATGAAGACAAAACCAGACCCTTAGAGCCCCCAAACACTGCCTCAGGTAAGGCTGCAGTGTGTCACTGCTGCAGCAGAACTCTCTGAACCAGCCCACGATTGAGCACCTTGTACTGTGAAAAGACAGAAAACACTTTCCTGACATCACATTAAACACAACCTTCATAGCAGGAAGCTACACCAGGTGATCAGCTAAACCTCTTGCTCTTAACAACTATAATGACCAAAGAAGCAAAGGGGCTGGTTAAAATCAGTTAAAGAGCAGTTAAATGTCCCAGTGAGGTGTAGCTGAAATACTCCTGCTGGCTCCTTAGAAAACAGTATGGTTTTATTTCATTAGGGCCTGATTCTACCCTGCTGGTGCCATCACAAATTTATCTATTGACTTAAATGCTGTCAGAAACAATTCCTTATCTTCAAAACACTCTCTTAAATAGGCCCCAATATAGCAAAGCCCATACCTTAGTTACATACCCTCACATCCCACTGGCTGGAACTGTTACATTAATGAATTTCATCTCCATAAAACATAAGATAAGGGATGAGAAATAAACAAGCTCAAAAAAAGATAATGACATTGTCTGCCCATGAGTAATTTCTCCAGTGATGTTCTTTCTCCATGTAAAGTTGCAATAACACAAACTAAAATTATGTATTCCAAAGCACTGTCTGAGCTTAAGCATTAGCCCTAAAAGGAAGGGAAATGGATCAGGATCAATGAGTTATTCTGCCTAGGAGAGCAGCTTCAGTGAATATCCAGTGCCTTGGTCCTATGAGAAATAATAATCCCTAAGGCTTTTTACTTAGGGCTTGTTACATATGCATAATGAGCTGTAAGGGCTTAAACACCACTGTGGAGCTCTTGCAGGCTTTTATGAGAATACACTATCACCTCTTCTGCAATGCCTTTTTAAAAGCCTTCAAATATGCAGGTCCACTTATTATCTTCCCTTCCAGTGAAATTACCAGTGCCCTAGTCGAGGTGGGGGACTGACAGAAAAGTTACAGCCAGTTTCTAAATGGGCAAGAGCTGTGCAAGCCCTGTGCTCCCAACAGAGCTTTGTGCAAGTGCCTCGGTGCTGGGGCCTTTCCCTGCACCCTTCAACCTTTCTGAGAATGCATCAGCGCCCCATGGGAAGGGCCCAAACACAGAACAGTGACAACACCAGCAAGGAACAGGGCATTGTTTTGCCTTCTTTAGGACACAGCCAGTTCTGGGCTTCCCCTAGACTGCTGCCTGCCATGAACGGAGTGCTCAGTCAGCTGCAGAGAGGAACCTCACAAGGCAGAGAGCCGCGAGTTGATTTCCTTTCAGAAGCACGGCAAATTTTATTGTGGGTATCTGTGACGTCAATCACGCATCAGATGGAAGTTTTTAAGTCATCAGAATCAGTTGGTTGGCTTTTTTTTTTTACCCTTTCTACAGTCTTTCAGGCTTTACTGTTGCACAAACTCGGCACCGGGGTGACGTTTCAGACTCCGTGCCAAACGTGACTCTCACTTCCAGTGCTCCAAACCCGTCTGCTGTTTGCTGAACACACACACTGCCAGCTCTCACCAGGACAGCTAGCACATCTCCAGCACCCTCCAGGCCACCAGGCAAAGGTGAGGAAAAGGCTGCACTGCGAGGGATGCAGGGGAGGGCAGGGGCAGCCCAGCAGGGCAGAGGGGTGCTCCGGGCCCTGCACACCCCACCGGGGCAGCTCTGGGCGCCAAATGCTGCAGAGGCAGAACTCAGAGAAGGGATGGAAGCACAATAGAGCAAAGCAAACCTACCATTGTGTTGTGCTGGGAAGTGGGAGTCCTATGGCCACAGTTCTCCTGCGTCAGCAGAGAAACTGGCTGAAATTCCTCAGAGTGAGGCTTGTTGGGAAAACTCACATGCAAGGGAAGGTGAAAGGCTGGGAGCCCGTCACTCTCCTCTTCTCCCACTTTCTGTCTGCTTGTCACCATGGCTACCTCTCCATCTGCTTCCCCATACGGAGAGGCTGGTCGCTTGGAAGACATCCTGGAAGGAACAAAAGAGGAGAAAATAATGAAACCTCCAAATAAATCCTTAATGCCGTCATTGTGTGGTTAGGGGCCATTGTAACAGAAATGCCTTTTTTGTGCTGGCAGAGAGCAGGAAACCATCCAAATACCACTGCAAAGCACACACAATTGGGAACAATGGCCAAGCAGGTAGCAACAGAACAGTGCCTTGTTTGTTGTGAGAATAATACACTAATATAGCACTCTCTTGTATTCTGGCTTCTCAAACATGAAAATTCACCTAAGACTGCATAATGAAATGCAATTCCTTTTAAAAAATACCCATCTAGTTTTGCATTTGCAAGGGACTCTATGAAGACAGAATGTCTCCCGATACGAGCTATTGTCAACCCAGCTTTTAAGGAATAATCATCTGCATCTCATTATCCACCACACAACTGATAAAAAAAATAAAGTAAAATAAAATACAATCCGATAAAAGAACTTGCTAGCGGGCCAAAACGTCTGTGTTTACAAAATTTCACCCATGTGAGCAACTGAGTGCTACAGCCGTGTTGCAAGGATCCTTCTAGGTTTGCAGATCTGGAATAGTTCAGCAATTAAACATTTGGACATTAATAATCTGAGGTTTTTGACACCATAAAGTCAGGGGCTTTGAATGAAGGTCGGGATTGAACGAAGATCTGCTATCAAACCTTTCTAGCTATATATGAAATTCCTCCTATGCACATCTAGCTAGATCAGAAAAAAAACCCTCATGAAAATGTAATTTTTATCTGTACCTACATAAAAAAGGATACACAAGAAAGAGACCTAGAACACACATTTCAAAAACCACACAGAAATATTGACTTGAAAATCAGGCCAACATTGTGAAGTTTTTGATAATGTCTGATAGAACATGTTTATCTTCAACTTGTAGAAACACTGAAAGCAACCATGGGCAAATTGAAGTTATTATCCAAGACAAGCACTACTGAAAATCTTACAGAACCCAGGATGCTTCCAGCTTGGTCTCCAGAATAGAGGGGGGTACAGTGAAGTCTTAAAATGCAGACAAATTCTGGGATGAACTACAGAAACCTTGCTGATGAAAATCCATGTCCATGGATGGCCCCCTGTGCTAACCAGGGGCATCTGCAAGGAGCAGAACGAGGAGAAATCCTCCAGGCACAGCCAAAAGAAGAAATGAAAAACAGGGAGATGTTTCACAGGGGAAAAAAAATAAATAAAGTTATAAATGCGGAAACTGAAGACCATTTGTATGCAAAAGTTAAAAAAAGGGGCTGAAGCAGTTTTGCTCCTCCTCAAAACTCTCACATTTATGATTCTCATGACCCCATTTTTCATTCTGCACTGCACAGTCAGAGGGCTGAAGAGCCCAGCAGCTCCCGAGCCATGTGTGGGGCTGCTGTGAGGTGGAGCATGTCCACAGGATCTGGCATACTGAGCACGGAATGGTTCTCAGCAGCACTCAACTGGCTCTGAAAACAAACAGCGACTTTAAACAGCCCTTTGTAAAGACTTATTTTGCTTCTAATGATCTCATTTTGAGCCTTGCCTCCTGAGCCAAGTTAGATTATATTAAAAAAAAAGAAAAAAAAAGGAAAAAAACCAGAAAAACCAACAACAAAAACTCAGACAAAAAAATCCCCACCAGAACCTACATGCAGCTGCACATTGCCTGCTCTGAACACCACCTATTGCCAGTGCTCAGAGAACCAATCTGTATTTTCTATTAATGTCTGCCTTAGTCCAACAGACTAACACTTCATACATCCTACCTGAATTCTGTCTTCTAGGCTTCCCCACCTACGTGTCTGCAGCAAAGCATATGCACAAAGACAGAGATCACCAGATAGACTCTTACTGGCAGTTTGCTACTAGCCCACTGAATTCAGCATTTTACAGCTATGCTTGATGTGACAGATCTCAAACCCTTCTGCAGGAACCACACAGCTCCCTTCTAAAGTTGATGTGAATTATTCATATTTTGCATTGTACTGCACCAAGACTGACATTTGCTACTGAACTGAAGTTTTTGGTTACTCATTTTAACAGCGCTTTAATAGAAGCCCGAGCATTTGCACAATCTCTCTGAAAATCAGCAGTAAGCAGTTGTCTCAGTTTTGGCAAACAAAAAGGGACGGACACAAGATCATTACTCAATTATTCCACAGTAATTTTCTATACTTTAGAACATTTATATTTGATAAAATGACTGAAAATATCGTAAGCCATGCACAAAAGCCCCCACTGCAATTCCCTCTGACAATAAATTACGGAGAGAGAGGATGCCTCGCTTTGTATTGATGATTTGGATTAAATATTACATGCTCCAACTGTGTCAAGAACTCCTACTGCTGTTAACCTAGAATAACACAGATTCTGTCACATTGCTTCACAAGGAAAGTTTGAATATCACGCTGAAATAAAGCTCTTCTGTTAACTTGAGATGTGAATATAGAGTTCCAGATCATCTTCCTCTGCTTGTCACTGCTCCCAACAGGGATGAAATAATTTTCTGCAGGGAATTTATATAAACAGACAAGGAAGATAATAGAGGTGTCCACCTCCATGCACTTGCAACAAGAGAGATTATTTTGCTTTTGATCTAAAATGAAAACCTACAGGCTGGATTGTAGAGCAAACTAAAGTGAAAGCAGAAAGGGCACAAGAAACTCTTCCTTTTGTCTCTAAAATATCCACTTTAAATTACAAGCCACGTGCCCATCACCATCCTAGAAGACTAACAAATGACTAAAATGGCTAAGGCACCAAAGTTGAGGCTTTAATCTGAGTTAGTCTTCCAAGAACACCCAAAGAAATGGACACACAAACCTGGGCAACTCAGACATCAAATGCAATTTGTTTTCAGGCAGCCCTGTCCACAGCCAGCCTGAGTCAGACAAAAATCAGTTTCACAGAAATGTCTTACTCCTTATAAGCATCCAGAAAATTTCCACAAGAAAATGGAAGATTTAAATAAATAAATTAGTAGATCCACATCTCCTTTTGGAAATGTCTTCCTAAAGGATAATAACTATCAAAGTCTACAGTAGCAAAGGATCAAATCTCTGAGAGGTTCCCAAGTAGAAAACATGATACAAGAAAAAGTCATCTACAAATGTCTTTCATCATCTCTACAGCTTGATAGGTCCATTCCCCAAATTTGATATGCCCCCACATCACGCATCCCCTAATTATTTTCATAAATCTGGTTTATCCTACTGAGCTAACACCAGCTCTAAACAGATTCCACATCCAAGATACAAGCAGAGTTCCCACCACAAACAATAGGGAAAGGGAAACAGCTCAAGTCTGAGCAGCAACATTATCTGAAACTGAGCTCTTTTGACCAGCTCTAGATCTAATGAAGCATTGGAATTATCCCATCCTAACAAAGGACTGCAAACATCCTGGGTCTGCCCTCAGTGATAACACAACAGCTCACAGCTCACAGGACTTCAAGATCTTTTCCTAAATTTAAACTCTGAATGGTTTTCAATTACATCACTCTGAAAGAAGATTTACAATGGAACAGGAAACACCAATTTATGGATAGGATTTCAAAAAAGCACCCCAAAACCCTAGGATGTAACTCAGAAAAGTACAAAAGCAATACAGCACAGCAGATTCCAAATGTAAAAGGTGTCACTGCAGATGAAATCTGTTGCAACTGAATTGTTTCAAGAAGAATTGCATTTTGAAATGCCATTAATCACTTCTACTGAGTAAAAACAGATAGGTGGTGATTTTTTAGAGAACCTAAATCTGCAAAGTTCTGGAGCACGGGGACACAGGCTGTACCCAGGCCATTCCACAGACACACTGGAATTATGAAATGCATCTCCATATTTGATTTTATCAGTGGTTCAGATGGAACTGAAGATTTAATTCTGGTGATGAATTCAAATTTGATACTGTTCCTTGTAAAGAGACCTGTTCTCAGAAAGGCTTCTTAATATGGAGAAACTGCAGTTAAAAAACCCAAACATGCTTTTTGTTCAATTTTCATGGTAGGAAGAATGTTCCTGGTAGGAAGAATGTTTTTTCAGGGAAGTAAAAACCTCATTGTTCTAACTCACTCTTATCCAACAAATATTTTATGTGATTCATATTACAACAGTTTCTCCAAGTATTTCTTTATGCCCTTCAATTTGTAACAGACTCTTTGTAGGCCTAAATTGATACCCTGTGTCTATTGATCTCTGAGTTTTTGCACTGACTTCAGCGTGGCTGATTTTCCCACTGGAGCAAGCAAGAGCTTCACTACATCCACATCAATTGTTTCCTACGCTTATTGGTTCCATCCAAATCATTCCAGGCTGCTAAATAGAACTATTTTTCTTGTTTGCTTTTTCCCTCGGATTCAGTGTCTCACAAAAGTGATCTTTCCATAGCTGTATTTTTGTTATTATGACTGTTCTTAACAGAACCTCACTTAAGTGTCCCCCACTACATCTCCATTTGTTCATTGGTTTCGGTTCATTTCATCCATGATTGTACTCCCAAAATAAATCTGAAGTGGTGTTCAGTACTCAAGGAGATAGTGCCCTCTAGCACACAACCTGCATCCTTTCCAGTTTGATTGTCCGTGCCATAAAATTTAATAAATTTTGTGTCATAAAACTCTAATCTTGTTACATTAAGCAAAATACCTCAGAAACGTTTCAGATACCTACAAAAGCTTTTGGAGAAGGGGCTTATCCATGTCTTCAAAAGTGTCAAACACAGATGTGTCAGGAGGAAGAGATATGAGGCCATAAATCTTAACTTGTTGGGAGTTAATTAAGGGATTCATCAATCATTGCACAGCTCACCCCATACACACACAGGCAAAATCCCGTCACAGCAATCACACAACCCACAGCAATCCACAGGTTAAAAACTCCCCAAGCCCCTCTGTTCTGACTATTTATAAATGACTTTCTATCATCTAGCATTAAGACCTGTAATTATAAACCAGCATTAAAACAGGCCTGCAAAGTTATGGATAATTATAGCCGGTTCACTTTTTAAAGAAATAAAAAGCTTTTCCATTCAAACACAGGCTTTGCCTCTCTGACAGCTCCAAGTCCAGAGGATGTAGGAAGATGATTTAAACTGTATGTCAAACCTCTGCCTGGGCAAGGCTCTCTTTTCCCCCTTATCAAGAGAGGCATTGTTGTTTTCTCACCATAACCAGGCGTGACAGCCGGGCTGCAGCGGCACAGCCAGCTCTGAACCAGCACAGAACATCACCCCTGAGCTCCTCTGGCAGCCACAAACCCTTCTGGGGCTCGCTCCTGGCCACAGCTCAAACCCCTCAGCCCTGAGGGTCAGGGATGGGAGCAGAGGATGGGGAGCAGAGCAGCACCAGCAGCACCAGGAATCTGCTCCTGAACACGGCCCGAGTCCAAATCAAACACGGAGTGCTGAACCAGTCCAAAACCTTCCCTGGGATTCAGTCTGCCTCTCTGCAGGGACATTTACCTCGAATCACAGTCCTTGCTGGAAAGCTGCAGGCTGCATTTCCACAGGAAATAATCCTGGTTACAGACAGCAGCCCTGCTACATATACCTAATGTGTAACCATACACACACACCCGTACAGATGCATAAACACAGGCTTATACACAATGTCAGCCACGCATCTGCCTCATCCCTGACCACTTCTAATGCTAATGAAACACTTCTTCCCAGGTTCACTAAACTAGGATCTCTCCTTACACACAGCCCTGGCAAGAGGTGCCAGTTAACACTAACAACAACGGCTTCCATTCTGGTTTGGCCCCAAAGCAATTCATTATTTATGTACACTGAATAACTAGTACCTCTAAAAAAACCAACTCGATTCATTTTGACAAGATTACTTGTGTAATAAGGTATTACTCAACATGAGTAAGGGTGGCAGACTCCCACACACTGTCCCACTGGGAACTGCAAGCCTGACTTGTTTCTACACATACCACTAAAAACAGACTTCATTTGGCAATATCTTTGAGTCATTTACAGCCTGGTTTGGAATTCTTCACTGAAGTAACTCCACAATTAAAAAAAAAAAAAAAGGAAAAAAAAGCAAAAGTCTATAATCTGCTACTCAGTAAAAACTGTGAGTGAAACATGCTCTAATCTGTCACTCACGCTGAGGTGGGATAATCTGTTAATTATTACTCTCTAGGATCATATCAATCAGATATCTTTTGAAGCACACCTATGCTAGGAATCACTTGTGCTATTCAAAGGGGGTTTTGGGGAACAAGTCAACTTTGTTAACACAAACCCAGATCACTACAGCACCACCTGAATAACATTTCTGTGCAGCTGCCTGTTATTAGAGCTGCCACAAGTAATCCTATGCATAGGGGCACTCCATAATTTCCATTTCACCCCGCCCACCTTCTCCCTTTGGCTTTCCAGATTTCCTCTCTGTATGGGGGAACCTGAACAATTTTGGACAGTCCTCCAGTTTAGAGGATTCTGAATATAAAATGGGGTGGGAATATGCTATTTCAAATTCATTTTAAATGTTAGTGTAATATCAGCAGCCCAGCTCACAAGCCTGCTATTCCACATACTGTGGAAACTGATTTTTGAGAAAAGCCAGTGCTCCAAGTTCCAGTGGTAAATAAATGGTTTCAATTTGACCCAATTTGAATCTGTCAAATACTAAAGTTGTTATAAGTGTCCTTGAAAAAAAAGTTAACAAAACCCTTTTTTTATTAGAAAAATGAAAAAAAAAATCAAAAACCACTTTCTAAAAATTCTATGCCATCGACTGAAATTTTATCATCTCCATTTTCTTGCACTTGCAAGGAATTTACGCACCAAAAAAACCACTGTAAAATCAAGTCCAGTAAAAATCCATTGTCAAACAAAGTTCATGCTGAGCATTCCCACCACGGACTACACAAAGCTTTTCAGGGACTTTCTGAAGCAGGTAACTGGGAAAGACTGCATGAGCAAGTTTTTAGTGAAATACAGTGGCCTGAAGGAAAGCAGCCTTCAGCCCAAACAGAATTTGGAAGGTAACGAACGCACTCCTACCTGCTCTATTACTGTAATATTACCCAATTACTGACTATTACCTAATTCTTCCATGGATCTCACACAGACTTGGCATCTCGCTGGTGTGTGCTGAGCAGAAGATTCAGCAATCCCCCCAGACACAGCTCCAAAGGCAGCTTCAGCAGGAGAACCTGTGTGCCCGTGATCTCTGTTTGGCACCTGCCAACTCCATCACCCCTTTGTTTCTCACTCCTCTGCAACATCAGCTCCAAGAGCCAAAATCCAGGGAAATGCTTTTAAACCAGGATGAGATTTTAGTTCCTGAGCAGTGTGTTTCTAAGGGGTCAAACCCCAGAAGCTGTGAGATTGGAGCACTTGTCCCAGGCAGGGGAGCACGGGGTGGTGGCACCGAGCGCACGGCGGCGGTGCCGCGGTGTCAAGGACGATCAGCATCCAGCAGCACAAACTCTGAAACAGCAGGATGCAGTCACTGATGTTTCAAGCAAACTGAGCCCGATCACTGGCTTCTTTCATGCAAAAGACTCTGCTTGGATGATTCTGAATTAAATCCACAAGCTCATTTATTTTCCAGTGCATCCTCAAATTAACTCTGGCTTCCTTTCCTTCCAGCCCCCAACCTTTCAGAAATGTACCCAGACTCTTCAGCTCCTCATACATCTTGCTTTTTTATTATTTATTTATTTAATATACTTTTTTATTATGATGTAAAATTTGTCGTCGTGCCACCACAAAAATAGCAGAGCTTTGCTTTTATTTTCAGTAAAGTTTTAGGAACAGCTCGCTGCTGAAAGCACTACCTCAGTCGCTGTGGCAGTAGGGAATCACCACTCCTCTGCCTGCCGAACTACAAAGAGGATCTAGTCAAGTAATTAGAAATTCCAAGCCTTGAGATTTCACTCTACAAACTAATACCTGAAAATGACAGGAAAATGTCAGTCCTGCTGAGGGGGAGACACAAGGAATCCACACATCACACACAGGCGTGCACTCCTAATTCCCACTGAGAGAAATGAAGGCAAGGACTTGAAACTGCTTTAAAATTGTGACAATTATGATGGACTTATTCCAAAGAAATCTGAGGAAGATGGGCTCATTTTGAAAAGTCAGTAAACATTAAAACTTTTGCATTCTCGTTCATTGGCAGTATTTGTCTAATCAAGCCGACACAAGCTTTTCTTCAAGCAATGTTAAATGATTAATTACTTTCAGTAGAATCAACATTAACAACAAGAACTCTCCCCCAAAAGATGCCCAGATTTCAGTGTGAGGAGCCTTTGTTTTGACTGAGATCTTGGTAGAATATGGCCCAGCTTTTCCACTCCCCCAGCAGGCCAGGGTCTGATGTGAGTGCCAAGCAAGCAGGCACTGAGCTCCAGCCCCCCTCTCCTTTCCCCTTTCTTTATTTAAATTCTAAACTCAACAAACGTGTTTGAACTATTTTCTAAGCAGCATTTCCTCTGCAGAGTTTGTGTGTAATCACAAATCAGAAACACAGAAATTTTCAGAAGTTTCTTTATTTTCCCCACTCCACTCTCAGTTTCCCTACTGTTCTCAATAATAACTTTATACTACATGTGTGTTTCCCTCCAGTAAATCTACACATAATTACACTTATAAAATTATTTTCAAGGTACCCACTGGTGTTTACTCATCTGAATTTGCAGTACCATTCTACCTTATCATCTAACTCCTGCTCCAACCATCACTTGCATCCACATTTGCACCAAGTCATCACTTTGTAAAAAAAAAAAAACACAAAAAAAAAGCAAAAACCCAGCAGGACACATGAACACATCCACCCACAGGTAGCCTGTATGTTTCCTGGCTAAACTGATCTTGCCAGTAAAGCAGTAACCACTGACAGCACAAACCTGCATCACTGAAATATTGGGCCTTTCATTAAGTTTAGTGGGAGCAGAACTGAGGCCTCAGAGAAACCATTTGTACCTTTAAGAGCTACACACAGTGAAATCAGTTCTGCATCTGTGTGTGGTGGAGGGGGCTATGAAAATAAAATAAACTTAAGCAGAGCAATGTCTCTAATGGATGAAACCCTTTTCTTCCCAACAGGTTAATTCCAGCTGCCCAGAATTTTTTTGATTCTTTCTTGTTCACATCCATGTGCGTGCTCCTCCCTTGCTGGAGGGTTTGTACATGACAGGTGCATTCCTGGCCCAGGAACAAATAATCCTGGAGACCCCAAGAAAGAAAAATCAAACTGAACTTGAAGATAAAATCACAGGGAATAAATACATCATTGCCTTTCCATTATGCTAAAAAAACACCACCAAAAAAAAAAAAAAAAAAAAGTTGAACATTTATAACGTACGAGCAATTTGAGGTAGGATTTTCAAAGCTGAAAAGAGATTGTTCCAAAGCCCAGATGTTGCCTTTCAGAAACTAGTGAAAATTGCTGCCTCGGAAAATTACTCTGAAATACCAATAGAGTAAAACAAAAATTGTTTAAATAAAAATAATTCTACTCAGACGTTCTGCTGTTCCAAGAGAGAAAATGAACTTTTTTTTCAAGTGTTCAGGCGGGTTTGCATTCCTATCTCCGACTTCAGAGGATCCACGGGCATGGATCCTCTCTGGCCCAACAAATGAGGGATGGAACAGGAAAAATGCCTGGCATGGTGTGAGGGCTGCCTGTGCACCCTGCACTGTGAATCTGCTTCAGGTATCTCAGGGCTGTTTGCTCCTTTCCAGGTTTTATTCAGAAAAACGTCAGAATTAAAGATCTACATTAAAAACGGGGGTGGTGCAATCACAGACCTGCTCAGCCCCAGCAGGGCTGCACCAGCCCCTTTCACAGCTGTAATTTCTGATTTCTGAGCACCCATGTTCCATTTCCAGCACTACTGGACACTTCCAGAACCTGCCTGCACATGGCCTCATGCAGGTACAGGGGCTGACTTCAGCTGCCTGAAAGCTGCATTTCTGCTGGGTTTGTTTTAAGAGATACTGGTAAAGTTGCAAGAGAAAAGAACAATCACAACCAGCTGGTAATTACCCAGCTTAACAAACTAACTCCAGACACTGCTGGAGCTGCTAGGTAAGAACAACACAGCTCTGAGCCATGTCACACACGTCTGTCCCTGCACAAAGAAGTGCATGATGGCAGGCAAGGGAAAAACAAAGCAACAAACAGGAAAATGGGAGACCCCCCCTTAGGAACCCTAGGAATCATAAAGGGCCTCCAATATTCCTTCAGAAAGGCTGCAGTGGCAGGCACAGCAGCACCACTGCAAGAAATGATCTACCTAAAAAAGCTCTGGAAGCTGTGGAGTGGGGTAGAGAGGAGAGAACAAGCCTGAAGGGAACCTCCTTCCCCCCAAGGAAACCCTCAGGAACCTCCTTCCCCCCAAGGAAACCCTCAGGAACCTCCTTCCCCCCAGGGAAACCCTCAGGAACCTCCTTCCCCCCCAGGGAAGCTCAGAGGATGCTGCTCCCCTTTGGAGGCTTTCTCCCCAGCTTGCCCTACCCCAGGACAGCTGGCTAACATGCTGCCCACTGACTGAGCCTGCAAGGATAAAGAAGCCTTGATGGAGAGCAGTAATCATCCATTGTGTTTGTTTATTTTACCTCCTCCACCACACACTGGAACCTTTTTTGTTTTTTCCATTACCAAAACCATCCCCCACTGAGAGGCCTTTGTGACCTACAAGGGGCAGAGCCCCTCTTCCCTCACACTGGCAAATTGATGCAGGGAGATTCATTCAAACACCTCTTCAAGTAAACATTTGACTCTTCCCCTCCATCACACTCTCCACACGCTGCCTTCAAACAGACTCAAAAATCACCATTAAAATGCTCCTGCCTGCAACTGCTTTTACTGAGATGTGTTAGAACCATTTAGCAGTCCAAGGCACACACTGCCATGGAAGTCCAACTGCAGATGACAGCAACAGGCTCTGAAAAGAATAAACAGACATTACAGTAAAGTAAACCTGGCTGCCATTGCCAGAACAAGTGTAGAACAGCTTTCTTGAGAAGACTTCTTCTACCAAAAACCCTCTCCCTGCTGGGGATACACTGAATTATACTGGCAGTGAATCTGGATCCAGATGTTCAGATCTAAAACCTAAGTCAGAAGGCTCAGGAGGAAAGGGACCACTGCATGGGAAATGAGGCATTCCACTGGCCCCCAGGAGAAGGAGGATTCTGGATTCCTTCGGGCAGAAGGTGCTGAGCATCTCAGAAAATTAACTTATTTCTTGATCAAAAAGGAACAACAACTTCCTTACTTCCCACTTTTTTTTCCTCCCTTCTACACTCCCCACACATATATCAATTTTTGGTTTTCCTACATGAGCATGGATTTGGCATGTAAAATTTTTACATACCTGAATTGCATGTAAAGAGGGCAACAGAAAGCCTTTTCATCTACCTGAAGGCAACGCCAGGAAGAAAACTTCTGTACTGGAGGATGCCTGTGGTCACTCTGTGGCATAGCTGCAGCCAAAGCAATTGATCAGGAATAATTACAGTCACAATAAACTGGGGCAGGGAGAAAATTCCTGGATTCATCAGCACCATGTATTAACAAACACCCCAGCTAATGGGGCTAATGATAAAATCCATGTTTTCAGGGTGAACAGCCACAAGTGGCTATAAAACACAACAGGAAAGGGCCACTGTGGTGTCTGTTATTTAAAAAGGGCAGTAAATAGTTTTGATTTGGGTAAGTGGCCACCTGGCAAGTTCTAGAGCTGCTGAATGAAGCCTAGGAGAAAGGACTGACTGCAATACATCAGAGAAATTGATTTCTGAAGTATAGCAGTGGCCTTTGGCATTGATGACTGCCAAAGATGCACAAACACTGGAGCTCTGACCAGGCTGATGTCTCCTGAATGCCTCCTGTGCCATGGAACCAGGACTCAGCACTGAGAACCCAGAGACAGCAATGTCCCAGGTGATCCCACATCATCCACTGAACCTTTCTGGCTCCCAGCTTTTCTGTTTTTACACAAGAGATAAGAATGTTTAACTCCCTTTAGAAAATGCCCTGCCAGCTCAGATTCTCCTTCTTTAAAAGGAAACATTCTGTTGGTGATTGCTGCTTGCATTAATCACTTGTATCATTGATTTACCCACTGGCTTTGTGTGCTCTGACACTTCTGTGATGACAAAAATTAAGTTCTCTCATCAGCTACTGCACTTTGAAATGGCAAAACTAAGTTTCACAGAATCACAGAATATTCTGAGTGGGGAAGGACCCACAAGGTTCACTGAGTCCAACTCTCAAGGAAATTCCTGTGTGGAGTCCTGCCAACAGACTGTAATAACGTTTTGTTTCAATCTAATGACTATATTTACATTAAAACCTATTTAACCCTCTTTTCTGGCCAGTGATAATTGAAACAAAACAACCCAACCAAAAAAAACCCCAACAAAAACAAAAAACTCCAAACAAACAAAAAACCCCAAACCTCAAAACCAAAACCCCAACCAACCAAAAAAAACCCAAAACAACCCTAAACAAACAAAACCCCCCTAAACACATCATTTATAGAAGATAAATGTCCCTGCACCCTTTTCCCTAGTGCCCAGTTTCACTGGCTGGCACGTTCAGCAGTCTCTAAACCCCTCCCTGGTAGGAGAGCCCATCAGATGTACAAGGATTTTTACCTTTTTCCTCTCTTCTCCCTCACCCTCCATCTCCATGCTTGCCTGGCAGGGGATGATCAGAAAGTGCGGCTCTTACCAAGCTGCTGACTTCACTCTACCTCCTTCCCACCCCACATGACAGGAATATAAAGCACAAGCCAGATTTTAAAAGATATTAAAGTGCCAAAACCATAGTTTGCCTTGCTGCTAAGAAAATCTCAAATCTGCTTCAGATATTAAGATAGCTCTAGATTTCTGAAAATCTGACTGGGAATCCATCTCTGGCTCCAAGCACCTTCACAGATCTCTAAACTCACCTGACTCCTCTCCTTTCTTGTACCCAATTTATCAGCAAACATTCCATACTTGCACTGCCCTTTTCATCATCCTTAAAAGCACTCACAAGTACTAATCACTCTTCACATACTCCTTCTCCTGTGAAGTAAATCAGGATTATTATCCCCTCTGAAGTAAATACAGATTACTAACTCCTCTTTCCAGTCTGAGGAGATACAGAAGGGGGCCCTAAGTGGCCTGCACAGCACAAAGCACAGAGGAACCACTGAAGCACAGACTGAGACACAGAAGTTCTCCATCCCGTGCTCAGGCTGTGACAATCTAAATCTCACCCATCTATTTGCCAATGATACTCTCAGCCCAATTGTTCCTCTGTGCTGGCTGATGATCAAATATTTAATGCATGCCATAAAATGAAAATATGAACTCGACAGCAGTGCCTCTTATTTGTCATGCCCCATTACTCAGACAGGGTGGTAACGTGTCCACGTGACAGTTCTCAATTTTATTATAGTCTCTATTTGCTCACTCACTTAAGATGTTTAAAGAAGAGTTGTATGGATTATCAGGCAGTCTGAAAAGTTCAGTTCAGAGCTCTTCAAACATACTCATTTTCATCTTATTAGCACAAGTAAAGTAAAAGCCTTAGGCAGGTAATTTACCATCCAGTTTATCCAAAGGGACTTCTAAAGGAAAAGTCAACCTTTGTAAATTGTTGGTGATAATCTCCAAATTGATCATTAATTATCAGCTGCTGCTAAGCGTTTCTTCCATCAGCAGCACTGTGAAAATAATAGATTTCTCAGAAAATCTGCCATTGTTGTCACAGCCACCTGTGCAATCAGCCCTGATTAAACCCAGCGAAGTTCCAGGGCAGGCAGCTGCCTTGCTAAGGGAATTCTGTCCAGCCACTGCATTTTCCAGGCAGCTTAAAAATTAGTTATCCACCAAAAGGAAAGCATTTCTTATTGCTTGCTATAGCATGTTATATTCTACATTCTTTACCTTCCCATGTATAGGAGCAGCCACAATTAATTTGAAGCCATTCAAGTATGCTTAACAGAGAGCACATTGTTTGTACTGCCAAAGCCAAGCTGACACACACAAACTTCATCCTTCCCTCTGCACTTCTGTGATTTTCTTTGCTGCAAGTCAATGCTTACAACCTAACAGTAAAAATTTGGAAAGATCATTCCAGACTTTGTCTGTGAAAACGAACTCTGGAGTGGACCAAGGGTTCACCATCTCAGGTCCTGAGCAAGAGTTTGCATGTCAAAATCCAGTTCAGCCTTGATGCAAATATTCTCCCAACTGCTCTCCAGAATTGCTGGGTATGCCCACTCTCAGAATTTTGGGAAATACAGTGACCAGAGTACAACACCTGACATTCCACTAATTAAGTTTATCACTCCACTGATTGAGCTCCTGCTTCAATCCCTTCCATGGACAGTCCCAGGTGACGTTGCTGTAGCAGCCATGGATGTCCCACACCCCTCACCTGCAGTGTGACCAAACACACCTGGCACACACACTTTAAAAAACAAGCAGGATCCCAAACAGGAGCACAACAGACTGCCAGTCTGACAACCATTTAATCATGAATTATCATACCAGTGAAAAGGAAGCAAAGAATTAATAGTAGAGGGAAGATATAGGCAGGTAATGAAATTTTTTAGAAATACAGTATCTGGAAATAGCATCCAGAAAAGGCTGCATGGTTACACAGCACAGCAGTTTGCTTTAGCCTGAAGATGGTCTACAGGTAAAAACACCCTGAGCCAGGTAAAAATACCACCTAAACCAGGTGATCTGCCACCACCATGGGCTGTAGGTGTAACACAGCAGCAGCTGAGAATGGCAGGTAA
>JANIJU010003063.1:71026970-71047514 GCA_025504685.1 Leucosticte australis | reverse complement strand
ACCTGATGGTAACACCAAACTCGCTGAAGATCAGCAGAGCATCCTCCTCTGGAAACCAGCCTCTCTCCATCTCCAGCTTTCCACAGCTCAGAGGGCCAGACTTAGTGGGAAGGGTGATGGAATGCAGCAGTTTCCTTAAAAGCAACACAAAGAGGCCAGAAAAAGACAACCAGAATTTTAGTGCTGAAACGAAAGAAGAAATGAAAAAGAGAAGAAAGAAGGGAGAGGGCAAGGTATTTGCTCATCTTGTATTTAGGGGAAACTTAGCCCTAACAGTGTAAATCAAACGAAACATTTCAGGGGTCTGGCTTTAAAAGCTGCCATTTGAATAAAAAGGGGGACAATTGGGAGGTTGTTTAAAAACTGTAGCTGCATTCTCCTACCCTCTGCCTCCTCCTCCTCCCAACCCTTCCTCCCACACCACCAACTGCCATCTCTAATTTACCTTGCCATGCAGCCACTCCAGAAATCCCTCCCAACCACAGAGGACTGCAGGAATCTACAGAAAATAAACTGACAATAAACACGACTATATTGCCTAAAGGGAGGAGGGGAAGCAACGAAAATTACCAAACTGTTGACATTGGTCAAGAAAACTTTCCCCTCTAAAATTTCAAAGAGCACGAAGGCTGAGCAGCAAAGGTCTCATTATGAATTCACTCAGAACTGGGTTTTTTTGCAGAGTTCCTTCTCCCCATCCCTGGATACAGGAGCCCATTCTTGTGCAATCATTGGTGCCCAACAGGCTGCTGAAGAAACCCATTTTATGGCACACAACACGAAGAGCTCTTCATCAATAAGATGGTGAAGCTGCTCCACTGGAGCTGCCCCAGGGAGGCACGGTGACACTGTGGTGGCAGAAATGGCTTTCCTTCCATCCGGATCATCACTGAAAGGGCCTCAGAGCTTCCTTAAACTTCACAGGTTTATTGTTTGAATCCCCACCTGGGAGAGTAACAGGACTGCTCATAAAAACATAGAAAGCAAGCGTGGCTGCAAGTGGGGAGAATGTGACAGGGAAGCAGCTGAGGAGGAGAAAGGATGGGTATAATACAGAGAGGGGGCTGCAAGTCTATCTTCTTGCTGGGACTGAAAATGTTAATACTGTTAAGGCTTATTTCACACACATTTTTTAAAAGAGTCGGATTTTTGCTATCCACACACCACGATTCAACTAAAACTATGCAGAAGCTTTTACGTTTCCAATATTATCATAATTTTATCCATAGAAATCCAACTTTATCTGTCTTTCAGTATCTCAGACCTTCTCCACAAAAAGCCAGGCTCAGGCTAATAAAATGTAATAGTTTAAAGCAGCACTTTCTTGAGACTAAATAACATACAGAAAATGAAATTTTTATTAAAATGAGAATGTAAATATCAATCAGTCCTTCTATTCACCCTCCTGACGTCTTGGAAGCAAACAATCCAGCCCTACCTATAAATCAGCAGAACATTCAGGGAGGAAAGCACCCAGAAACATGATGAACTGACACAAGCAGCTCTCCAGACACAGCAGCAAGGACCCCTCAGCCTGTCCAAAGGTGTCACCAGGGCAGGTGACACAGCACTAATGGATGGCCAGACACAGAGGCCTGGGCACACACAGGAGCTTGCATCTTTGCCACCTTTTCCCAAACATGCACCTAAGGGAAAATACTATCAAGCCCTTTCAAAGAAGGGCTTTCAAGGAAGAAAAGGAAAGGAGAAATTGTTTTGCCCTGCATATTTTATGGACAATTGCTAACAAAGAGCGAGAGCTCTACAGATTGTTTATTTTTCTCTTAAGGTGGATTTTCCTCTGCTTAACTTAAGGGTAAAACATGAACTGGTGTGAGTACCAAATTCCCACATACCCAAATCTCTTAACTTTCAAAATTTATTTTATATAGCTATACATTTCATAAATAGGGTTTTAGCCAAGGTTTTAGTCAGTCTCATTCATTCTCAACCTTTAAACTGGATCAAACTGATTGTATTATACTCCTGTAATTTATGGTATCAACTGTACTCTCCAGCACTGCACCACCAAAGGAAGCCCTGGTCCTGATTTAGAGCTGTAAATTCCAATCAAATGGGAAAGTGTTAAATTCAGAAGAGCTTTTGGTCCATTAACTTCCATGCTGATTTGACACGCTCTGCAGTGCTTGGGCAACAGACTCTGCCACACAGCGTATTCCTGAGCAAACAGTGCTTTGTGTCATAAACCATCTGGGGTGTCACTTCCAAGGGCCACTCATCCACTCCTCTGATACACTTGGAAACGCTGAGGTGCAGAGCAGAAACTTTTCCTCACTACAAAATATCTTTTGCAAGGGTAAGGGAGGTGCTGCCGTCAGAGGAACGACGGCAGACACGGAATTTGGCTAAAAGGGTGCTGTGGGCGTTATTCCACCGAAGAAAACCACTGGACAAACAAGCTTTCTGAAACACTGGGATTTTCCTAAGGTGCCAGTGAAAGTGATACCCTTCATAATCTGGACAGTGCTCCCTTTCATATCAGAGCCTATAGCTGCAAAGCTAAGTGCCAAGCAGATGGTTGAAATCTGTTTTGTACAAGAAGTGTGTGCGCACACGCGTTTTTTCAGATGGAGTTCTTTGTATTCATATTCAGGCCTAGGTTCCAGCCATCAAAACACTGGCACTGAAGCAATCATTAGCTGCACTTTAGACAACTGGCAACCAAGGTATTCACAGTTCTCCACAAAATGTTCAGCTAATACCTCCCAGATGTATAACTAAGGCAAAAGATCATAATCTTAAATTGGTATCGGTGCTTTGGATGGCCTTTCAATAGACTGCACATGTATGTAAAAAGCTATTGTATTTATCTCCTTTTAAAAATAATACTCTGTTATGCTCCAAGTGTTTATACAGGCTTCCACATCAAATTCTACCCAAACACAACAGCAGAAACTCCATTCATCTTGTTTTCATCTTTCTAAGAAACATCTAGCAGGAAATTCTGTAGGTAATTTTAAGACAAAGACTTTGTCTTTCTTATCTGATAAACATTTAGTTTATTTAAAAAGTAAATATCAGATAGGCTCAGCTGCTCCAGAGGAGTCAGTTCCAGACAAGATAAACCTGCTCCTGCTACCCTGGACAACTCATGCACCTCACCTCAGCTGCAGGTACCCCAGTCAATTTCTAAGTGGGTTGCTTATTACCACAAACAGCAAAACCAGAAATGCTTACCAGCATGGGGCTCTGCTGTCTGCCTGGGCTTCTCATGGAATCAGTGAACAGGTGACAATAATTTGCCTGGTGACAAATTAACAGAGGTCACACTTTGGAAAACTGGGGTTATCAAACAAATGTATATTTGGAAGAAGGCATTTTTGTGCAGCAGTCTCTCTACAGGCCTTGCTGGCCACAACTGGGAATTAGTACCTTAGGAAACACACAGTTGCAAAACAAAGATTGATTTTCTGTGCAGTGCCAAGTCCACTAAGGGCCAGATGTTAGCTCTGGCATAATTCAGGTAAATTCTCATCATGGCCATTCAGATCATTCTGATCTGCCAGGCATACTCATTTAGGAGAAAAAGATAGTTAACCTGTCATCAAAGCACAGCAACAGGGAACTCCCAAAATCCCCAGATCTGCTGAAGCCTGCAGAAATCCCTCCTGATGCTTTAGAAACTCTGGTGTCATTGCAACCCAAGGACATCTGCTGCAGGTTAAGGAAAGCCAGGACTCTGCTCAGGGATCTCCTCACGAGTCACATTCTCACACTATCCAGGGGGACTGGGTGAAGAACAACAGCCTTTTCCATGGAGTTCAGCAGGACGTTAATTAATTAATTAGGCCTACGTTTTTAGGGCCTGACATGGAACTCCAGTGCTACTGAGCCCAAACACTCAGAATGAATGGGCACTTCTTTAAAGGATGCCTGGACTGGCCCTGTCACAAAACAGGTCTTTGTGAACACACTGCTGAAAAACTACAACTGAAGCACCATGGAACTGGCTGATCATAATCCATTATCTTGAAAGTAATGTCACTCTTAAAAAGCTCATCAAAGAGAATAACTTAACAGCTTAGTCATGATATTCAAAGGCAGCAGAGATCAAATCCACCCAGGACTACCTCAGTTTATACCCATTTTCTAAACAGTGTGTAGTAAAGGATGCAGCACACAGCCTAGATGTAAAGCTACCTGCAGACCTCAGCATTTCAGCTCTACTCTTGCAGAGGATACCCTTGGAAACAAGGAAAAAACCCCACTAAAACAGATTAGAAGAACTAACGTGAATAAGAAAATAATTCCTCCCTTTTAATTCCCCTGTATCAGTTCCTTCATTTCAGATCTCATTTAAAGAGCAGATGTCAAACGTTAGGGGAAGAATCCCATTTTGTGTTCTGCAGTGGGGTTGTTGCTTTTAGGCTGGCTGGTTTGCTCACTGTGGCTGCCTACACTGCCACTTCCAGAGGAGTCTGCTCCTCACATCCATACTCTCCACGTGAACAGTTTTTCCCTGGGCTCACCCCATGCCTGGTCCTTAGGTTATAAAACCTATGACAGTTCTGGTACACACAGCTGAAGATGTTAAATGTTCCCCAGGACCCAGGTTTCCCTGTGTGCAGCACACAGGGCTTCCCAAATTACTGCTTAAACACAGCAGGCACTGCTGCCCAACTCCAGCTACCCAAACTTGCCTCCAGGTAAGGAGCTGGTTTAGAAGCAACCCAGATAACTGGAGGGTCTACAAAGAGTGCTCCCTCCCAGCCCTCAACGATACAACTGTGGCTGCAAACACTCCTTTAATTTATTTTATTAATTATACTCCACAGTCCCTATTTTACATATTAAGCGATTTGAATACTATAGTTCATCTTGCTAGAATGAGACCTTTAGAAATTATAATTGGACAGAGAGAAGTCTGTAATTTGCAGTTCTTAGGATCTCAAGAAGGGAAAAGGAGGGTGTCTCGAGGTTAAAAAACAGAACTACCAGTCAGCATCGCTACTTTTTAAACTCACACACAAAGATTTTGTGACAGCATTCCTCAGTTTACTCATCTATAGGTTGAGGCTAATCTCGCTTCTCAATCTAAAAAGCACAGAAATCTTCATGATTTGTATATCAATGCTTACCAAATGCTCTGAATTCCTAATCAAAAGACTTTACAGGAAGTACAAATCTATTATTAATAATATCAGTACTTCTAACAGTAAAGCAACTTCTCCATACGTGCGTCAGGAAAAAGGAAAAAAACCAGAAAAAGAATACCCATACACATATATTGCTCAATTTATAAATTGTTAAGCATGGCTCCAGGACTGAAATCTCATTCATGAACCATGCTAGGGATCTCTTACCTACTCCCTGTTTCTGAATTTTCCCCATACAAAGACACATTTATATTACTCTAAGCTCTAAGCACAAAGGCCGCTCTGTGGAATGGAAAGAAACCTTCTTTTTTTGTGTTTGTACAGTGACAAGCATAATGGGGTCCTGATTCAGGATGCTTGCACTCTACAAAAACACACTAAATCAATGACACAGACGAAGATTATCTATAAAAGAGATGCATGGCACACTGCAGAGGGGCACAGCATTTTCCCTATAATTTGCCTGGCATTTCATGCAGACGCCTAACGTGCATTCCCGAGTCACACAATTCATTTCAGACTTTAGGCAAGAACAGAAAAAGTGAGCAGAACTTACAAAACATAAGCAAAGGAGGAGAGCCTTCCACTGAGAAATTCTGCCAAATTCTAATCTCAGTTGTAAAACCAGAATCAGCCCGATGTTCGTGGGGTTTTGACAAAGATGAGAACCAGTAGCCTTCTTTAAAACACACCATAAATTTCTACTTCAGTGTCCAAAACCCAGGAGCAAAAAAACAAATCAAAGCCTGAACCTGAAGAGAGAAATGTATTTTCCGTGTCCCTGTTATATTCAAATTCAAAAGCCTAGATATTTTTAACAGACATGGAAAAAAAGAACTATTTGGCTTTACTCAGCAACTGCAGAAGGAAACTGTACCAAAAGAATAATGTTGCATGTTCTGTTTTCAGTTGATTTCATTTAGCCTTTCAGTTCTATTTCAGTTATGTTTCATTTAGCCTATTTTTTTTTTTTAAATAATCATCATGTTTTGGTGATTCACATTTCACACCATCCCAGGAACAAGTCATGTAAATACAACAGCAAAATGACCCAGTTTGTTAATAGACATGCAAAACGGGTAAGAACATCCTTCCCTCCGCCCTTACCAACCATCACCTTCCCACACATCTCATGTCTATCCAAAAAAGCCTCTGCCCTGGTGAGGCCATCGAAATTTAGGGATAAAACCCGATGAACTGAAACCTCACTAAGTCTTGGCAGAAGATGTTTTCAGTCTTGCTTTACAAAGTGAATGCAATGAGGACGCTAAGGGGATTTATCTGGAAGCAGAAGACTTCTCTGCAGCCTGACACAGCACTCAGCACCACAGCTCCCTCCTGGCACAAAGCTCTGCCCAAGGGCTTTAGTCCTAACCCAAAGGCTTTAGTCCTAACCCAGGCCACGCCTAAAGGTCAGAGCACACCACATGCTGCCTGCCCTTCACGACGCATTCTCTCTCTTAAATCAAGGAACACTTCCAAAGGTATAGAAATGGCGTGCAGAGATGCACTCTGGTCTTTAAATAAAAACTCAGACTGTGAGGAGTTTAACTTCACCACACTCTGCTGCAGCGTGGTCCCTTCATGCCCCCAGCAGACTCTCCAAACCGCGGAGGACAAACACAAATGCGTGCGGACGGGCGCGCACGCTCCCGGCATCGCGGGAGGCTCCGGTAAAAACACCAAAAAATTTCGGGTGAAACATTCCCAGGTAACTACGGTGAAAAAAAGCAATAAAGGCATTAAAAATTGTTTAGAACCATTAATATTTCATTCGTTTTGGTCTTCTTTGCTGGCAGTGGCGGGTAAGTCCAGCTCACTGCCGGCTATGGTAACCTTGGCCATGCCCAACCTCTGAGAGGAATCAATGGAACTCGGGGCAGTTTCTTCACTCCCAAATTCCTAAAACAATTAAGCCCAGCACCAAAGAAACCAAGAGGATGACAAACTGAATGGGTTTCTCTTTACATGAACTACATTCCAAGGGCTTTTTCCTCTAGGAAAGGTCCATGAAGAACACTAGATGTAGACAGTGCTCTTAACTACAAAAATAGAACATATCTCTCCCACAAGTTCCTCACCACTAAAAAGAATTTTGATTATTCACACAAGAAAATTAAATATCAATTCACTCTCCTTATGTTTTTGCCCCCAAATGTAACAAAATTATGTTATGACAGAAACAAATGAGTAACGATAAAGCTATAATAAAATCACAAAGAAAATTAGCACTAAGGCAACATTTTGTGGTATGTTTAGGTCTAATAGCAGTCAGACACCCACACCCTAGGAAAAAAAACACAACCCAAAAAACTGAAGACAGTCTATATGAACTTGAGAAAACACAAAAGCAGAACTGCATGGCAAAACAAAATAAAATTATTATAGATCTCAAAAAGCATATGCCAAAATGAATTTCAGTACTTGGTCTTTAAAAAATGGAAGCACGAAAAGGAAATGTGGAATACTAAATATTAATTTAAAATATTAAACATAAATTTAAAGAATAGCAAAATATAAATGCAATTTGAGTATTGAGAAATATTACCTGATTAATCCCACAGTACTTTTAAGGGAAACAAGGTCAGTATAATTTCAAACTGCCAAAGCGAGCCACAAGCTTTTCCTCATTTTCACTTTACCTCTGAGTCCCACAAGTCAAAAATAATACCATCATGTTGGAATTATTTTTTTTCTTTAAACAAGGTGACAAGAGGACAAGTTCAAGAGAAGTGCCAAGCCAGATCAAAACCAGGACATTGGAAAACGTTTGCCAATTTCTTTCAAAACAAACAGCTCCCCCAACACCATGGGAAGCACTTGAACTTCATATCAACATCTGATAATTCTAGCAAACGGAATTCAGCCTTTCCTTCTTAGTCCGCTTAAAACAACTGAATAATTAAATTTCACACCTATCCCCAAAAAAGACAGGCAGCCTCTCTGAATTACTCCTGTGCACCTCACAATTTCCATCCACTTCTCACATTCTGTTCAAGTCCCATGGCCCCTGCAAGCAGCGCTGGCTCGCTAAAACTCCTCCAGAACCTCGTCTGAATTTGCTGTCTCCCAAGAGCTACCGTGCCCAGAACTCCACGCTGTCCCAAGGACACGTGGGCTCAGGAACAGCTTTTGGGGACTCCTGCCTTCCCAGCTGGCAGGGAAGGGGTGACCAGGGCTGGGCGTGGGGGTGACGAGAGGCGTCTCTCAGCGGAGGCTACGGCGCCTTGGGCTCGCCGCAGCGCCCGGGGCCAGCCCGGGCAAGGCCCCCTGGAGCAAGGCAGCCCCTCTGGAGGGTGTGGGAGAGCTGAGACAACACCATCACCCTCGGCACGGGGCGTGGGTGAGGACTTGGTGGTGGTGGTGTTTTGACAACGGGGCCGTGGGAGGAGATGGGAACGGGACAAACGCCGCCAGTAAATCCCCGCGCCTGCCGGCCCTCGCCCGCTGGCCAGAGCCACCCAAAGCTCCAGAGAAAAACAGCCCATTCCAAAAGTTCCACAAGTTCTGGTTTGGGTAATTCAGTAACGTGACGAGGACTCGCTTACTTTGCAGCCTTGTGGGTTTTAACATACTCACGTACAACATAATTTTACCTTTTGTAGGAAGGAGACTTCACACGTTTTCCACATTTGATAAAAATCCATAGGAACTTTACGAGGGAAATACTCTTTGCTTTTAAGGATGCTACTTGTTAAGCAACAAACTCCTTGCCATCATCAGAGAGGCACTACAGCTATTGATTAATTGCTGTGAGCACTTCTTTTCTCTTGACTACAGTAGCAGAATTCACAGGCATTGAATATTTCCAGTCTGGTAAAGCATGACAACATTTTTCCCCTTCCACTGCTGAGTTAATTATGCTATAACCAGGCCTGAGCAAGAGATTAACAAAATAAAATAAAATGGAAAGTCAAGAGGATGTCAGACTGACTTCTGCAACAGTTGTGAAGCACAGGTATCTCCCACAAACATAAAGTTACCCTATATTTCAGGTCCAGTATGAAAAGCATGTGAAGAAACTGTAACTGCACCTTGGGAGGAGACACTCTTTTTCCCGTATAAATATTGTTTAAAGTGTATTTTATACACCTACAGATATATCACATTGCACAGACACATATTCCTATCCTATCAGGCAACTTCACATTTAACTAACTCAACCAGATACTCTGTGCCTCCTAAATGATAAAGCCATAAATGCTCGTTAAAGCTCCCCGAGAGGCAGTAAATATTTTGTAAACTAGTTATATATTTAAGATCTCTGGACAGAAAGAGAAGGAAAAACAATTCCTCGCCCATGTAAAGGTACCAATCAAACACACTACGCACATAAACACCGCAAGATGCTTGGTGGGAGACTGTGTATGTGTTTGTGTGTGTTTTAATTAACTCCTTGAATGCATATGATGAGCCAGCCACCCAGAATTAGTAATGCCAAACTCCCAATTTGATTCAAATGCAATGAATACAACAGTCGAATTGTGCAGGCTGGTGTGTCACTCATCAGCTCTCTCATTTGGGCTTTTGCCTTCCAAGACTAGTTCACAATTTCAGCAACTGGTAAATTATTGAGATGTTCATTAAAATCTGTAATCTGTAACAGTCAACTTCTTCCCAGCCAAGCATAAGCACAACAAATTAAATTAGTGCATGCAGGACGTTAATGAATAGTCTGCAAACGCATTAATTCCTTCAGAATTATCTCTGAGAAATAAAATGCTCGTTTTTGTCACTGCGAAAATCCAGTATCTGCAACTTTACACTGGCACTCCATCTATTCTTCAAATCCCAGATCCCTAGAACCATAAACTTAAGCAATCAAGTCCTTTTCCCAAAATGTCTCAATGAAGTTAAAAGATATTCAGCTCGATAGTAATCTTTTAAATGAAAGAATCTAATTCTACAGGTAGATTTTAGGAGAGTGGGACAGCATTCCGAGCAAGCCCAGTAACGGAAAGGTGTTATTCTTTCTCCAAAATTCTCAGCAAATGCAGCAGAATAAAGCTTTTAGGGTAACTTTAGCTAAGAAAAGCACTTAGGAATACGCAAAGTTTCCTTTTAAGAAAATGACTTCTCCATTTGACAGTGTTGGTACAACCCCAAAATAAATTCAGTGGGAGTCTGAAATGACTCGTGCAGTGCAGCAGTAAAGCAGCTAAGTATATTTTTTTCCTCCCAGCAGAGGCTTGCTTTACATCCCTGAGCCTTTCCCTTCTCCAAGCTATTCACTAGAACGGGGAACGTTCCGAGAGCACGCCACCGGTGACTGCCAACGCTGAACTTGTTCCACTGTCCCCATCCCCACTGCTCCCATCCACGCCTTTTGTCTTTTCCAGCTCTGCCTTTTTCCCCTACAGAGCCTCTAACCCACCCATCCTTCTTCCACAAGCACTGCATGCCACTTTACCTTCCACTGGCATGCTGAAAATAAAGAGAAAAAGAAGTGAAGGAAATAATGCAGAGAGGATGTCACTCTGTCTGGATGCCTAGCATAGCCTCTCTCTCGGCCCACAGAGAAATGTAAATATGCAGTCATTAATTTGGGTTTAAGAACATTCCGTACACTAGGGATATTGTTAAGCAGTCACTTTATCTATTTTTCATTAATCAGATTTTATTAAGACATTAAAACTTTATGTTGGGCATTTCTGAGTTTTTATCATTCCGTAAATTTCCCAGCTGTCCGCGATGGTTCCGGCTGCATCATCTCTACCTTGCCCTCAGTGAAGTAAACTTTCTTTCTATTGTGGCCAGACTTGTTATGTTTAACTATAATGACCCAACTTAAAACAAAAAAAAAAAGGAAAAAAAATAAAAAAAAAAGAGAGAGAGAGAGAAAAATCAAACAACAAAAGACTTATTCTTTTCAAGACCTTTAGAACCACAGGCGCTCACACAGCACATCCAAGAAGTTCCCCTTTCCCTGTGAAACACACGGAGTGCATCCCAGCTCTAATATCTCTCCACAATGTTGCTGCAAACATCATCCCCCTCACCGTACGCATTCTGATGCTCCTCTCAATCAGGCAGCTGAACAACCACCAACAGAAATAAAGGCGTGCAAGGAACTTCTCAGGGAAGGACGAAAATCCTCACAATTTTGACACGGTAATTAATTATACATGTTAATTCACAAAACCTACTGCAATTTACCAGTGATGCTGAATGAATTAATGAGTGTTTATTTGTCTGATACCGAGGATCATTTTCATTCCAAGTGCGTGCCGTAAATTCCCCCTGCTGATGGCCACAGACACAGAAGAGAAGCCCCCTGAATTCAGCTCTCCTCAGCTGGGGGGACGGAAAGTTTCTCAAGTGTTTGCAGTTCACTGAGACGCACAGAAACCTCACGGGAAAGACAACGGGGAAAGAGGAGAGACCTCCCGAGAGACACACGGCTGCTCTGAGATCTGAGCTGCAAACAACTTTGCCTGACAAACCTTTACCTCCTTGTCATTTGCTGCTCGAGCTTAAAACGAGCGGTGGGAGACGGGTCACAGTAACAGAACTGAAGTGGGACACGCTGCTACGACACGCTGGACGCCAAGAGACTGCAGAAATGTGCTCCAAGAACTGCGCTGACAGAATCCAAGGGAAGAACCTGCCATAAACACCTAGAAAACAACGATCTGGGCATCGTGCACACACGCACAGCTCCGCAGGCGTTTGTGGGTCTGAGATCCCTGTGCAGGAGGAAGTGTGTCCTCGTGGCTGCTCCCTGACAAACACACTCGTATGACATGGACAGTGCCTGGGTCTCTGTGCGTGTGTGTGACTGTAGTCAAACACACACAATGTAAACAAATGGTAATGATTAACAAAGATACTGCTCTCTATCCCCAATTTCAACTGCAGAGAGAAAATTGTTTTTAAAAAAAAAAATTTACAAAAAAATTGCATGTCCTGAGGTTCATTTTTATTGCTTCCCATTTCTGCTGCTTGCTATTATCTGCATGGCAAAAGGAGAGCAGCGTATTGATTATTTAACTAGAATGTTTACAAGAGCAAAGCTGGGATCTCTGAAAATGAAACGTATGCCTAGGGGCAAAAAAAAAAAAGAAAAAAAGAAAAAGAAGGGAGTAGAGAAGCTCATTCTAAGGATGATGGTTGCCCCAAATGACTTGTTTATATATAAAATTTATATAAATATCTATATTTATAACGCAGAGAGACTTCAGCTAAAAAAAAGTCCCCCAGCAGGAAAATGAAAGGACTTCTGTCTGCTTCAGAGAGTTTACAAGCATTGTGTTCATCACGAAGTTCAAAGAATAACCAAAATCACTCGCTTAGAAATTTCTACGTGTAAACTTAGTGAGGCAGATGAAATACTTGAATCCATCGATTGCATGAAAAAGACAAATACATGAGCATGATGCCAGATCAAATTTGACATCAGAAACAGTAACAGTTTCCTCAGGTAGTTGAACTAAGTTAATGCAGCGCACGTGAACAAAACCAATTTTGTCCTATTATTGCAATGCTAACAAACCGAAGGAAAACGCCAAGTATTCCAAGTCTGGAAAATTAATTGCATTAAAGACAACCTTGGAGCAGAGCAACCTAGCCAGTTTCACTTTCTAGTAAGGAAGCATTCTAGTTTCAGAACACGGATTGAAAGTGTTAAAATAGTTCTTTTCTGCATTTCCAAATTTTAATTTTCTCCGATCTTTTAATTCAAGTGTTCCTTCCTGTCCTTCCTTTGCATGCGTGTTCCTCAGCCCACTTAAAATGTTTTTATCTTGCCTTCTTTTCTATGCCTTTACTATCAAATTCAGTAGGTTTGAACGATGAACAGCTTGACTTAGCATATTTTTAACCAGCTGGTCTAGCACCTAGCTTGTATTGCATAGTCAGATACAACCAAATGTTTATACAGGAGGTAGCTTTCACGAAGATGAGAAAAACCTCAGTACCGCGCATCCTGGCATTCTTTCATTTACTGCTTGGAAATGAAAGTTTGGGTTGTTTACTGCAGCCGCACAAGGGGCTATTAATAACCTTTCAAGAAGAAGCCGGAGGGGAGGGATGCGGGACCATGAACGCACGGACGGACGAGAGCCTGAGAAAACGCTTCCAAACATTTCGGGAGAACCAGATCGTATGAAATAAGGACTGAACTCTCGGAGGTCACAAGCCACCACCAGTGACAGCAAAAACTCGATTCCAGGCAGGGAAGGCTCCTGTTTCGGGCAGGGGGAGACGGGCACATCTACGTCACACCCGAAGCCCGCTCGTCATAGCCAGACCCGGCTCCTGACACTCCGCGAGAGAGGCGACGGCCAAAACTTGGAGGCAAGAGTTTCACTTTTTCCCTTTCTTTTTCCCTTTGGTTTTTTTCCTTCCCCCCCTCTCTCCTCAGGCAGAAAGATGTTCTCCTGACGGAGGGCCGGGATGTTAACTTGCCTAAAAATAATAGCTCCTGCTAGATCAACAAAAGGTCATGTGCTCGGCACAGCGCCTTCCCAAGTTTGACGGGAGCCTGGGGCTGAAGTTGGAGGATGCCCGGGAGCCTGGCCACCACCGGGCATCCCCGGAGCGCTCCGCCGGCCGCGCGGGCAGCAGCGGGGAGCTGTGCCCGGCAAGGCGCTCGGCGAACGGGCTGGAATAGCGGAGGGTGTGCGGCAGGAGGGCACGGCAGCGCTGCGGCCCCGAACAAAGCTGCGCGCCGCCCGGGGCCGGGGGCTCGGCGGCGGCCGCCACCCCGGGCAGTGACACGGCGCCGGGGCACCGGGGGAGCGCGCACGGGCCCGGGGAGGAGGGAGCACAGTCTCACCATCGCCCTCCTGCCCGGCCTCCTGCCCGAGTTGCGCGCCCGGCCCCGCGTGTCCGTGTGCCCGCTGCCCATCCGCGCACACGCGCGCCAACAGGCGTGCTCGGATGAATTAAAAAAAAATAATAATAGAAATAATAACGCAATAACAAACAAAGCACGAAACAGAACGGGAGGAAAAAAAAATAAAGGGGGAAGAGACACCCCCGCACGCATACACACACCCCCGCCCCAACAACTCGACTCACCTTTCAAACTCCTGAGGTAAATCAGGGTCAGTTAGCATGCTGGAAAAGCACAATTTCCCTTTGTCACAGCAGCCACCTATGGTCGCCTCCAACTGAACCTGTCAAGTGAGTCCAAACCTTCTAAACCGATTGATTTTCTCTCTCGCTCGCTCTCTCCCTCCCTCCCTCTCCCTCCCTCCCTCCCGGCTCGCTCGCTCTGAGCGAGGACTCCTTGACCAGTCTCTTAAAGGGGCAGCGCGCTCGCAGCGCTCGGCGCAGCTCCCCCCGCCGCGCCGCGCCGCGCGACCTCCGGGGGCCTGTCCTTTCCTTTCAATTCTGCTCGCCCGCCGCCGCCAAACGGGAAAAGTCAACTCCTTCAGTGTCCTAAAAAAACGTGGAGGGGTGGAGGGGATAAAGGGGGGGGCAGGGGGGGCGGGGGGAGGAGGGGAAAAAAAACAAAAAGCAGTCCGACAATCCACCTAAACCGGCAAACCAGGAGCAAATCCCCTGCGCTGAGGAAGATCAGTGGAGAAAGAAGATAAAACAAGAGCAGACTGATTAAATGGAAACAGTTATCAACTCTCGGAGTTGAAATAGGGGAGAAGAGATTAAACACATAAAAATGTTACCAAAGGCATTTGTGCTCCGAAGAATTTTCATTCCTTTCCCCCCACCCTTCCCGATCTCTCGCTTTCTCTCTCCCTCTCTCTCTCTCTCTTTGGGTAGGGGAAAGAAAAAAAAAAAAAATCACCCGCACAACAATCAGGCATTGTTCTGAGGGAAGAAAAGCAACTTTGACAGATTGAAATATAGCAGAGGCCCCTTCAAGGAAACCTGTAAACAACTTGTCACTCACTCTGTCGGTCTCACTGTTAGCTCTTGCTTTCCACAAAGTGCTGCGAACCGTCCTGGCAACAAACCCAAAGTTTCCTCAGCTCCAAACTCCATCAAACAGCCCCGTTGTGTGCAAGGGAAAAGGTAGCCACATGCCAAAACAGCGGGCGCGCACACGAACGCACACACACGGATGTTCAAACAACAACAAAAATAAACTTTCCGTTCATCTGTTGGGGCTTTTCTCGTTTTCTCTTTAATCACACTCCCCTTTTTCCCCCCCACTCTCCGGGCGAGCAGTAAAGCCCCTGGCTCGCGCTCCCTCTCACTGCCCTGCCCAGACAATCGCTGATAACAAGGTGGACGAGGCGCGGCCACAGAGCCCCTGGGCTGCCTGGCGGAGCGCAGCTCCGCCGCGCTCCAGTGATCCCCATAGACATCTGCCGGGCGAGGGAGGCAGGCAGGGATCGGGCCCCGGCATCCCCCGCATCCCGGCCGGGCATCCCTGTGCGCTGGGCGGGCACGGCGCTCCCAGCCCGCCCGGGAGCCGCGGGGATCAGCCGGGGGATCGGCCGGGCTGCTCTGCCCGCGACAGCCTGCACTGCCCGGCCCGGCCTGGCACTGAACTCCCCGCAAGGGCCGCGAAGGGAAAGGAAAAAAAGAGGAAAAAACCCGGGCGCCCTGTTCTTCTGCACACACGTGCGCACACACCCACGCAGGAGCACGTAGCTATACCCCGTTCTTTCCAGTTCCCCTGCCCTAATTCTTTTCTCCGTTCCCCCGCTTTTATCTGCAGCTGGACGACATTAAGGGCCTTTAAAACCCACGTGGTTTTGACCCCCCAGCAGTTTGATTAGGTCCATTGCCACCCCTCTCATCCCTGCCTCCCAGTGGCGCGGAGATTGCAAGTTTACTTTTTGAAATATATACACATATTTGCACGGAGCATCCATAAAACTTTCAAAATTTTCATGCCCGCTGGCTTAAGAAAAATGCCAAATAGCAAAGCTTATTATTTTTAATATCCAACAGCTACGCTGTTTAATTTGCTGCTTTCCACTGCCGGTGCACATGTTAGAAAGCAGCAGGCTCATGCGGAGGCCAGTCAGCCCAGCGCTGGTATAAAGGCATTGCCAGCTGGGAGCCGGGGCTGCTCCTTTAATCACCAGCAGCAAACCCACTCCCAAGTCGTGCTCATCAGCATCGGGAGCGCCCGGCCCGGCCGCGGCACACAACGCCGCCGCCAGCTCTGCCAAGGCACAAAGGAGGATGAGCAGAGGCACCTCCAGCCTGCCTTCCCCACCAGCACAACCTGCCAGCTCCTGCCATCAGCGACATCTCACGGCTCCTCACCGCGGGGCAGGGCAAAGCTCCCTCCGGTAGCCCCCAGCGAGCAATATTTTCCACAGAGGTCCGTTCATGGGAGCCTGACAAACCTGTTAATGTCTACACGGATTTCTCATTTGTGCTTTAGTGGCTATCCCTTTTAGGACAGCCATGAAGTAGACTTTGAAAAGGCAGCAAATGATTAAAAAGAACAATTCCAAATACTTTCTCTTTCATCTGAGGGTCTCAAACCATGTTAAGTATCACATTACTCCTCCGCAGGTAATAAATATAATTAGGGCCGATTCCAAAACTTTATTTGTATTGAAAAGTATCTCACTCTGCAGGGGCTCCATTCAAATCAGCAAATCTCTGTGTGGAGTAGGAGGCTACTTAGTAAGAGAATTTGGCCTCAAATAAGGAAACTGAGATGCAGGCAGGCTTAGTAGCTTGCCCAAGTTGCCACAGTTAGCCAACTCCAGCAAAAGGATGAGAAACAAAGACCCCACATGCCTCGCAGTCAACAACAGCCCTTATGCTGCTGAAACATACATATATATATTTTTAATATGTATGTGTATTTGAGCTTTTTTCCCCAGATTTTTTTACTTGTACTGTTTTGTTTAAAGCATGCTTCATTTCTGTATTCCCATCCTGTAGGGCCCCTCTTCTTGGTGTTTCATTTTCCCCTCGATGCACCACTGCCCATCCACAAATGCTGCTCCTTCTGTCCCAGCCCTTGCTTTGCTTCCCCTCTTTCTATTGCCTCCCCTCACACCTGGCCCTGGGAGGAGTTCACAGAGGGAAGCTACACAGAAGCCACATCTGGAAGAAAATGAGGACCACCTTTTATTAAAAGAAGTATAAATCTCGAGCATTTGGTTAAAACCATACTTTGCATGTGAGCTCCATTCAGCTCTAACCTCACATCCTTTTGCCAACTCAGCTCCTCTCCACAACTGCCCTTCTTCCACCTCGTCCTTCCTTTGTCTGCTCTCTATTTCCCCCTTTCCCATCTCATTTCCCACTTGAGCTTTTGCAGGACAATGATCACACCCCCCAAGCTGGTATTATTCCCAGCACACTGGGGCTCCTGGTTTGCTGGCTCTCAGCTAATATGATTATAAACCAAAGCAGCCACCATCAGCATCAGGAGTTAGAGAAGACATGGGCTAGATGAGGAAGAAGCAGAGAGAACCATATCAAAAGGAGGAAAAAAGAAAAATGAAAGTGTGGGAGAGAAAACCAAGCTGAGCAAAAGGGAGAGCTGAGAAGGGGAGAGGAGGTGGAAGTAAGGAAGGAAATTGAGATCTCCCCCTTGAATGGTTCTGTCATGAGCTCTTCTTTTACTTAACCTCGTTTACAACTACTCTTAGCCCAATACATTTTGTGCTCAGGTACCTTCTTCCCCCTTACCTTCATTTTATGTTTCCTGCAACTACTGAGTTCCTGCTCCCAGATGAGTGGGGGGAAACAGAGTGGTGTCCAAAGAGGAGAAAAAACCAACTTGCTGTTGTAGTAATTTTGTATTATGGTATCCTTGTCCTATACTGGATTATGTGGATCATATATATATTACTGCAATAGAGACAGTTAAGGGTAGACTTTCTGATGAAATTACTTTCTCATAAGAAGTTCAGCTGCAATTGCAAGATGGAGAAAAGGAAGTTAAGTGGTTTGAGGGAATCTTGAAACCCTTCTAAAAATCATTTCTTATTGACTTTTAGCTTGCTTTTTAGAAATTGCCAGGACATGTCACAGAGTCTGCTAGCACATCAGAGAGTGGAAAAACTGAGAAATTCGGATAAATAAGCACTGAGAAAGAAGAAAATGTACATAACATGAAACTGTGCGCTTTTTAACGTAAGAAATTCTATCTTGTTCTGAAACTTTTGACTACTAATAGGAAGCTCTGGTGGCCCTTTCTACTGAGTGGGTGGTAGTTACAAAACCCACTTGCAACCTCCAGCATCCACATTTGATGCTCGCAGTTCTTTCTTTTCAGAATGAGAATTCAGACAAGTTCAAATGCCTTTACCTGATGAGAAAAATGAAATCTCTTACTACTCCCCTGGCAATTCAGTGAATCTGCATTTCTCTTGCTTTGCTTCCTTTAAGGGGTGCCCAAACAAAAAAGGCTCAGTAAAAGAGGACAATTTGGGTTGAACTAAGCAAAAAAAGCTCTGATTTTCATTTGGATGAGGGGACACAACTAAAATCATAAACTGCTATGAGAATTTTTGTGCTTAACTGATTTTTCTTTTTTTTTCTTTTTTTTTGCTATTGTGGTTCTCCAATTTAAGAAGTGAACCAAAAAATCAATTATCCACCCAGCTCAAGTTAGAAACCCTGTAACTCTGGAATACTGCACAGGCAGAATCCTCAAGTCTTTGCACAAGCATGCTGGAAGAAGGAAAACCTTAAATGAAACATTTTTTTTTTTTAATCCTTAAATGGTATCACTTCAGTCTAGTGCCTTTGGCAGATACTGCAATACTGTAAGCAAAGGAAGATCTGGGGGGGAAAAAAAGAGCTTTTTGGGTTTTGTTATTTCCACTGTAGGTTTTAATAACAGAGACCTACAAAGTCCAAGGCAATGTAAGATGTTCCACAGAACCATTTACTGGAAAATTCTCACAGAAAATATGCAAAACTCTGAAGATCCTAAATGGATTTTCTTTTTTGGGCACACACTCCAAAGAGCTGCAGCAGTAAGAATGAATCTGTAGGACTCCTAGGAAAGGGTGTTTGCAGCACACTATGGGAGAGAGGAGGGAGAATGGAGCAGGGCTGATGCATTTATTATGAAAAATATCTTGCAAATAATGAGTGCTTACTTCAGAGCATGGAAATGTTTAGCTACAATGCAGTTTGGATCATATGCTAGGGAACAGATTTTTCCTTCCAGTGTGCATGCCTAGCTGCCATTTCCATTAATGGGAATTAAGTACATGTGTCAAGAGGAGAAGTTAACTCTTAGAAATAAAACTAATCTATGCCTTTTTTAAAGAATGTAAATGCCACATCAGGCATGTTCAGTGTTGGCAAAACTGAATGCTGAATATAGTATAGCAAAATCTGAGAAGGAGAAGGCGGTCTGGAGGACTGAAATTTCTGTGCTATTTAGAGTTTTTCAATTTACTGCATTTCTTCAAGGAAAAGTAAAACCATCTCATTTGGAAGTGGGAAGCCCTCATTTATCAGTTATTCACTTGCACTTTTAGCAAGGCCCTACCATCTGCAACCCTCCCTGTAAAAAGGACTGATGCTGCCCTTAAAAAGGAATCTGAACCTTCATCTAAATTCAAACTTCCCTGAATATTACAATAAAGTCCCTATTTATTTTTTTTAAAGGAGGCTGAAACTCACTCTTTTATCCTGTCCACTCTGAATCAGCCAGGGTAAAGGAATCTCAACATTAATGTCTTTTCAAACTGTAATATAAGTAGGGATTTTCAGGAATTAAAATAGTGCACATAAACACATTGAAAATTAAATTGCATGTCAATTTTAGCAATGAGTAACATTTAACTGTAAAGCCAAAAAATATTAGTGAGGTGACACAATCCTGGTTTTGTGTCATGTGTTGGTCTCTCAGTCTCCCAACTCCCTCTATTTTGTGGGTTGTTATTTTTTATTATTTTTGTATACAAGGTCTCTTTACTGTTTGTCTTAGTATCCTTGGTCTGCACAGAAGGAGTTTGGAAAAAGAATTAAACAAAACCAGGACCATTTAAAAAAAAAGGCACAAAAATAGAGAGCATACCCATGGATAGGAGCTGTGATTGAAATTATTTAGGAAGATACCTGGATTTCAAATTTACAGTTCCTCATTAAGGTTCTGAACATGCAATGTTACTAAAATAGGAATCTATTGCTCTGAGGGTTTTTTTTAAATGTGCTTTTCCCAGTGCAGTTACCTGGCATGGAACACCCCATGCTGACCAAAGCCCCCAGCCTCACCTGGGGCTGCTGTCCCTGCTCCACCTCCTCCTCCTGCTCGCAGGGATGGCTCCTGTGAGGGACAGGGCAGTTCACTGTGCAGCCTGTGACAGTGCCAGCAGGGACCTTCCCACAGCCTGCTGTCAGGGTGGCAGTGCCACCACACCCAACATGCCCAGGAACAGCTCCCAGCCAGGGCAATGATCCCTTCTCCTGGTGCTCGTGCAGGGCAGGGCTGCTAGGCATCAGCACCTAAACAGGCAACATCAGCTCCTGAGCCTGAGTCTCCCAAACCCTCAGCTCTGCTCTGTTTGCAGTGGTAGAC
>JANIJU010003063.1:70983857-71006548 GCA_025504685.1 Leucosticte australis | reverse complement strand
AAAGGACCAGGGAAAGAGGGAAAGGACCAGGGAAAGAGGGAGAGGACTTGGCGTGCAGAGAGGGATGCTGGAAGAAGTCAAAAGGGAAATGCAGAAGGAAAGAGGTTAAAGGAAACCATGGGACAATGTTGGTGGCAAGGAAGGACAAGGCAGGAGTTTGAGCTGTGAGTGACTGGGGTTATACCCAAATCCATCAGGTTTTCAGTCTCTTGTTTCACCCAGCCTCAAACTCCCACAGATTGCTCTGCCATTCTCCTGCCAGACAGAAGAGTGGCTTTTCCCAGAGATCCCCTCCACTACATCCAGAGGCACAGAGGCCACCCAAGATCTTTTGCTCCAGGCCTGACCCTCTGAGCAGCTCCTTTTCATGCCAGCAGTTTGCCTTTTTCCCTTTTTGTGTCACACCATTAGATTCCTGCAGCTGCTCTGGAGCAATGTGCCATCCACGGGTGGCACAGAGCAGGGAGGGGAAGACAGCAGGAAGGAGCCAGGTGAAACCATCACCTTTTGCCAGCTGCTGATTTAGAGAGCCCAGCAGCCACGAGCAGCCAACTTTTGCCAATAAACACTGCTGCAATAAATCTTTTGCAGCGCTCCAGATCTGGAAAAGCCTGAAGGATCAGAAAGTATTTTTGGTTTTTTATTTGTTAGACCCGAGGAGACAAGCTGTTATTTTATTGCTCTGTGTAGATGCTCCTGCTCTGATGGACAAAATGTCTGGCACAATTGGACCACAAAGTGACATAAATCCCAACAGAACAAAAATATATCCATTACCTACGGTATGTCTGGAATCAATCTCTGTGAGGGATGATTATGGTATTGACCTGAGATCTGTCACTGCAGTTTCCTCTGAGAAGTCCCTAGTGCTGTAGACAGAAGCCCTGAGGGGGTTATCTTTCATGTACACCAGTATGAACTGAAGAATAAAACTTGCCTCACGTGTGTGCTTTTCATGGCCAGATTAAAACCACTAATGTCTGTTAGGTTAGTAGCTCAATACAAGTTGTGCTAAAAGCATCAAGGAAATGAATATATATGGAACAAGGAATGAATATATATATATATATATATGAATGTATATGGAACAAGGAATGAATATATATATATATGAATATATATGGAACAAGGAATCTGTGTCACCAAGTCCTCAGCAAGAGACACTGAGCCAGTCCCTCCATAATGCAAACTTTGACACCTCAGTGCTCCGTGTACCTGCATAAACTTCAGTAAATATCTGCGTAAATCTGGTGATTAGGATGGCAGCAGCAGGGAAACAAGTGCTGGACAGGGCACAGCCACCCCCAGGAAGCCCTTGGTGCCTAATGCATTGCAGCATTTCTTACAAAGACCCTCACACTCACCTGGAATTAATACTACAGATTTTTTTTCAGGTTGTCTTTCAGTCTCTGGGGAAGATGCATCCACTCTGAGTGCAGGAATTGCACGTGGAATAATCACCCAGAACTGCCTGCAAAGACCCTAAACCCCCATCCAAAGCTAAGGAATTGTTCCAGGTACAGTGCCAGTGTTCTGCCAGAGGGAAGAAAACCCTACAGAGCAGCCCTTGCCATGGGTGGTATAGGTGGAAGAATCCTTCTCTTTATCCCCTGGACACTAACCTAAATGAAGTCAGGAATTTTAGTTTGCTGCTGACTAATAGGATTAAAGCCAGGTAGGTGAAATTTGAGAACGTCCCTGACACTCCAGGCTCTTTTGGCAGTTTGCTCATCAGGACAGGAGTGAATCCATATTTTGAGAGGCAATATAACAAGCTAAACACCATAGCCCTGGGCCCTCATGCAGTCAGACTGCACCATGCCATTTTCTCATGCACCCAGGGAAAAGCAGATCAGCTGAGCAGGCCACAACAAAGTGCTCAGCAGAAAGGCATGAGCTGCTTCAGGGAGCCAGAATCCCAGCTCTCCTCCAACATGAAACATGAAAGGGAAATTCAGAGTCACTTCCTCTGCTTGTGACACTCATTGTTGCTGGGCTGGCTGGGACCTCGCCCTCCTGAGCTGTGTGAAAAATCCTCCTCTGGGTTTCTGTCAGCCCTTCTGCCAGAGATGGAGAGCCACAGGGAGGGGAGGCTCACAGACAGGAGGTGGCAAAGCTCTGCAGGAGCCCCAGAGCCCTGTGCCCTGTCAGAGCAGGGCTGGGCACGTGTGAGAGCCCCACAGCTCTGGCAGTGCCAGTCTGGGCTGCCCTCAGACCCTGGCAGAGGGTGCCCCTGTGGCTGGTCCCGTGACACAGCTCAGACTTGGAAGCCACACTTTTTTTTTTAAGAATCAGTGGTTACCCAACCTTACCCTGGGGAGAAGCATTTAAAGAACACCAAGATCCTTTGTATTTGCATTTTTTAAAGCACTTCAAGTTTGTCTGAGAAGTTTTATGAATTAAAACATTTGCCACTGAGACTAGAACTGTTCATAATCAGCATAAAGATGTATAAGTGTCTCAAACTCCTACATAAAAAGATGAGTTTTACCTGGCATTCTGCAGCAATTCCAAGTTTTAGCATCGTAAGGGTTTAAAGGATGGGACATGGATTGCACATTACAGTGTCTGATGCATTACAAAGGGGTTTTTCAGTCATTTTGTAGTACATCTGCAGTCAAGCTGGGACTATCACTCCATCAAATTGGAATAAATAAATATTTTGCATGCTTACAAGCGCCCATAAACAAAGTCAAACATGCACTTCTCTCTAAGAATTCACAGAATTTTTCAGGCAGCAGTTGATTAACCTGAGGAAATTGCAGGAGGGGACACAAATGTTCCCATCCCCACTCTGCAGAGGGCTGAGCCCCAGCAGGAGGTGAGACTGTGGCTGCCAGGAGCAGGGAGTGGCAGAGCTCAGCCAGGGCTCACCCTGCTCTGCTCCTGCCCCAGCACTGCCAGGGAACATCCCACCAAGCCCTCGCTCATTTTCCATCCTGCAGCTGCTCTGGGCTCTGCAAGATCGAGCCTCCATGAAATATTGAAGAGATGTGCACACAAAACCAAAGGTAACTGCAGCAGGAACAGCCAGGGAGCCCAACAGACTGCTTCACCAGAAAGGAAGTCATAATAGCAATGCATAATGGTATTAAAGGGGGAAAAACCCCAAAACAAACCTTCAGGGAGGAAATCATTCAACTATCTTAAATTTGAATCTGATAGGGCAGCAAACCCCTGGAATTATGTACAGCAAACATCACTGCAGCAGATGTGGGGACAGGCAAGGCAAGCAGCTGAAAACTCAGGTTGGATGGGAAGGGCTGAGGTAACCTCAGCCACAGCAGCACAAAGGCTGCTCCTGTTTACCAAGCCCCCCAGAAATCTCATCAAGCTAATGTTAATTTCAAGAGTGTTTTAGCACAGCTGGGAAAAATTCATACCATAGAAACCTTGGCTTTACAGAAATAGTAGTTTCTGAAGTATGCTAATTATTTTATAAGTATACAATGACTGGAAATACTCTAAAGGCAAACAGAAACAAGAGTGGATTGAAGCTGTGGGTTAAAAAGGAGATGCAAGACCTTTCAGTAGAAGCATGCAAACATTTTCAGCACAGATTTTGATGGTTTGCTACATTCTGCTTCCTCTATTCTCCTCCTCTCCAAATTCCATCAAAATTTAATGAAAAAAATGTATGGGAAAGGAAAAATAATTATGGATACAGTAGGACAGAAAACACTTAGTGGCCAAAAAAAAGCTGAAGATGCCATTATTACTATTTATATCACATTAGCCATCACAAAATAATGCACACTTTACAAACACAGAGATACAATCTCATCCTAAAATAAAAAGTTTACATTGGAAGACAATGAGCAGGGGGAGCTGGACCTCCTTGCTGGGTTTGTGGCTTTACTCACCACTGAGATGTGCAGGCAGACAGGTGAACTCTGCAGTGGCACAGCCACGGCTTCATGGCAGGGAAATGCATTAACTCAGGGATGCAATGCCAGTTACAAAATATTTTTAAACTGGTTTCATTTTTTAAACTTGTTTCTTCCAGACTGCTGCTGGAGAAAGAAGTTCCCCCAGTCCCTGCATTTCTGTAGGCTCTAAAGAGGAGTAGAAGTAAACAATTTCAAAGAACACTCAGACATTTTCCTGTGGCTTGCCCTCGTTCCTGAGGCTGATCGTTCCCTGCAGCCTTCCCCTCCCTGCCTGAGCCATACAAACCCAGGGGTGGCAGCACACAGGGACTCCACACAGAATGTCCTCTCCTCTCCTGATGTCCCAGGCATTGCAGATCCTGGGGAGAGGTTAGCTGGAGAGTCAAAGGGGAAGAAAAGGATTGCAGGGTACATCATCTCATCATTTCCCTCATGCTGGCTTCTCCAGGCCAGTTATCAATATCATCTGCATCATCTGAAGCAATTCAAGATGCTGGAAACTCAGCAGGAATGCACCCCAGGAAAAGAAAGGTCCAAGCAGAAACTCACTCAGGAGTCCTGTCCAGTGGGAGCAGAGGCATTGCTGTGCCACTGCAGGGTGGGGACAGGGTCCTGCTGGGGCAGCCCTGCCCTGTCAACACCAAGAGAGAGATCTGCCCAAAGTCAGTGCCTGTGCTGGGAGACAGCTGCTGATCCTTCAGTGCACAAAAATCAGAGATCACAAGCCCCAGACTCCATCCAGCACAGCAGTTCTGTCCTGGTTCTGGCTGGGATGGAGGTACTTCTCTTCCCAGTGCTCAGTGCATGCTGTGTTTTGGGTTTGGGTGAGAGCAGCATTGACAGCACTCTGCAGTTTTAGCTCTTGCTCAGCAGTGCTTGCCCTGAGTCAAGGACCTGTCAGCTCCTCACTCTGCCCTGCCTGGGAGGGCTGGAGGAGCACCAGGACACAGCCAGGGCCTCAGGAGGAAAGGTGGCCAATGGCTCAGGAACACACCCAGCATCACAGCTGGATTTTGTTTGCATCTCTTCTTTTCCTTGGGATTTATTCTTATCTCTTTTGTTACTTCCCCTTTCCTTACAGCAATTGATTATTTCACTTGAATTCAATAATTAAACTGTTCTTAACTGGTGACTTTTCTCACTTTTCCCCTTCCCAGCCCCACTGAAGGGGAAGGGGAGCCTGTGCAGTGGTTAGCTGCCAGCTGGGGTTAAAGCACAGCCAATTCCCTGCTTGCTCCTCGGCAGCACCTGGAGGAAACTGGAAGCAGAGTGACTGCTCAGATGAGATGATCTTCAATGTCCAAACAACAACCAACATCTAATTTCATCCAAGCTACACTACAGGGCACGTTTTCAGCATTTTTGTGGGGAGGGAGATGATGCTTGGGGAATTAACTGCAAAACTCCCATTATTAATAGAAGTCACACAGCTAAATCCCCACAACCTATAAGGAAAATATTGCCTTCCATTTCTGTCTGGTATCACTCCTGATCTGTGCTGACAGCACTCTCATCATGAATAACATTATGTCAGGCTGCCCAATGATTCCTGAAACTGTCAACAATGTTTAAAGTCAACTTCTCCAAACTTTTTAAAAGTTAATCATCTTCACTCTGGAAGCATAAAAGTTGAATGCAATAGAAAATGTGCAGATTCACAGCAAGTTTTATTGACCTGCTGGCCAAAGCCTTCCCCTGGCTGCTGAACCATTTACACAGCACAAAGCACTGTCCATGGGAAGGGTGTCCTTAAAGGCCAGAATATCCATGAGATGGCAGAAGGTGTGGAGAACACTGCACAGTGTACTGGACTTTCCCACTAGATTATAAAAGCCCTCAGTCAGTGCAGTGTCTGCACTCAGCCCAGTTTGGGCAGTTTCTCTCCAACACCACTACAAGCACAGCTGAGGAGGAAAAGCTCTTGGGAGATCTTAATTTCCTTGCCTTCTTCTGTTGCAATCTGACTGACATTTTTCAAAGCATGAAAAACCATCGGTCCCTCAATTTCCCTCAATGTATTTATTTTTTTAATTGCTACTCATCAGTGTGATGAGAAGTTCCAGAGGGAAAGGCTGAAGAAAGAGCCATCAATGTGCTCTTTACCAGCTGAAAGTGTAAATTTTCTTCACTAGCCCCCCCCAGGCAGGTCCATAGGGGGCACTAGCAAAGGAAAAACCTTTCTTTCTGAAAGGCAGCCAATCAACTTTGCATTTTTAAATGGCTCAATTACAAATAAATGCATTTATAAATTGTTTCAAATGGAGTTCCTGATAAGTGCTGTGCACACTTTAAACACCTGTGTATGACATCTTTTTCTTGTTAATTTTGCACTTCCCTGTTGTTGTCTAAAGGGCTGTTTTCAGCAATAATGACATTAACTTGTACTCCAGACCTCTGAACTATTGACCTACACATAGCCAAGACTGCAGGAGTTGATCTAAACTGAACTGACTTTCTGAATCTTTATTAGCCTTCATTACTCACAAATCTTCCACTCTGTGCTTCTCTCAAAGCTGCAACTCCTCCAGTCAATGATCACAGTAGATCACATTGGGATTCACTTTTAAAAAGTTGAGATTTACTGATAATGCCCAGCTGAATGCACTGAAGGAGTCCAGAAACAAAAAGTCAAAGAAAAAAAAGATACAGGAATCATTATTTTATAATATCAAGACTATTCTGCCAAGCTTGCATTCTGGGGTTTAATTTATTATTTTCAAATTGTCCTTGCTGGCAACACTTCTGTTTTACTCTCTGCACTGCTGGACCAAAGCATTTAACAAAGCAGCCAGCACAATCTCTGTGCACTGGGCTGAAGTCCTCCTCAAAGACCCCAGCCTGGTTTTTACAGGAAACAGAGGGTGGATCTGTCAGCCTCTCTCAAGAGCTAACAGGGAACACTTCCATCTGCAGAGGAGGGCACAGTTTTTCTGCTGGTTCCACATAACCTGGGAAAGCCTTTAAACCACGGATATTTCCTCAAAATCGGTTTCCACTGGTCCTTTTCACTTTTGAAGGAGCAGAAAGAGGATGAAGTGGAATGGAGAAAGAGTCTCATGGAATGCCCACATGATAGGGCCCCGTCTTAAGGAAAGCTCTTATCTGTAAAAAATTTATTCAGTCATGAGAATCTAAACATAGCTCCCTGCTCACAGAGAAAATACAAATGTCACACAAAAGCCCTCTCAGTTTGGGGCTGGGTAACCATGGATAAAATAAAGCAAGGAAGAAGTGAAAGTGGTCAGAAACTGTTTGCTTTCAAGTCCTTTCAAGTGCCCCCAGTCAAGCCATTGATGTGGTGTGGCCCAGAGAGGGACAGAGCACAAGGAGATCTACAGCTCGTTTGTGTATTTGTGTGATCTACAGCTCGTTTGTGTCTTTGTGTGATCTACAGCTCGTTTGTGTCTTTATTTGTGTGTTGAACACTGCTGCCTTAGGCTGGATGTGCTGCCTGAGGAACAGGAGGATTTTCTCTCTCTTTTCCTCCCTCCTTTCTCCTCCATGGCCAGAAGTAGAGGCAGAGAGCTGTGCTGGTGAGAGGAGGTCACTCCTGAGCTCCACTTCTCTGACAGCCAGTGAGCACCAACAGTTCTGTCATCCCAGGGCATCCAGCCACAGCGAGCATCTCCCACGTTTGCCAAAAAATGCACTGATGGTCAATCCTGTCCCAGGTAAATTCCCTCCACCTCACAGATTCATCTGACATGGTCCTGAAATGTGGCTCAAACCCAGCCTAGGCTGCTCAGCAGTGCAATTACAATAAAGGAAACAATGAGAAATATATAGAAAACAATAGTGGGAGTGAGGGTGACAGAGCACTGGACCAGGTGCTTAGAAAGGGACCAAGATCCTGAAGAACCTGAATTAACTTCCAGCTGCACCTCCTTTGAGGGAAGGGTTGAACCAGACAGTTTTCAGAGGGTCTGTTCCAACATAAATTTTGATTTTAAGTGTGGTGTAAATGGCCAAACTGCCCACTGCTAGTGGCTACTTGAGGGCTGCTGAAGTGGCAAACATTGGCCATGGATCCCATTCTCCCAGGGAAATTTCTCATTAAGGTGAAGAGAATTTAACAATTAAAATTGTTTAAAGTGCCAGACCATGAAACACGAATTACTGTAACTTGTCCCTCCAAATTCTTCACACCTCAAAGTCCTACATGAAAAATAATTACCAATCCTTAGAATAAACACAGTTCTTCATACTTCCAATGATTATTCAGAAATCATTTTGGTGCAGGAGCAAAGACTTTGTTTGCAAAGACAAAATTCATTCAGGGGTTGCTTCAAGCTCTGCTTGAATGTTTATAGCAACTTTTATGCAATCTGACATTCCAAAAAGAACTGACAGTAATGGACTGGAAACACAGGGAAACCATTACAGAACAGAGAAAAAAAGAGTTTCAAAAGAAAGGGAATTTAGGAGCTAAATTTCCTTAATTGGCTCTGATAAGGGACTGGCTGAACAGAAACCCTTTGAGGAGCTTTCAGACTAACAAGATGACACTCTGCATTGCTGCAAAACACAACACAAAAGTTGGGATGGGAGGCTGGAGAAATATTCCCCTCTGGCTTTTGTTTTGTCAGATTGGATGGAGCCAAGCAGACTTTCCACAGATCAGCAACGAGGATGGAAAGGCCTCCAGGGAAGCACTGGAGTGCCCAGGAGAAAGGTCCTGGAGCTCTGGAAACCTGTCCCCATGCCACGCTCCATCCACTGGAGCCACAGCTCCTGAGCTGCTCTGCACAGCACCTCCCCTTCAGCAGCTCACAGAGCAGCTGCCTGGGGCATCAGGAAACCTCAGCTGTAAATCAGGTTGATCTGGGCATTTATACAGCACTGCAGGTCATGGCAGCAGGGCCAGGACATCAGAGGGTGTTCCCTGGGATTGCAGCTCTCCTCCTCCTCAGAAGTACAAACCAGACCTAAATGTGTCCTCAGAAGTGCATACCAAGGCCTTGCTGTGATGACAGTAAATGACAGAATTGACAATAAATGCTCCACCCTTTGTGCTGGGGCTGAAGCAGACCTTGACCTTCCCTGAGACTTTAACAATTCTCTGTGAATATTCTTCCACCTCTGTAGCTTCAGCATTGAGTAGAGCTCTTGCTCACCCTGGAAATGCTTCCTAAAATGCTTTTTTTTTAATTCTTGAACCCTGGTCTTCCTTTTTTTCTTTCCTTGATAATTCCTAGCTGGAGACAATGCTCTTTGGTGACCCAGTGCATGTGTAGCACACCCCAGGAGGAGCAACAGGACTTTACTGGTGTCTGTTTCACAGGTGATGGGCCCCATTACTTGTCCACACCCCATCACTTTTCCACAAGATGCAAGAGCCATGTAGGCCAACAAAAGTTACTAAATTCCCACTCTCCACCCATCTTTCAGAGCAGGAAGGCTAACTCTAGAGTCTCCTCATTATAATGTAGTTCAAAGTAACATTTTTAACTTGTTATGTGGAGTAATTCTGGTGCTTCCTAATAATGGGTGAAGATTTCTGTCCCTTACAATTTTGGAGCATTCTAAATTTATGGTTTCTTCAGAATTAACATTGCTACTAAAATAGAAAATTGCCATTTTAAAAACTTGCAAAATATTCCTCTTCCTTTCCTTATACTGCTGAGAGTCTCTGATTGATACCCCACTCTCCAGATCTTTCCCTCACACAGTGCCAATCTCGTACTGAAGGGTGCTGTCCTTCTCCTTTTGGCACACAGATACCACAGAGCCACTTTTCCTCCCTCACCTCCTTTTGTGGCGTTGCAGAATTACCGTGGACATTCTCCTCAGAGCTTGGAGGACTGGGCTAATTGTCTGGGAGGTGACAACTGCTCCATCCACACATCTGCAAAACATCTCAGCAAGTCACTCCAATGGACAGAGTCTGGCGTGTTTGATTTAATTCTCACTTGAGAACTGGTTCAGGTGTGCCCAGAGAGACATGCACTGGAACAGAGTAGCTAAGGATTAAATGTCCTGCCTACAGCCAGAGCCCTGCACCTCAAACTCTTCCTAAAACACTAATTAATTAATTAAGACTTAAGTTATTCTCCGTGGTGGAGAAATACAGCTTTGCCTGCTTTATGTAGGTCAAGGTCCGAGGCAGAAATAGGCCAAGTTAATTGGCCAAGATCCAACAGAAAGCACGCAGCAGAACTGGAAATTCAGCCATGACTTCACTTCCAAGATGTCTCACATTCCCCACCCAAAAAATCAGTCCTACCTTCATTCATTCCTTCCTCCTGAACACTTGTAGTTTTGTAACTCGATGACCATCATTTCCAGTTAGAGTGAGCAACACATCACTGAAGCAGCTCTTAGAATCTTCTTCAGAGGAAGAAAATAGAAGTACAGTACTCCAGAGCAATGCAGAAGGAGAGGTTTAGGGTTGTTAACCTGATACTTGCTCTGATTTGATCAGCACAGTCCAGGTTTGGAAAGCTCAGACAAGCTAAAATCGGTAACTTTGATATTTTTGTGACTTTATGTCATCATCCATAACACTGCTGTGTAGTAAAACATTATCCATGATGACATAACACCTGGAGAAAGCATTGTGCTTATCAGAAAGGCTGTGGGTTCAGCCAGCTCAGCTCAAGACCTCGTGAGCATTTCTGAGCTCTTGGCCAGGCTCTATCAGCTCTGGTTATTACCTCCATCCTTTTTCTGGCAAGCTGCTCCAAAACAAGAAGCAAATAATGTGCCTGCATTGTCTGCCCTATGCAAAAGCCACACAAGGCTTTAACAGTTTGATGCACAGCAAGAGAGACACAGGTCACTGTTGCCTGTTATGGCATGACCTTGTGAAGGGGACCAAAAAGAAATTCAAAATAAAAGTTAAAAAATGAATAAGAATGCTCTGCCTTCACACACCTGTGCCTTTGGTGTGGAGGTAGCTCTCAAACACGTGTCAGGGAAGCCAGAATAGTGCTGATGAAAGAAAGTACAAGAAAAGTTGTCTGTGTCTCTAAGCAAATCCCCACCACATCTACAGCGAGGCAGCAACTGCTCAGCCCGAAGTTTAAACCGATGCTGAAACTCAGCACCTCTGGGGCCTGCCTGCCTAATAAAGACTACAGGGTGTTGAGAAGCACAGTATATTATTTCATTAAGTGCTTTTTGGGAGAAGGGGATTTAGAAGTAAAACTGCTGGCTTTGTGTGGCAAGGTTGTGACCTTTGACAACTTTGGAGCTTATCTCTTTCATCTTCCCACTCCCCCGAGACCCCGAACTTGCGGAGGGATGGAAGCGGGTAAGCCGGGGCCAGACAGAGTCCAGCATTGTTGTGGGGCTGCCTCCTCTCCCTCTCCCTCTTTCCCCTTCTCTCTCTCTCTGCCTCTCCCTCTCTCTCTCTTTTTTTCCCCCCTAAACAAAACAGATCTGAACTGAGCCAAGGAAACAAAAATGTATTGTTCCTCGCAGATGGAAGCGAGTGTCGCCTAGGTAACCAGATTAATCTCCTTTTTCTCTCCCTTCCTCTCTTGTAGTGCGGTAATCGGTGGGCTCTTTTCACAAAAAAGCCAGCCTCAAAGCTGGGGCTCTAACTAGGTTCCTAATTAGCTGCAATTTACAATGAAGACAACATGATGAGATAATAGAAATTTGCAAAATAATGACATACCTCAGCAAAATATTCCTCCTCCTAAGAACCATTTTTATACAAAAACAATAAAGAGGGCCCTTCTAAAGCAAAGCTGGAAAATGGTGGTGTATTATGTGACACAGAACATTATTGTTCGCCTCTTGTTCCCCCAATCAACAGCTTATTGTTTGGCATCTTAAATAAAAATGACTCAAATACAGGCCACATAATGATCTCCATTGCGCTAATACACTGTATATACAGAGTAGTCAAAAATGTACCCAAGCCCAGGCCAGTGGGGCTGATAAAGTAGCAGGGCCCAGGAAGGTAATTTACAATACAATGCACTAACTATTATTGCTGGCCTTAATCACACGTATCTCCCTGATTCCTGTCAGGATGAGCTCCCACATCAAAAAGGGCACTTGAGCGGGGGGCAGCCCGTTAATGAAATATGATGGCTCACATTTGTTTTCATGTGGTGGTTGGCTCGGAGGAGGCAGCTCCAGACTGTTAGCCAACAGTCTTCCCTTGTGCCACATCAAAGGCTCCCATTGATGGCAGGGAGGGAGGGCAGGGGGATGGCGGGGAGACAGCGCCGAGGGAGGAGCGCTGGGCAGCTCAAAGGACCATTAAATCCTAATCTCTACCTTATGTCCCAAGGAGGAGAGGCAGAGCAGGGCTGGGGCCAGCCTGGTTCCCCAGCCCCAAGGGGAGGAGTGGCAGCAGCTCCGTGGGACGGGCACGGCCGTGGGTGGGCACGGGGCTGCGCACGGCTGGCTGCTCGCTGCTGGTGTGGAGAGCACGTCCAGCTCAGGGCAGCTTTGATCCCAGCAGAGAGGTTTCAGAAATAGCAACAGATTGCCTAGAACTGCCAGGAAGAGCAGCAGCATCAAAAGTCACTCCTTGTTTGATCTGGGGGCTCAGCAGCGCTGATTGGTGTGGCTGCAAAGGTTGGTCACCTACAGATCTTCGAGGACTGTCCCTCCAAGAAGTGCAACTGTGCCCACTTTGGGCAAGGATGGAAGAGCATTACCGTGCACCCTGACCTGGTCTTCTGGATGCTGAGAATGGCAAGAAGCCCAATTTCCTTCACAGAGTAATTGAAAGGATTGAGTAATGTCATATTACACAGAGCAAGCCAAGTGCTGAAATCCACTGACAGGAGATGTGGCTCCAGCAAGGTCCTGCAGGACCTTTACAGCAAGGGTTAACCACTTCCAGAACCACTGCAACTCCACTGCCATCTGTTCCTGCAACTTCTTCCATCCTTCCCAAAGCACTACGTGGTATTGTAAGTTTGTTGAGGAGAGCCACTGAATACATCAATGCTGAACATTATGTGCAAGAATGAGGAAAAGAAGATTTTACAAGTACCCCAAACATATCACTTTGAATGACCACTGCCATGAGGTTTAAACAGGACACAGGGCAGACCAGGCTTTGGGGTTTGAGGTATTATTCAAAACACTCACATAAGAAACATATTGATCCTGAGAGCCTTTAGAAGTGTAATGTGACACCTTCTGTCAACAACAGTGAACATTCAAACAATAATATAATAAAAAAAAAAGAAGGATGCTGGTTTAAGACACAGAACAGCACTGAAAATAGATTTCAATTTTGGAATTGAGTCTGCTGTAAACAAACACAGCAAAGATTTCTAGGAAAAAGAGAACGAGGTGGACAAATGTGAAGGATTCAGTCTTTAAATAGAAATAAACAGCATTAGATGGTCAGATCCTTGTGTGCTTAATCCTATTCTCTCCATGCAAAGTGTGATTCAGCTGCAGAATAAGGTGTCATTTAATGTAACAGCATCAAAACTGCCTCTGAAAAACTAAATAATGTGTGAGGTACTTGAACTGCTTGTCAGGCAGCCCTGCTCCAACTAATGCTGAGCATCTTCTTATCCCATTGACTTCTCCCAGCACGGGAGCTGGCAGTCTCCCAGAAGGATGCTGACACACAGGATCAGGCAGCACCTATGAGAGGAGCAGGAAAGTGCAGAAAATGGCTTTGAACCTGTGAACCCAGTTCAGTGTAAATCCTGTGTTGACATCTCTGATCACAGAAGTCACTGGTGCTTCCTTGCACCAACTGAAAGCCAGATCTAAAGACTGGCGTGCTAACTTTGGGGTTTTTTTCTTGTTTTCACATAATATATACATTTCTGTGGAAGGCTAAATAAAGCCTGTTCCTTTCAGGCTCATCTGAAAAAGCAGACCCACTTTAAAATTTCGATTGCTAACCACAGAAGTAAGCTTTTTACCTGGCACATTTTTCTCCTTTGGAGCTCACACCATAGTTCTGCTTAATCTACCTAGAGGTTTCATCAGTGCATGCTTAGATAGCCCTGTGTGGAGCAGCCTCCAGACAGCAAAGCTCAGAGAAGTGGGAGCAGGGTTGTGGCCCTGGACATGCCCTGCCAGAGTCACAACAGCAGCTCTGTGTCTGCACCTGGTATGCCCAATACCAGCTCACCACTCTGCACAGAAAACATCCAAGCAGCTCTTCCAGCTCCTTGGATGGATGAAACAACTCAGGGAGAGTTAGTTCCCACAATTACAGAGCTCTAGCTGATATTGCAGGTGCGTGGTACAAATGGAATTCGATTGGATTTCCATAGTTCAGCATCTCAAGGTTTGGGAGCCTGAATATTAACCTCTGTCCACAACAATCCTATCCAAAGCACCACAGGAGGTCAAAACACTAGGCATAAACCTGCAATATGAATCCTCTTATTCCTTCCCTTCTTTTTCTTTTTCAAGTTAACAGAACTGTTTGTGTAAACAGACGTTGCAAGGCTGGACACTCTGTGTGTTTTCTTTTCTGGCATCCTGAGTGTCTGGCACAGACTGTGTCACCCAGGATCTGTCTGAGATCATCCCCACCACTCCCCTGGAATAGCACCTGCGCCCTTGTGGCCTTGAGTGGCTCTCACAATACAAATTTACAAATGGCTTTTGAAAATTACCCAAACATCCTTCCCATGAGCAAAACCTGCTGCGACACAACTGCCTGGCCTTTATTTTGTTATGATTATTACCACTCCCAGCCTTTGGGGAGCTTGGTGTGTGTCAGCACATTTCTTTAGCATCTCTGATAGCCTTCAACCTTCCTGCCTTGTATGCCTTTGAACCAGTTGCAAACAGCAACAAAAACTACACAAGAGACAAGGAAATCCACGCATCCAACTGAAGTTTAATGCTCTCCAACTCCATTCCTCCTCCTCTTGCCCCTGCCCCCGAGGGGAGGTGGGAGGAATGGTTTAAATCAATAACCAAAGGCTTCAGTTTTACAAACCCTCGAGCCATCAGAGCTCCGAGTCCTTGGGGCACCAGCCCCAGCCTCCCCCACCCTGCACACACACAACACATACAGAAAAGAAATGCTGGCAGCCTGGCATTAACAATGTTCATTCAGTGCTCTTTACTTAAAGGAAAAAAACAATTAAGTGAAACCTTGAAGTAATCTCATTCTGCCTATTTAGCCTCTTCATCCCTCAATGTGTGGTTAGTAAGTGTTGCAATCAGGGGCTAAGGCCTGCTATCATTCGGCCTTAATTAAAAAAGACACAAGCAGTGGAGCTGTGAATTAGAAATGTAACAACGCACTACCCCTGATTAATTCGAGGCTCATGTTGGATTAATAACTCCAAACAAAGAACAAAAGGAAATTGTTATGCGAATTGCAGTCCTCCCAGGCCAGACAAAGGTCAAATCACAGGATTTCAATTTCATCCGGAGTCGCTTAATCAACTCCCTCGGAAGGAAGACCATATGCAGCCCTGAAAGCTCCCCATTGTAGTCCTGTTGTCACTGGACCTGAGAGACAGCACACAGATAATCCCAGCTAGTCCCCATCTTTTCTCCTTCTTGTCTGTTCCTTTTCTTTTTTTTTCTTTTCTTTTTCCTTTTCCTTTTTTTTTATTTTCCTTCTTCTTCTTTTTTTTTATTTTCCTTTTTCTTTTTCCCCCTTTATGACCAAAGCCCTTCATTAGGGCTAATGATTCAGGAATATCTGAAGCCAGGACAGGACAGTATCTGTGGGAAAGTGGCTTTTGTGGCTGCTGCCCCATGGCAGCATCCTGGCTCTCAGTCCCCATGCAGCTGCAGGGGTAGCTCCTCATTTTGGGGGGTCTTGTGTGGCAGCAGCAGAAGCCACAAACAAACTGCTGTGCTTCACTGCACACCACAGAGTCACTAACCCCCAAACTGGGGGTGTAAAACAGGCTGCTTGGGACACACTCAGTGTGCTGCCTACATCTCCATGCAGAGGTCTTTTGAGGAAAAAGATATTACTAGTCTGAAACCCCATCTCCCACCAAAACTAAGCCACAAAGAATAAAATCCATCTTTTCTTCTGCTGACACCCCCAGTGAAATGATGATGGAGGAGAACAGCCCTCAGTGTTCATGATCTTGGGTATACTGCCCTTCCATGAGCAGGAGCAGGGCATGTCCCCCTGTTCCCACAGAACATGACTTCTCATAACTCACAGGGCAGAGCATTTTATATGGACTGCACAGTTATTCTGCATAAGGAAAAAAGGAAAGTTCGGCTCTACTTGGGAATCTGGCACCTCATGCCAAGAGCAAGCCCTTAGAAATGAAAAAAGAGCAAGGAAGAAGCTTCACACCCTCAGTGCCTTCTGGAAGGGCTCTACCCATCAGCCAGGAACACCAGCTTGCCCAAGAGCTGCCAGCAGCTGCCCAGCCTGGTCGGGCAGGTACCTGTGTCAGCTGGATCCTATTGCTTGTACACATCTCACAAGGCAGGCTGCAATGTCTCAGGGCTCAGTTCATTGGGGTTTTGTTGCATATTCTGTAACAGCAACACAGTTTGGGAACAAATTTACTGTCCCCAGGGGTTGGCTGCAGCAAGAGGCCAGGAGCCAGCAACACTCCCCACCCTGACCCAGACCTCCTGCTTAACTCCAACGAACCTCTCCTGATTTACATGGAAATGAGACACAAAGACTCAGGCAACACTTCCAATCTTAAATTCTGGTTCAGATAAAATGCTGTGTATGAGCTCCTTGGTGCAGGACTGCTGAGAAATGCACCAGGACTCTGACCTGGCTTTGCCAAGAGACACCTAAAGCCCGACGAAACCACACCAAACCTGGCACTAGCCCCTGGCCCTGCATCAGCAGCTCCCTCACCTGCAGGCACTGCAGAGCAGGGTTATGGCTGGGATACTGCAACACCTTGGCAAATGCAGGTTCTGTGGAATCTCTTACCTGTGCCAGGGGCTGGAATGGGACCGCAGGTGGCTCGGTGAACTCAAAAGCAGATCCTGTTCTGGCTTCAGCTCGGGATCATCTCCACTCAGTTCTGTCACAAGCTGCACTCGCCTCTTGCCCAGGGGCTGCTCACACAATTGCTGCCTCTGGATTAGCTGTTGGAGGGGAAGAAGTGGTTTGTGAATTGCCCTTTCCTACTCAGAAATATTCCAGTTTTAAATATTAACCCAATACACGACTGTTCAACTTCTCTGATGCTTTCCTTTTAAGTATCCATACTCTCTTGCTCTACATATTGATTTCTTAGCATGCAACCAAAAATTAAGATGAAATACCTACTGTGCCATGGAAAAAGAGAGTCCTATACTCAGAAACCCTTTTGCCTGTGCTATACCACGTTATTAAATCCAAATTACATGGAATGCAAATTCTGTTAGAAATGAATCTTTCAAGCATTCCACCAGCTCCAAAATGTATTCAAAAATAATTTTTGAAATCTGTTACTATTAGAAGCTGAGCAACAAATTAACTTCCATGCACTACCAGCTATTTTAGCTACTTCCACTCTTCAGCAGGAAAGTAAAATGCAAGTTTGAAGTATGGAGCTCCAGAAGTTTAGCCCATGTATTCAAAGAAGGGAACGAGTGCCCATATCCCAGTGGGAGCAGCAGGATGACAAGATTTCCCTTCCCAATCATGTTGAAAGCCAGTTTAGCTTGTAGCCTTCAGTCCAACAGGAGAAAGACTGGTCACACATTTCTCATGTTTTCTAGTTACTAAAGAGCAAATCAGTTTCTTCTCGAGAGTGAAAGAATCACAGAACCATTTAGGCTGGAAAAGACCTCTGAGATCATCAAGTCCAGCCTTTGATCACCACTCTGGCAACTCCACTATGGCATTAAGTACCACATGCAGTCATTCCTTGAACACCTCCAGGGGCCTTGACTCTGCCACCTCCCTTGGGCAGCCCATTCCAATGTTTAACAACCCTTTCTGTCAAGAAATTCCTCCTGATGCCCAACCTGGACCTCCCTTGGTGTAGCCTAAAGCCATGTCCTCTTGTCCTCTCACTTGCCTGGGAGAAGAGGCTGACCCCCCCTGGCTGTACCTTCCTGGCAGGGAGTTTAAAGAGTGATAAAGTCCCTCTGAGCCTCCTTTTCTCCAGGATAAACAGCCCAGCTCCCTCAGCAGCTCCTCACAGGCCTTGCTCTCTGGACAGCACACGCTCAGGAGCTGTTCAGGCTCTCACTTCACCGTGCTGGTCCCCAGCTCTGTCAGATGACATTTGCTCCTCTCAACACAGGACATGCACCTCTCATTTACTGGCCAATTGTGTGCAAATAAACAAAAGATGGAAGCTGATGTGCTAAAAAATAGCTCAGCACAGTGATGAAATACATCCACTGCTACTGTGATGCTACAAAAAACCAAAAAAGAAAAGAAAAAGTAAGGCACCGAGGATGGATTTCTTCTTCTTTCTACAGAGGAAGACAGAGCCAGGGGCATCTGCTGTCTCCCAGCCCAAATGCCAGCACAGGCCAGGTGTGCAAACGTTCCTACAGCCCACAGCAGATGACAGCCTACAAATCTGCTGAGGATGAGGAGGAAAAGAATTTATTGAAGTGGCTGCAGACCCAACCAGCCCCACTGCTAAGTTTGGCACGCGCGTGCTGGGTCTTGAAATCAAACCTTGCCCATCCTCAGAGCTCCTGCAAACTCTGTGGCCAAAAACAACTTCCAAGGAGCTCCACTGGATGGGACAGGCACAGCCTAGAGCATTCCCCACTGCACCCTCTGCCTCCCCCCCTGGCACAGCCACGTCAGGTGGGAGGACAAGGCAAGCCCTGGGTGAGCTACACCTGGGACCAGCAGGCTGCCCTAAATTCCTGTGCAATCCCCCAAAACCCACCCTGCCTGGAGCCCATCCCACTCTCCTTGCTCCTCTCAGCTGTCTCTGAAGCCTTATGGATTTTTGTAAATCCCAAAGCATCAGCAACAGGCCAGCACTGAACGCTGCCCTCAGCTTGACTTGCTCTTTTCTCTGTGGCAATAATCTCAGAGCTGTGCACCTGTATCTTTAAGCAAATAAACCAATGCATTTCCCTGATTTTACTTGACATTTTTTCTTATCCTTTCCCTTTACGTAGGAGCTGCCTCTCTCTCTTCCTTTCCCCTCAAACAAGCCACCAGTGAGAAACATTCCTCCTCTGTAGCTCTTACCAAGTGTGAAAGAGCTTTCACATATCTTTACCTCACTGACCCTCCATCTCTTTTCAAATCACAGATAAGAAACAACATTTTCTTATCTTGCTAAGAACTGGGAACACTTTCCACTTCTATTACAGCGTTTGCCACCCCTATTAAACACTCTGAGAGCCTGCATGAAAAAAAATTATGCATAAATATGGTAGTTCTCTGCTAGATTCCAAGCAAGCAGTTTTTCAGTGGATAGCACTCCAAACTGTACTGCAAGCAAGCAGCTGTGTCACAAGATTAAAGATGATGGGATGTGCAGAGAAAACCAGTTATGTCAAGCCCATTTGTCTCTCCCAAAGAAAACCAAGCCAACCAACCAAAGATAATGTGGGCTCTTCTATTCCCCTTACCAAAATGCCACTTCCACTGGAAAGCTAAAATCACAGCACAGCAAATTAGGTTTTACACCTGGATAATTTTCCCAAAGAAGTCCAGCACCTTTGTTTAAGCTCAACTGGAAGGAGTGCAGACCATTTCTAAGTGTTGCTGGGTGGCTGCTGCTCTCCCTCTCAGAGGTGCCTGCTCCTCAGGACTTGGCATTAAGCAGGGCAAGACATCATTTCCTTGAAAGATACAGCTTTCATTCCAAGATGCAAAAATATTTCATGAAACACTTCTTTTTTTTTTTTTTTCATTTTTGGCCAGCTTTAATGGTAATTATGGGGATTGCCAATTGTTGTTATAAATCTAGAAACGCTGCAGTAACTTTCTTGTAAAAGAATTTGTAATATACTTTAACAAAGTTATCAGGAATCTTATCTAATTCTTCATTGCTCTGACGAGATATTGCACAAAGGAGCAAGACTAAGAGTCTATTCATGTTGTGTAAGCCTGGAAAGAGGTTCCAGAAGCTTAAAAGAACTGGATCCCATAAATAATTTCACCTTTGCCTTTTTTTTTTTTAATTTCCTTGTGAAATGTGTCTCCTTTGCTTTGATGCCTTTGATTGAAAGGCATTGTGTAAATGACTCACGTTTGCACAGCTCTGAAACAGGAACACCAACAAAAGCCAAAACATACAATTTGGTGTCTTTGCCTGCTGACTAAACACTTTTCCTTGGATCTCCCTTTGCTTGGAGGGTAAATTGTTAGTTTCAAAGCTGAATGACTGCTTCAGTGAGTTGGGTAGCAGACTATTGGTACAGTGTGATAATTAAGGGATCTTAGTTCTTAAACAATGCTGATAAAACAGAAATCCCTCTCCCTTTTTTCTGGATTACCTTTAGAACTGAAATCAGAGCACGGAAAATGAATAATAATTTGCACCTTCTGTGAATGATAAAAGATTGAATCAAATTTTAACTAGAGTCTATTTGTAAATCCCTCAGGATGACATAATTACTATTCAACACATACCTTAATTAGCTGTACACATCTATTTCATAGTGTTTAACAGGTTTAAACAGCTCCTATTGTCTGCTGAATGGATGTTCCATTCTTATCAAAATGGAAACTATTCTGAATTTCCTCAACTGGAGGAAATTTGCTCACAGAAGTTAAGAAACAATCTGGAAATTACTGTTCCTATAGTCAAAACGTTTTTGGTTGGGTTTGTTTGTTTGTTTTTCGTTTTTAAAGTTGTTTCAAATTCACCAGTGGTACAAAGAATGGCATTGCACTGATGTAAATTGTTGCTGCTGCTTCTTTCCTTGTCATGAAGAAAGGTCACAGTTGCATTTTCTGGTGAAAAGAAAAATCTATTCAAATTTTTGCATAGAATTTGAAATTAATAAAAGTCTAGGCAAGGACATGATTTCTCCTCCTGGTCTGGATTTCAGCATGGCCTCCCCTCTAGAAAGCACTGCTGCTTTCACTGCTGCACCATGGATCAGAACAGGCTGAAATGTGGCAAGCCAAGCCTTCAGGGGAGGCTGGGGATTACCCTTGGTGCCCACGCTGTGTGACAAGGGACCTGCCCAGCTGCAGAGGCTGCTCCCAAAACCAGGGGCATCTGCACAACAGCCAGCTTTGGCTGCCCTGGGCTGAGGCTTGGTGCACAACCTTCCCTAAAATCAGAGAATCCCAGAACCTCCCAGGCTGGAAAAGACCCCAAAGGTCACTGAATCCAACCATTATCCCAACACTGCCAGGGCCACCACTGAACCATGTCCCACAGTGCCACACCCTCCCTGCTCTTCAGCATCTCCAGGGATGCTCCAGCAAACCAGAGGGACAGTGATGGTGCACAGACATGTTTGCACCTGCTACGATTTCAGATTTTGTCAAACTGCCCCAAGTGAGATCAAAATGTTTGCTGAAATCCTTACTTTGTACTCTGTGCCACTTGCCTTCTGCTCTCCCAGAAGTGTAATGCTGCAGACAGCTGACCCTTCCAACAGCTCCCAGAGCCAAGCCCAGGGGAAGATAAGACAATCAACACCCAGGGAAACCATGGAGGCTGAGCTGGGGGAGAGGGAAAGCAGGACTGGAAATGCTTTGCTCCCCCAGACACCTTTCTTTACTGGTTTTACTGGGATCCCAGAGAAGCCAAGACCTCCACAGCCACAGTAAGGCAGCACTGCCAGGACCCAGGAGCCCAGGGACAGGGACAGACCAAGCACACTGCTCTGGAGAGGAGAACCTAAACTTGAGGAGAGGGTCTGAAAGATGCTGTAGGTACTGCCCCTCCCAACTACACAAACGTCACAGACCAGACCTAAAGTCCTAAGATTTACCATAAACAATAATGCTTAGAAACATACAAACAAAGCACCCCCTAAACCAATGCCTCCCAAGGCATTTGAGATCCTTTTATCCTTCTCTTACTTCTCTAGGCTGCCCCCATGTCATATTTTCAAGTTTTTCACTGCAATTCCTTGTAGCAAAACTGTATTTTTTTAGTAAGTGGAGGTAGAGATTCTTTCACATTCATATTATCTCATAACAGGGCTCTGCAAGACTTGTTACACGTTGTAAGCTTCACGATAAAACTGCAGACATTGTGTTGGGAAGCTGATCTGTTTTGCCCCTGAAACAGAACGGAGTCAAACAAAATAAAAACAAACTTATTCAGTTGGGAGTGTTTCTTCCTTCATAGTCATGTTTCTTCTTCTGTGTATGATGAAAGTGTAAACGCACAATTGTTAAAAATTAAAAGGATACGGATCACTCAAATCAAATGTATCAATCTGATCCCTTATCTTTCTCAGCAGATTTAGGCATGGAGGAGGAAAAAGAAAAGGGGTGTGTGTGGTATATATGCCAAGGTGTTTTATACCTTACCAGCCCCTCTCCTTGAACCTCACTTCCCACCCTGCCTTGCTGTGGTCACAGCCAAGACCCAACAGGAGAAGGAAAGAGGGTCCCAAACCTTTCTGGAAACTTCCCCCTGTGAGCACTGGGTCAAATGTACCAATCGGATCTCTTACCTTTCTCAGCAGATTTAGGGATGGAGGAGGAAAAAGGAAAGGGGTGTGTGTGGTATATATGCCAAGCCCCTCTCTTTGAACCTGATTTCCACTCTGCCTTGCTGTGGTCACAGCCAAGACCCAACAGGAGAAGGAAAGGGGGTCCCAAACCTTTCTGGAAAGTTCCCCTGTGAGCACTGGGAGCTGGCTGGGATGCAGGGAGGCTGGGCACAGGCTCCTCTGCTCCCCCCATGCACACAAACCTTTCTGGAAAGTTCTCCTGTGAGCACTGGGAGCTGGCTGGGATGCAGGGAGGCTGGGCACGGGCTCCTCTGCTCCCCCATGGAACCAAACCTTTCTGGAAAGTTC
>JANIJU010003063.1:70972744-70983847 GCA_025504685.1 Leucosticte australis | reverse complement strand
ACGGGCTCCTCTGCTCCCCCATGGAACCAAACCTTTCTGGAAAGTTCCCCTGTGAGCACTGGGAGCCGGCTGGGATGCAGGGCAGGCTGGGCATGGGCTCCTCTGCTCCCCCATGCCCACAGAGCTGCATCCCTCTGGGCAGTGCCTGCCCAGCTGCACCCTGGACATGCCAGGGATCCTCACTGGGAGGGCACCAACAGGGAGCTCATGTTCTGCACTGCACATCTGTCTTCAGGGCATCCCCTGGGAGAAGAGAAAAGCTCTTTGTGCTCTCCCCAGCAGAGCTGCTCTCCTGGATCTCCCTGGCAGTGCAGTGGAAGTTCCCTCTCTGCCTGTTGGGCTGGTCACTTGCTTGGTACTGCAAAAGTGGCAAATCACAGGGGAAAAGGCTGCAATAGGCACTCACTGTGCAGCATTAATTACTGCTGGGTACTCTCTAATTACACAGAGTACTGCTGATAAAAATATCATATTACTGATAAATACTGATAAAATTACTGATAAAAACAATAATATTAACTATCATCATTATAAATCATTACATAATTAAGAGAATACTATAATTAATACACATTGATATATTAATATAATTATATAAGTAAGATATATTAATAGAATAATATATAATATTATTTAATTGTATATTAATATATTATATATTTAATTCTAAATAAGACTACTACTACTTAATAATAACAATATCAATAATAATAACGATAATGATGATGACGATAATAATAATAATAATAATAATAATAATAATAATAATAATAATAATAATAATAATAATATTATCCTATTGGAAAGAGAAGTAGTTCGAGCTCAGCCAGCTACAGAGAAAAAAATTAGAGGAGGCCAAAGGAGGATGTACAATTCTCTTCCACTGAAATGACATAATCTGTGAGGAAGCATGCATTTTAATGGAGCACTGTATAGAAGAACTCTGGGAGAGTGAAAAAAGCCTGAGAGTAGATCCAGGCAGCAAAACCATGGGATTTTGAGCACCATAAAAAGGTGGTGGTACCAGCTCACACGGACCACCCAGTACGTTCCATCCCTAGCTGAACCCTACTGTCCTACAGTACTGATACTGTGTTATTTATTATTTGCATTATATATTATTTGCACTGCAGTATCCCCAGCAAGGCCTCCAGGAAGCCCCACAGGAGTATTTTCATGTTTGGTTGATTAGTTTTGCATCTGCATAAAAATATTTGCCTCGTTGCCTGAAACCTCGACTTCAGCATGGAAATGCACAAAAAGCAGGAAATAAATCTGATCTTTCTGCTTTCCAGCTCCAGGCTGATCAATGCTTAAAATCATTTACTTATAATAATTAAAGATGAAGTTAGCAATACAAAGAATGTCTTAAAACTGCATTCAGTGTGTCAGATTTCTGGAAGCTGTTCTGAGTTCTGCTGGAGCCCCAGGTAACTGCAAACCTGTTGAGCAGTGAGCACAGGCATCTGAGCCAAAAACTCACTCACTCCTCCAAACACGCCTTCCAAATCCTAATTACTGTGTCTGTGCCATGCCTGGCTATGCAAATCTCCTGTGATAATGCCTGCTGTGCATGGCTGTGGTTTCACCACGCAGGCAGGAGCATTTACAGGTGAAACTCATTCTGTGGGTAACACCTGAAAAAATAAATATATGTATATGCATCTCCAGAAGAAAGCAAACTTGACAGAAACATCAAGTTGGCAGTGCTGTGTTTTCTAAACACACAATATTGTAGGCAGACACATTGTTCCTACACAATGCACTTTGGCACAATCACAGTTCATTCTTGTGGAAATAATTTGGGATAGCATTAGAAAAATTGCAAATATGGCACTCAATTTTATTAAGAAAACAACTGATGCAATAGCAGCTATTGCAAAAATGGGATGGTAAACAGGCTGGGGTTTTACCAAGTTTCTCCTTGGGCCTTTCTGATAGTTAATAAAGATATTTGATTGAAGCCATGCAGTCAGGCTGAAGGAAGCTCTACAGGATCCCACAGCAGGAAAGGTAGATGCAACTAAGTCAGCTAATCTGGCTTTATTAATTCTTTTGAGGGAATCCAAAAGATGAATTTCTAAATTTTGATTATTATGGACCTGGAAAAACCTCAGTGGATGCAGAAATCTGTCAAACATGGAAGAAAGGATGGAACAGAACAACTTTTGCCACCCATTTGTTCAGTGAGCTTGAGCTGATGAGCATTGCTTTATTCTCCACAAATTAAAAACACCCACAAGCCATGAAGAGGGAAAACATGAATGGCATATTTGGGATCTGCCAAGTAGAATATAGCTGGAAAAAAAATTTGGTCCTGAGTCCCAAAGTATAGCAGATCTGTGCCCTGATTAGCTTACATGCATCCAAACCTCCTTCTGTGCCCTGTGCTTAGATTAGGTTGTGCACACAACCTATTTTCTATTTATGCAACATCTGCTCCGCTTTGAGATTGTGAGCAAGAACATTTCCAGGCTCCAAAGCAGGATGAGATTACAGACTGGCAAACTGAGCTGGATAAAACAGGGCCAGAGCCACAAAGATTTAGGTTCAACTCAGATTATTTAAGATTCCAGAAATGTCTCTATTTCACATTAACATAAGTGATTTCCCATATTTATCCCTCCTTCCAGTTTTGAGAAGGAAGAGAAACAGAGTGCTTAATTAGTAGAAGTTCATCTAGCGCTGTTCTTTCACATGACCAGAGTGACAAATCTTGTGGCTATCATGTGTAGTGCCATAATTAAACCTTCAGCCCTGATTATTCAGCCCTTGGAGAGTCATCCAAGCCCTGTCACACAGACACAGTGATGTCCTCCTACCACTGGCATGAAGAGGGGATGCAGGAGCAGAGGAGGCCTCCAAGCACAGACAGTGCCAGCATGGAACTGTTCCCCTCGTGGGAGCACGGGGGGACTGTGAGAGGGGAAGGGTGCTGCTGAAGCAGGGGAGGTGGCAGGGGAACACAGGGTCCCCCTGCAGAAGACCAGCTCAAAATAAGAAGAAGGAAGCTTTTTTCCTATGGAGCAACCAGCAAAGTTTCTGTTAGAACCTGCAGTAAAATGAGCAGTGGCTCCTGTGAGAGCCACCTCTGTCAGCAGCAAGGCCAGGAGCTGGTCTGCAGCAGCAGCAGCCACCATGCATGGAAGGTCTGCTGAACTTCTTCTAACAGCAGCAGGCAGGAGGTTCAACATCTGGCCAGCCTCAGGGTGACCACCAGGACCACAGAGCTGCTCCTGCCTTCCTGCTGGGCTGGGCTTTCCTGGCTGCATCCCACACCCCCTGGCAGGGTACCTGTGAGCAGAGGTGCTGCTGCTGCTGGGTTGTGAGGTTTGCCAGCCCCACTGATACTCACAGAAACCCCCACCCCAGCTCAAACTCCCAGGCTGGTCAGAAACATAGAGCTTCCCCAGTCTGGCTGTCCGAGTGCTTTCAGCTGAGTTCAGTGCAATAACAGCTCACTGACAGCCCTCAAATAAAGAAATAAATAAATAAGTGCATAAATCCCTCTTTACTTGGCCGTGATTGAGGGCTTCTTCCTCCCTTGGAGGAGGCTGCAGCACAAGGAATGCCATTCAGCTAGGAGGAACTGGCTGCATCAAAAGCCAGCCAGGATTTCTCCCTCTCCCCATTCTTCCCCTCCCCAGCACAATAGAGCTGAAAACAAAAGGCAGATTATTAGGTTTAAGTGTGTAGCCCATTCTCCACGTAGCCTTTCCTCCCTCCTCCCAGCCCTTCTCCAGCACATCTGGTAACCATGTGTGGCAAGTGCTAATGAAGACTTTCCTGAGTGAGCCACAATTAGTTCCGACTGCTGCACGCCTCTCTCGGCTGTGCTGAGGATAAATACCAAAACAAAACAAATATCTTCCCCTCACTGTTCCTGAAACCTCCTCTGCCCCTGGGATTCCCCCTCCTCATTTGCTGCCGAAATGAGAACAAAAAAAAAAAAATAGTGTAAGCAAATACTTTGAGGTGGTCTTCTGCCTGATTTCTTTTCTCTTTTTAAATCAGCATTTTATTCATTTTGATTGAACACGACAGGCAGGCAGCAGTGTTTCTATGATCCTGTCTACAATGGAGAATTGTTAAACAGATGTCCATTTTTTTCCTCCTAGCCTGGCAGTATTACACACATCGCAGTTTTATCTGCTTGAGCAGATCAAATTTGTGTGTGCGAGTGTGTGTGTTGCCATTTGGAGTGATTAGAGTAAGCTGCACAGAGGCAAGATGCATGGTGCACAATTAAGCCCATCTCCAGACCGCACATTTCTGTTTACTTCTGCTCTCCTTTCCCCAACCAAGCTGCTAATAGAGCTGTTTCAAGTTTCAACAAGACCACATTCGCTGCTGCTCTGCACATGAAACAGAGTGCCAAACCTCTCTCCAGACCCAAGCACAGTCCCCCCTGTCCTTTACATTTCTCTCCGGAGCTGCCACGGCCCTCGGCTCCAAAATCCCCAGTGGTTCCCCAGCAGGCCCTCGCTGCAGTGTGACATTGCCACTCTGGGACACTTTTCATGCTCCTTGCCATTTCTCTCAGCTTTTTTCACTGCCACTGACCAGCCCCTAGCTGCAAGTATGTTCCCACCAAACAAACACCCGGATAATTGCTGTGCCAGTGATGGCATCTGCACACATCACATTTCAATTACACCTTATTCACTCAAAAAATGGCTCTGACCCTCCCACGCCCGGTGAACGGCGCTGTATGTTGGAATGCAAAAAACTAAGTTCTGAAAGCAGAACAAAAGCAAAGCTGATGCTTAAAAAGGAGTTATTCTCCTAAAATACACATGTTTCTACTTGCCAAATGATTTCTCAGAGAAGATGATAGGCTGGGGTAATGCAGGGAGGGGGGAACAAAAGGGGTTTTAATCACGGTTGGGATTAAGGAGTTGTGTAACAATTGCTCTCCTTCCAGGCACATCTACTGTACAGGCTCCCTGGAAATGATCAGCATTACAAGGAACAAAGTGCACCCTGCCACATTTCACATCCAGACAGCTGCATCTACATTAACACTTGATTCATCAGAAGACACTGGTTATCTTTCTCCCTCTGATAACCAGGAAATAGCACTTATGCACACAGGACTGACAGCCAAAGCCAGGCTTCTCCCCTGCCCCAATTAAACCCATAAAACCCACTCTGGGGAAAAGAAAAAACAAAAAAAAAAAAGCACTGGACTCTTTATCATTTGAGGGCCTCTTTCAGGACAAAAAATATTGCTTCATCTCCACGTAGTCTTGCTTTTCTCTGCACCAAGCAGGGAGTAGAGCAAAGCTGTGGTACTTCCAGCAATATTTTTCCATAAAACATAAGTTTTGCACTTCGAAAAAAGGCTAATTTTATTGGTAATGAATACCAGTAATAACTTAATGAGTCACTGCAGTACACACTTTCAGGAGGAGCCGGTGCTAATGCGTGAATAATTATTGACACAATTAAGTGCCCAGCACTGGGCCTGTTAAACTGCTTCTGGCACCTGAGGGCTCCTTAATGGCTCCGTGGCATCCTACAATGACCCCGAAAGGTTTCAAAGTGCAGAGAGCTCCCTTTGGCTACTGCAAGGGATCCTTGGATCTCCAACCCATTCCCCGCCAGATAATGCTGAGTTGGCAAGGATTTCCATCCTGTGGGGTGGTTTGCCTGCTGCCAGGCTGAATAATTGCCTATTTACCCATTTTGTAAACAGCAAGCTCACCCTTTGACCTGCCTTGGGAGAGGCTGTCTGGTCCACAGCCCTGCTGGGGCTTCCTCCTTCCCGACAGTCCCCCTGTGAGCCGGGCTGCTGCTGCAAGCCTGGCTGCTCCCTTCCCTCTGATGGCTCCAAAGCAACAAGGTGCCAGCAGCACGCCAGCCTCAGGGTCCTCAGGGGGTGTGTGGGGGGGGATTAATCTCCAACCCACCCACAAAAGCTTTCCTGGAGGTGGAAAAGAGTATTGGGCACAGAAATGTCACAGAGTGGAACAGCTCCAAGGCGTTTGGGCTGCCCCAGCACCCCCCGGGTGTATGGGGACAGGGATGTCCCTCCATCCCAGGACACTCAGCCCCCCAGCTGCGTTGCACACTCTCTGCTCCCCCTGTCCCACGTGTGCCAGTGTGCAGATGTCCCAGATCTCCAGCCCCCTGTGCATACCACGCTTATCTGCAGCAGAATCCTGGAGATATCTGCAGGTTTCCAGCACAGTTATGTGTGAGGCAACACTGCAAGAAAGCCATAAAAAAGTCCCCTCTGGCCAGTAACTGCTGGCCATGTTTCACAAGAAGGGCGCTGCTGTCCTCTGAGGGGATGTGGGTGTCTGTGAGTGGGACAGCCTGCCAGGACACCTCATCAGGGGGCCGGAGCAGCACTGCACTCACACAACCACTGACCCTTTCCTCTGAGCTCCTGAACTCCCCCTGACCTCCCCCGAGCCATTCCTGCCTGCATGGAGGTCCAGGAGGTGGATGAACAAGCAGACAGACAGGAGGAAATATTTTATGTTACACTCTGCACAGCCTGACTGCTGAGCCCACAGAGTTGTCACTCACTGAGGGGTGCCCAGGCCAGGGTTAATTACATTTTTTTTTTAATTTTTGCATTTTCTCATCTGCACAGTGCAAACACAGATGCTGCCACCTTTGCAGGGTGCTGTAGGCACATATCCATCTTGAAAACATGCCCTGCACTGGACACAACAAAAAGGAACAGGAAAACAGGGCTGACCCCAAAAGTACTGCCCTGAATTGGGAACTACAAATACACCCTAGTACTTCTCACACAGGAGAAGGCTTGCAAGGGAGATACCACTCCAAAAACTGAGTGGCTTCATTAATTCCCTTTTATGAGATAATGGTAGCTGATAAACCCCAGTCCTTGTCCCTGACAGGCCTGAACCCAGCTCACTGAGACCCAGAGGAAAGCCACTGGCTCCACGTGTTCCAGTGCTGCCCCATTCCCAGCAGACTCCCACGAGCCAAGGCCTTTTCTGAGACACCAGGAGTGAGGGTGAGCTGCAGAGAAGACTGGCATCATGCACAACCAACTGAGCTGTTGTGATCAGCTGCCTGATTTCTGAGTGGGGAGGAGCAGGACTCTTCCCCCATGCCTGCCCCCCAACAGGAGCTGCCTGGCAGGGCAGGGAGAGCTCCACCATGCCAGCTCCGTGGCACCACACTTCCCAAGTGCTGCTGAGCCCTTGCCCTGCCGTGCAGCAGAAGGCAGCTGTGCCAGGAGGGGCAGCCCTGCAGAGCCAGGCAGGGTTGGTGCTGCTGCTGCACTGGAGCAGGAATTCACTGTGAATTCAGGAATTCACTGAACACCCCGTGCTGCCCACAGCCAGCCCCAGGAAACCCCCAGGCTGCCCTTTCTGCTCTGCAACCAACCAAACGGGCAACAAAATATTGCCACATCCCCTCTGTGTGTGTTGACACAACTGGGACTTCAACCCCCATTTTGCTTTGTGCTTTTCAAGTGGCTTTGTTTGCCTTCAGATAAAGCACACACGTTGTGGGCTGATAGAGGGGCAGCCAGGCCGGGGAGGGCAGGCAGTGCAGGCACTGGGACCTGGGTCACCTCAGGACAGGACCTCTCTGAAGGGCTGACCCTTGGCAGGAGCCAGAGAGCCCTGGGACACCTGCAGAATCAGTCCCTTTAAAAAGAGAGGAAAAATGATGAATGCTTCATGACTGGCAGCACGAAATGTATGTTCTGAAGTCAGCTGGTGTGAAAACTGCAGGGGAAAGGAATCAAACTTTCGGCTGCTGGTCATAGGTTTTTCTAACGTGGAGAAGAAAAAAACAGACATTGTGTTTGCATTCTATTTCTGGGCCTTTTGAGCTGTAACAGCATGAGTGGTATTTGCATCAGGAGTTACCATATATCATTGCAAGCAACATATGCATAGATGGAAAAAAGATGACGGCAGCAGCAGGTTCAGTGAAATCTCAGGATCTCTCTGTGATAGGGACCTGCTAAAGGTTTGGTTTTATTTAGCAGAGCTTAAAATGTCATTGGCATATGTGTTTCTCAATTAACACCAATTTAATACACTCCAGAAGTGTTCTATTCTGAGAGCAGGCTGCAGAGTTTACAAAGGATCTAACCTGACATTTTAGCACAGGATATCCAGACCCATTTACAATCAGCAAGGCACACTATGAAGGCTGGAGGTTGTTTTTTCCCTTCCACATTGTGTAATGATGCCTCTAATGATAAATACAAAAGTCAGAAATCCTAGCAAACAGTGCTCTACTATGGAAATTATGAGTCCCTCCACCCTCTGTGAGTCACTCGTATCCCCCACTTGCAATGGTGCCTTGCAGCCAATGCAGAGTGTCAGCAAGTGCAGGGTTGATTTTCCCTCCTCGTGCCTTAACCCTGCTGTACATTTCCCTCAGCTGAGAAACTGCCAACTCACCAACAGAGTAAGTGACAAATATATTGCAAACCCACAAAAGCAGACCCCAGACTCAATGAGAAGTGGCCAACAATCCTGAAAACCCTGGGCCTTATGACAAAGACTTGAGGAGGGAAGGATTCACTGGTGATGACTTCCTAAATGACAAATACAGATGTCCAAGAGAATCCCAGGAACCAACCACTGAAAGGTTGAAGGATTATTTATTAAACAAAAGAATGAATTAGCAATAGGCAAGTATCATTTCATATGAACTTTACACAGACTATATGAATGTCTACAGTCTATTTAAAAAGAGCACCTGGCATTATTAATATTGATTTTGGAATATACAATTCATTGGATGCGATGGGCCAAATTCATCCCTGATGAAACCAGTAACTTCAGAGAAGCTGCATGAGGCAGAAATGCCTCTTTTCAGATCTAGTTAACTGCTTATTCTGAAATCAGTGACAACAGAAACACTGGGGAGAAAAGCATCCAGAAAACATTGGGAGAAAAAGGTTAAAATCAGGCATTTTAAGGTTAGGAAACACCTAAGTGTTCAACTTGCCCATTTATTCTGTCCCATTGTGTGTCCATTGTCTGCACCAAAGAGGGAAAAGCAGCCCAGGATTTTGCAGTTCCAAATGTGTCACAGGGCACTCACACAAGAGGGCAGGAGTGGGATGGAGGGACAACCTGAATTTGGTCTTAATTATCAACGTTTGGCTTTGCAATTGCCATGAACTTTCCTCCTTTTCTAAAGGGGCTGAAGGAAAAAGATAAAAGCTAAATATATCACACAGAACAGCTGAAGCTTCCCAAAACACACCTCCCTGGCAAGGATGAGCCCCTGCACAAATGTCTGCTCTCTGAGCTTCAGGCTATGGGCTGGAGCCTGCAGAGCACAAGGCACAGGCTGCTCTCCAGCCAGGAGACCTCAGCCTTTCCCAGCTACACTGCAGGGGAAACTCCACTGCTGCCAGCGTGGGCAGGGAGCAGAGAAACTGGTGCACAGGGAGAGACTGGAGAGGAGGAGCTCCCCATCCTGCTCCAGCTGCTCTGGCAGCTCCAGGGATGATGGGGATGGGTGATGGTGATGGGTGATGGGTGATGGGTGATGGGTGATGGGTGATGGTGATGGTGATGGGTGATGGGTGATGGGTGATGGGTGATGGTGATGGGTGATGGGTGACGGGTGATGGGTGATGTCCAGAGCAGGAGCTCCTCCTGTGCTGCAGGAGAGGAGCTGCTCTGGTCCCAGCTGAGCTCAGCTTCTCTGACACCCCTGCCTGCTGCTCCCACACTGAGTCACTGCCTAGAAAATGACCAGCAAAGTCAAACTGAGGCTTTCATAGGCTTGTGTCATCACCAGGTTTGGGCAGAGCCTCAGGGCACAACAAAATCCTGCTGCTGAAGCCTGGAATCCCACGGCATCACAAAGTCCTACTGCTAAAACTTGGGATTCTCTTCAATAGCAAATTTTAAAGCAAGCCCAAGGCAGAGCAAACACTGAACTTTCTTGGTCCAACAGGATCATTTAAAATTAACTGAAGCAATCTAGAGGCATCAGACTTCTACTGTCTCCTGCAATAAATAATTTGGAATAATCTTTCCCTGTACCAACATTCTCACCTACACACTGTCTAGAGCATGTGTGTTTGTGTATACCCATATAGACATAAACACATCCTTGAACACAAACAGTTGGAAAGGCTTCATCCTGAGCACGACTTGCCAGCAAATCTGGAGAATTCTGAGCTATGATGAGTTAAAATATTAACAGATGTGCACATTCAAAGTGAGAATTTAATCCTGAATTTAATCAGGAATACACGTTGAACTCTGAAATTCAGCACCATCATGCAAGATGTTCCTTGTGAAATCATGGAAATCTTGTGCTTCAGATTCTTCAATTCCTGGTTCCAGTGCAAGCCTGGAGCTTCTCATGCAGTTTTGATCCTCTGAAAGCCTAACTCAAAGTGCAGGACTCCCTGCCCAGGCCCCCAGTGGGTGTCCCATCCCTCCCTCAGGGACCTGACTGCCCATGGAGCCAAGGGAGGCTCCCAGTGGGGCTGCCCTGGAGCCCCTGGGATGAGCCTGCCTGTCTCTGCTGGTTACACAGAGGCTTTAGCTCCCAATTTGGACCTGCTGGCCAGGTTATTTTTGACACAGGTACCACATTCAGCCAGGCAGAGGGCATGCCTGCCTGCAGCCTCTCCATCTGAGCTGGAGGTACAGCACCTGAAAGGGTTAAAAGAGAGAGGAGAGCTCCCAGGAATACCTGGGAAGGAGGATGGCTGCAGGGTGTGCTCAGGGGGTTTGGAGGTGCCTTGTTCCAACCCTGCTTTTGAAGATAAGCTGCTCTAACCCTGCCGGGGTGTGCTGCTAGCTGACATCCTGCTGGACAGCTCTGTGCCTGCACTCCTGGCAGAGCAGCCCAGCTTCCCCTCAGGGTGCTCATTTCAGCCAGCACCAATCCTGGGCTGTGCTGAGCACACACCCTGCAGCCCTCACCCCCCCCCAGGCTGCCCAGGTGTGGGCACAGCTGCACCCAGGTGTGCTGGGAGCACCGCCCTGCACACAGAGCACACTCAGCCCCCACCACATCCTCTGCTCACCTCTGTTCCTAAGGCACTCCTGCTCCAAACTGCCCCTTCCTTTTCCTTCCTCTGGCATCTTTTCATGCTGCCTTCTAGGGAGTTGTTATTATATT
>JANIJU010003063.1:70933859-70969322 GCA_025504685.1 Leucosticte australis | reverse complement strand
CATCCCATTCCCAGAGTTCTGCTGCCCAGGATCCCATCCCATTCCCACTCATGGTCAGGCAGGTGCTCCCTGAAGGGAAGAGGGTGTTCTGCACCAGCTGGAGGGGGTGTCTCAGGAGATGGGTCTTGCTCCTTATTCCAGAACACAAGGCCTGTGTGCTCACTGACTCAAACAGCTCATTTACTCAGTCACAGCTGGATAAGGCTCTGAAACCTGTGGGACATGGAGAGTGTGGGCTCCAAACAGGGAGGAGCAGGGCCTCCCTTTCCTACAGGAGGCTGTTCCAGGGGCTCAGCTGAGTGCTGTGTGACAAGTGACAAGAGCAGAGACTGTCCTTTGCCATCTGGGGGACAAGTTTCCAGCAGAGGGATTGCTTTAGTGCAGCAGTGTGCATGCTGAAGTTTCTGTCTCTCTTTTGCCATTTCCTCAAATTGCTTATCCTCATCAGCCTGGGAGTGCCTCAGTGTCCCAGCTGAAGAACACATGGTGTCAAGCTTCATGGTCCAGTTCTACTCCTTTTTTGCTGAGGTCTAAAGAGTCAAAAGCTTCTCAAATTAGGAATGGCCATTTAGTAAAAAACTGATTTTAAATTGAATTTAAGTTGGCAAGAGCTTTTCAGCAGGATGGTGAGGCAAATATGCCCAGTGCCAACTTCCTGAAGCTCACCCCCATACTTCTCAAGGGAGTGGCAAAACCCGTGGGCCACCTCCACCAGTGCTTTGCACCCTTCAGAGTCTCCTTATTTCACTGCAATTGGGTTTAAAGGGTGTTTAGCATTCCATGATTGCCCTACTTTGCAGTCCCTTCATTTTCTTAGCTTAAAAACTAGCAAGTTGCAAGGCTGTGGTGTTTCTGTTGTGATTGTCATGATGGAAGCAGAGCCAATGCAATTTGCCCGTGTTTTACTCGCTGCCATCTGGCAGGGATATGGTGACATGCTAATCTTCACAGGACTCTTGTTTTTCAACTATCTGCTGGACAACTAAGGAGATCACCAGGCTGCTGGGATGAGTGCCAGATAGGAGGCAGGTATGTTTATGAGTTTAAGATTCTTATTTTCTTTCAGTGCTTTCACATGCTGTTCATGGAGTGGCAGGAAAAGTGAAAAGGGGGAGGAGGGGATGAGTCAGTGACTAGACTACAACTGTTCAGAATCACACTGAAGTTCTGCAAAAGGTGGCTGTTCACAGCTCACCCCTTACCTGCTGTCTGCACACTTGGCCTGGAGGTCTGGGTGGGCTTTTTGGGAGTCCTTGCCTGGGCTTTGCCCAGCGTTCCCAGCCTGACAGGCAAACACAAGTCTGAACACACACTCAGTGCTCAATGAAATGGCCACGTTTTCCTCTCTTCCTCATTTTTGTAGCTCTGGTGAGCTCTGGGGTGGTGGAAGGACAGTCACGGGCTGCCTCACTAGTAATGACAGGCAGCTGACATGGAGCTAGCACAGCAGCTGAGTCTTGCAGGGGAGGTAGAATTATGGCAGCTCTGTAGCAAGGGTGAGAGAAAAGCCTTTCTTCATCTCCCTGAACGTCAGGGCTGCCTAAAAGGCAAATATTGCTGCAACAAGATGGGGACTGGGCCTTCCTGCTGATGACTGCCAAAGTAACCCAAAAGATAAGGATGGCAGCAAAGCTACATAGATACTTTGAAGTTTATGTAAAAATCCCAACAAGAAAATCCATCAGGTTGTGAATTGAGAGAGGACAACTGCAAACAGTGGATGAAGCAGCCAGTAGATGACTGCTCCTCAAGTGATGCAGACAATAAGCCAGCTCTGTCTGGACCATGCCCAGCTCTCAGCTTCATGCTGCTTCCTGAGCTTCCCTCCTAGACCCCACATCCCTGAGTCCCTTCAGCAGGGAGGAGGGGGTGCAGCACCTACCCATTCACTGGGGCTGCAGCCAGTGCCAGCTCCTGCCAGCATTTCAGAAGAAATCAGCAACTTCAGCAAATTTATTTAACAAATGCCTTACCCTGACTCACCTCCTTGCAGTGGGGCCAAAAAGCAGTCTAGTTTTAGCCTCTGTAATGACTAACATTCATAATGACTAGCAAAGAACTACAGCTCAAAACACAAGCTGCTTCAGCTCCAGCTCAGCAGCCATGGCTCACCAGTGAGGGCTGAGAGATTCACGCTCAGCTCCAGTGCAGAGGAGGATCTGTGGCACACTCTCAGCAACACGTGACACTAGCAGGGCTGGGTGCAATCAATCCTGATCACACTATCTCAGAGCAAAGGCTCCTGATGAGGGGGCTGCTTTGGAAGAACCCTGTGTGGCATCAATTAAGCCAAACAAACAGCTCCTCACAAATTTCCCCCTAAACAAAAAACAGAGCACAAACAAACAAACAATCCCTCACCTGTCACACTCAGGTTGGAAATGAACTCGTGGTTCCAGCCAAGGGTAAAGCACTGGACATGCACAGGTATCTCACCTTTCTTTCCTCACTACAGGTAAGACAATCCCTGTGAAAATCATCTGCTTCATTATTAATTAAATATCTATAAATTCACACCCTCACAGACAGTCTCTCTCTCCACAGGCCTTGGCATAAGGGCGCACACAGAATTTTGGCACTGAGCTGAGAGTGGAAGAGGCAGCACAACCTAGACATGCCCAAGCCTTCCTGACACAGGAACAGCTTCTCTTCCCTATGCCAGTGGTTTGCTCAGTGCCAGCTCCCATGCACACCCCCTTCCAGGAATGGCTCTCTTCCATGCTGGCAAACAAAATGATAGGGAAGAAAATACGAAATTACTCTTGAGAATGTAAGAGGAAGGATGAGCACGGTGCCAAGTGAGAAGTATCCAAATGTGAGATCCCACACTGCTGCGTGTCACTGGGGGAGATGACACACGCACAGAGAGTCAGGCAAACAGGTTTGTCCACAAAGGGCAGCTAAAGGAGACCACTGGCATCTTGTGCAGGGAAATGTTTCCATCAGCACTGCCCGAATGATGCACAAAACCCTCCCTGCAGCCACCAGGAATGCCAGCACCCTGCGTGGCAGCTGGCCAGCAAAGCCTTTATTAATACAGGGTGAGGAGAAGGAAACAGGAAAGTGCCTGCCGAGCCCTGAAGGCCAGCAGGTAATGCAAGCCAATTGATTATTCAGCTCTAATGAAGGGATCCAATAGTTATTTTGGACTGCTCTCTGGAGAATAAAGCGAGAGTTCAGGGTGAAGTAAAGTCGACTTTATTTAACAATCTGTGACTGATTATAAGGGAGCAGCAAGTTCCAGATGGGTGGGAGTGCTTACAAAAACCCCTCTATTTTCCTGCAACTTACAATCAATGCTTTTAGTTTCCATGTATTGTAATGTTGCCACTTAACACGACAAGCACAGGAGAACAAAGAAACATGAAACTAACTTTGCACCAAAATTTGGGGACTGAATGGGACATGCTTTCCCACTCAAAGGATGTAGTTCAGGCTTCTAATTTTAGCACCTTATTCAAGACAATATCTCATTTAGAATGTTCCTTGGTCGAGCCCTCGGCTCTGACCTAAGCCTAAGAAACTTTAATTCTGTTATGTGAAATATGCAGGCTTTTGGAGACAGAAATCATGCCTCATTCTAAGCTGTGGAAAAATCATCATGCAGACAGTCTTTTAAAATAAAATTCACTTTAGCCATTATTTATTTTCAGCTATCTGTCTTTAAGAACTACTATAATTTTGAAATGAACAATTGATTTTCTTTTTAAATTAATCCTATGCATGTCCTCATAACCACCTAGATTTATTGCTGCGGGTGGGCAAATCACATGGAAGCATGGAAATCCCAACAGTTTGAAAAGTAATTAGTCCCTTTTCTGCTACAATTGCAAGTTCAAGAAACTGTTCCTTTTTACAGTGAGAAAAGGCACACTTGAACTTTATTGTGATTCCTGTTCCGAGCCTTTGCCCACCCAGCACCTAATCCCCACTGCCTTGGCACAGCAGTGGAAAAGCAGCAGGACCATGAGTAATGGTGAAAGCCTGGGACTTAGCAGCCTTAATTGATTCATATTCAGTGAAAAGCAGAAGAAAAAGCCTGTGTTTGTCTCCTCCTGAGTACACCCTGCTAGACAGAGTGGGTGCATTAGACCCAGCAGAGCTGTGTACCCACCTTCCACCCAGCAGGATTTCCCCAGGCTGGGAAAGGGTTAATGCCTGATGTTTCCACTAAACCTGCCCTACCTGACTGATAGAACCCTCGTGCTGCAGTTTTTCCCTGGACAAATGGAGCTGCTCCATGGAGAGTGATGCTCTGGCAAAGCTCAGGGAATTTCCCATGGGCACACACACAGCCTCACTGCTGCTCCAGGGCCTGCCTGCTCTGGGCTGCCACAAGAGTTAAAGCTCCTGCTCAGGGCCTGATGGGTGCAGAGGGCATCCATGAACAGAAATCAGTCCTTCCACCTCAGCTCCAGCCAGGACAGTACCCAGCCTCCCTGAGCCCTCCAATCCAAAACACCCAGCACCTCATCTCTGAACTCCCAAGGACCAGTTACAGTCTCCTTCACTGGGCATTTATAACCATAAAATAAGGTTTATAACCACAAAGTAAGGCAAGAACAGCAGCAACAACAAAAAGCCCACCAAACCTTTCTAAAGAAAGCTGTTCTTTTACCTACTTCATTTTAAAACTCAACTCTGAATTCATTTTCAAGACAAAAAGCTTGAGGATGGGTGTCTAGGAGGAGTGATTATGAGATCTGCATCCCTTTGTTTGAACATACCAAAGGCCAAACCAGACCACATTAATTGGTCAGTATTACACAGATCCACGAGGAACAGAACTCACCTTGTGAAAATCACCTTTCTGAACAACATCAGCTGACCCCAACTCAAATATGGGAAATGAACTCACTCCTAGAAGATGTTTCACCTGACCACATTTGTAGTAAAACTGTTGGGAAGATAAAATTGAGATTCCAATGCTGAACAGCACATCATCCAATATTCCAGCATATATTTCCTACAGGCTTTACTACCAGAGTTAAATACTTTTATTAATGTCAGAAATACTTTTTATAGAGCTCAGAAGATGAAATTGCCACAGGCTCCATGTTTGTTAGTTTGGGATGTTCAGGAACTGTCTGCTCTGGTTTTCTTTTCGATTGAAAAAATAGCCCTCACTAAATCAAACTTTTCTACGAGAAAAGTCTGATTGTGCCAAAACACTCTAAGTAAATTAAATATTCTGGGGAAGGATCAATGCAATGCAAGTCAGTTCAGTACATTTGAGATACCTGCAAGCAACTGAAGCAATTTTTCAGCAGTGAGAATAAAACTTATGAAGGGCAGAGGAAGTACGGGTCAAAAAACCCCAAAAGAGTACCTGGCTTAAAAGAAATTAAAATTGCAGGAATTACAAACTTCAGTTCACTTTCAGTTCCCAGAAAATGAGAAAAAGATAGGCAAACTTTTGTAAGCACGTGACTGGTAACAAGGAGAAAAAAAAGGCACACATCAGTGTTGATTTGCCAATAAAATACTTTGCTAAATGAATCTCTTTCTGCTAAATGAATCTCTTTCTGCTCCCTGTAATTCCTTGCAGAGCAGCCATTGCCATCCTTGGTTTGTGGTTCACTTTTTGAAACTCTCTCACACTACCTTCACACAGGGAAACTGGAAGAACTTCCAGGGAAAGGATCTTGCTGGAACTATCGGAACCCAGATTTGAAAACAATGCACAGCTTCAAGGAAAACAACAAAAACATCATCAGTGGCTCATCACTTAACTGGAAGAATGCACAGAGCAGCTTTCCACAAGGATCTGCCCTGAATCAGGTGCTACTCAGGATCTTTATTTACAGCTCAGACAACGGAATAAAGAGTGTTCCTATGAAATCCACAGACAGCATCAAACTGGGAGGGACAGCAAGAAGGCAGAATCAGAATTATAATAATCCTGAAAATGGAAGGAACAGCCTTAAAAGGGTGCAGTGGGGACAAGGAGACAGAGCTGTAATTAGGTAGAACAGCTGAGTGCACAAGTGCAGGACTGGAGCAAATGCTGAGGGAGCACTTCCATGGGAAAGCAGCTGGGTGTCCATTGCCAGCCAGAGCGTGATGCTGCTGTGGAACAGCCCTAGCACCACCCCAGGGTGATCCATGAAGGCACATGAAAACATTCCTCACTCTATTTCATCACTGGAAAGGGCTCTGGAGGGAAAAACGCGGGGCACTTCTCTAGAAAAGAGATGTGAACGACCTGGAGATGGTTTCCAATTTCCACCTGACATTTAACCACCTGCATGTATGAACTTCCTTTATCCTTAAAATGCTCTTCCCTTTCTTGGTGTATTAATACCAAATAAATAATCTAACACCTTTAAGCACACATAAATGGAGCTGCACAAAGCCTTCTATGTGAATTGTACAATGGCTTCCTTCCCTCTTTTGCTGGGAATGCCAGACCTGACACATCCTGCACCCAATTTGTCTTTTTCATGTTGTCACATTTCATATTCCAGAGTAATCCCGTGATCACCCAAATATCCAGGGCTTTCCCTCTCTGAGGGAGGGAGGAGATGACAAGGTATAGAAAACATCATTGGTCCTTAACCAAATGACCTTGTTGTTTGTGCTGCAGAGTTTTATCTCTAAGTCCCCTTCAAAGTCGTGTATTTTGGCATTATGGCCTTGTGAACCTCCCCATAAATGACAGTGCCTCTCAAATGGTATGGCTGGCTTCTGTTTAAAACACAACTGTAAGAACAGTTATTGTTCTTTATTGGTCTTCTTTCCCCCTTGCATTTAGGTATATGAATGATGAAAATCTCACTGTGTAAATCACAGTTTGTTCTTGTGTGTTTGGTTTGGTTTGTTTTTTTAAACAGAGCTCACCCAGATGAAGTTCTGATTCATTAATTCCACAACTGCCATGACCCAAACCTTTATCTGTTGGAAGACTGTGAGGTTGTTTATTCCTTTTAACCCTTGTGATACATTTAGACTGATTGAACATTTTCAAAGCTGACACAGCAAGGGATTAAAATTTAAAAAAAAGCTTCAAATTGCAGTTCCCAATCAGGCAAAAGGCTTTGCCAAAGGTCAGCTCTATATGAGAATTCACAGTTTTAAAACATATTATTTTCTCTCTAAATAACATGCAGGACACTATTCATGATCCACTGTGCCAGTACTTTTCCCAGTGCTATCAAACATACTCTTTGCTACCTAATGGACTCCTCAAACATAGATTGGAGCTGACAGAACGGTTCTAGGTTTGATGATAAAATTATAATGTGGAATTTTATGGCCTGCCGTAAAGAGCAGATCAGGCAGGGAGAACACAGAGCCCAGGTGATGGCTCTTTGTGGCTCTGCATGATCCCTGCAGCTCCTCACACTCACTGAAACAAGGACAAACCCCTTACCCCAAACAGACCGAGCAAACAATAGTTTAAACGTTATTGCAATTGGTAAATTACCAAAATTGCTATTACTAAAAATGTTCTGAATTACTAAAAATGTTCTGAATGTTTGTCTACTTTAAAATGGATGTGGTCTATTGCTATTGGTATAAAATAATCTGTGTGTGTGTGTGCAGGGGCAGGATGAGGAAGGCTGGGGCTGACTTGAGTACCAGGGATGAGTCTCAGAGTCTCGTGGCTGTGCCTCTGCTGGGGTTTCTGCAGTGAGGATTTCAGATGTGGCTGCTGCAGGGAGCAGCTCCCAGCTCCCATCCCAAGTGTCCTGAGGAGCTCAGCAGGCAGGAGGGAGTGACACACCTGCACAGGAGCACAATGGAGCCGCTGTCCCAGCACCCCTGCAGCCCAGCCTGCATGCACGGGCTGCAGCAGCCCCAGAGAGCTGCTTGTGCCCTGCTGGCTCAATCATCTGGACAGTAAAAACCCTGGCTGGCACTACTGGCTCTTTGGCACGATGCTTCAAAAGGAGAAATAAAAGGAGCCCACCAAAGCCACGCAAAAGTCAGAGGAATTTGGTGACTTGTGGCAGCAAAGCACAGAAAAACTCTTAGCTTGGCTCCAGCATGAGTGAAGACAGGGTTTGTGTCTTCTGCTGAGTCAGGATCTGAGCTCTGAGCATTACCTAAAATTGCCCTGCTGCTGAACACTCTGGGCATGTTCTTAATCTAAAGATACTGAATGTAGAGATCTAGAGATTTAGAGATTCACCTAAAGATATCAATCTAAAGCTGATACCATATCTTACACCCCACTGCCAACAGCAGAGGGGAAACCTCACCCCCACACAGCTGCAAGCTCACATTTCCAGGGGCACAGAGCTTTCTTGGGGAGAAACCTGTGTCATTTGTTCCACACACCCCCTAAAGCAGCTGTTCCTCACTTCTGTGCAAAGGGGAGAGCTCCCCTGGTTTGTTCAGCCTGGAGAAGGGACTGAGGCACTGCCCAGAGCAGAGCTGCAGCCTCCTCAGCAGGGCAGGCAGAGGGGCAGCACTGCCCTTTTCACCCTCCAGCACTGCCCTCTTCCCTCTCCAGCAGCCACAGGACTCAGAGATGGCATGCAGCTGATTTGGGGGAGCTGGAGGTTGGATATCAGAGGAAACCCTTTCCCCCAGGGGGTTTGGGCACTCAGGCTGCCCCAGGGAGGTGGGCACAAGGCTGACAGAGTACCAGAAGTGCTGGGACAAGGCTCTCAGCACCCCCACTCTCCTGGAAGGAGAGGTTCCCTACCCAAGCACAAACACTGCCCAGAGCTGCTGACACACACAGCAGCCCTTTCCCATCGTGTTCAGTGGGTTTAAAACACATGTACATCAGGTACTTTGCAGGATGAAAAATCTCTCCTGGGGCTGGTAGGGAGATTTTTTTCCCTGCTCACAAGTGTTGCCATGGGACTGCAGGAATGGCTGGGGAGGGGCTGAGTGTTTAGTTCTGTTTGCAGCCTTAAACAGCACGTGTGTGAGAATAAAGGGGAGAAGATCTCTGCTAGAGTACTGGAGGATTTGTTCTCCCATTCACTTGAGAAAAGGACATTGTGGGGCAGCCCCCACCCCCACAAACACATTTTTAAAAAGAGAAAAGAAGGAAGGGCTGACTTGGATGTCAGAGCAGAGACAGTGCAGACCTCAGAACTACTTTATACTGGTTGTCAGCTTTCCTTATATACAATAGCCAGAGTAATTATAAAAACAAATAATCAGACATTAAAGTTGGCCTAATCCTTGCTTAAGTACTGCAGACACATAACTCTGAAAGCATGCACAATGTGATTATAAATAAAAGCTCTGCTCTGTCACCACATTGAGCTATTTCAGAGCTTTAAAAGATGGCAGCTGGGGAATTAGCAGTTCTAATGCTGTCACAGCAGCATCAGCCACCAAACCTCAGGCAGAGCCTGTGCTGAGTTTCAAGGCTTTCCCTCCACCTCCTAAGAGTGACTGTCCCTCTCAGCCCCTGAATGCAGAGGGCACCTGAGGACAGTTCAGTGGATCTGGATCCAGGAATGTGCTTAAAGGTGTCCTCACACAAATGGCTCTTTCTCTCAGCTGGGGTCTCCCTTTCCTGTGGCCTCCTGCAGACTGGGCTCCCAGAATGAGCTGTATGATGGGACTGGTGGTGTGTGAATCAGAAAGTTTTAAAACACTCTCACCTGGCCAGTTTTTGATTACATATTTACAGACACACAGGAGTGAGGTAACAGACACTTCAAATTTTTCTCATAATTAAATGAAAAACAAACCTAACTTGGAAGCTATGGGCCAAGTGTCCCTAGGTTTTAAACAAAAGCAAGAACTCTACACAAAATCACCCGTGTGCTTTTGTATTGTACCCACAAAATGCACAGAATCAGCAAGACTCTATAGCCAAGATTTCCTTGGGAGACATTAAGGTCCTTATCTCACTTGAGACACCAAGTCATTACTGCTAACCTCCTTCCCCTCTGAAAAACTCCAACAGCTTTGAAAAGGATGATTGCTGCAAGGGAGAAACAGAGTGCTCAGAGGAAGAAATGCTCCTTGGGAAAAGGAGAGTGTTCTCTCCCAGCTGGTGATGAGCACAGACCAGTGCCATGTTCCTGCCCTTCTGCAAGCCAGGGGTTGCTCTGAACCCCCCCTGCTCACCAGGCAGGACTCAGGATTCTCCTGAACTCCCCCTGCTCACCAGAGAGAACTCAGGATGCTCTGAAACCCCCCCTGCTCACCAGGGAGGACTCAGGATGCTCTGAACCCCCCTGCTCACCAGGGAGGACTCAGGATGCTCTGAAACCCCCCTGCCCACCAGAGAGGACTCAGGATGCTCTGAAACCCCCCTGCCCACCAGGCAGGACTCAGGATGCTCTGAACCCCCCCCCTGCTCACCAGAGAGGACACAGACAACAATCTCCAGCCAAGCTGCATGCAGGCCCTCTTGCCCAGGGCTGGAACCTCCAGAACCCCCCATTTGGAGGGAAAGTTTCTTGGGAGACAGTGCTGCAGAGCAGTGTGCAGCTGGGGAGAGCTGCTGGCTGGGGCAGGAGGGTTGGGGAGGGGCTGCAGAGGACCCTGGAGCAGCAGAGATGGATTGTGCTCCAGATGTGGCAGCAGGGCTGTTGGAGTCCTCTTTCTCAGCTGGTGCAAACACACAGCACACAGGATTGTTCACAGCTCTGTCAGAGGCACCTGAGGCTCGGGCTCCTGCAGAACCTGGAGCAAGAAAGGGTCTTTATGGCCTGAACAAGGGGGAGCTGTTAGCCACGTGTTTGTTAGCACTTCCAACGTGATCCTGTGTCCTGGGCCTTGATGGGACATGAAGGGCCTTTTCTGCTACAGAGAACCCTCCTCTGTCCCAGAACCTGCAATAACACCTTTTTCCACACTCAGGATTCATTACATCTGGCTGGGTTTTTCCCTCCCTAACCTTTTTGGCTCGCATGGTTGCAAGGCTACATTCAGGGCACCTCTGTCTCCTAAGGGGGATCAAGTTTTCCTTTATGGTTTGAAAGAGGAATCAATGAAAGCTGATTATGTTTTGCAATATTTAATTACTTCAGCAGACAGTCCCCATCTTTGCTTTGTTGACCCGGGCTGGGACTTTTTGCTTTCCCTGGGCCTCAACACTATCAAAGTACAAATTACTGTGTGTGCTATTTGCTGACATTAGAAGAGAGATCTGGCACTGAAAGCAACTTCGGTGAGCTGAGATAGCGGCTGTGGCAGATTAGTGCACCAGCAAAAGGAAAAGCTCTTCTTTAAGGAATGCAGGAGGCTTTTGTCCCTCCCATCACGTGCTGATTCAGTGACCTGAAACCCTTGATGCTTCCTCAGCAGCCAGGAGAATTGCATCCTCATGTTTTCACAGTGCAAACTCTGCCTTCCCAAGCCCCTTAACCCTTTTTTCCCACCTCAGTGCTTTGCAACCGAAGAGGAGAGGAGCAGAAGTTAACATGCTCCAGCATCCCCGCAGACCGCTTAAACAAACACTGCGATTGCAATTTAGACAATCTGGAGTCCATTCAATATTAAATCCCCATCCCGGGCTACAGCCACCAAACAAATAAAGGATTCCCGGAGTGCTTCACACTGTCACTTGCTCCCGCAGCCACTGTCACTGGACAGCCCCGAGGAGGAGCTGCAAAGTCTGATGCTGCACAGCCACATCTGTCAACTCGGGGACAGAGAGCCCTGCTAAGCAAACAGCCCTGATCCTGCTTGACACAGCCTCCCTTTGTCCTGCCCCTCTAATCTTCCCAGCCTATCTGCAGCAGCACAGGCAAGAACTTCTCCTGGCAGCAGGCAGACAAAAGATGCCTTTTTGCACCCCCTGCCCTGTTTAAATGTTTGTGCCACTTCAGCTCCCTCCCTGCACCTTTAGCCCACGTCCCCACCCACTGCACAATGCAATGAACACTTGCTATTTATGACTGCAGATTCTGCCAGGGTTACACGGGTGTGTTGGTGGGGACTCCAGATTCATGCACTACACATTTTACTCTCCCTCAGCTGTAAATTGTTCCAGTTGCTTACTCAGAAGAGGCGCCCAGATCAAACTCCCATTCTGCTACTTCAAGTCAGGATGAGCTGGTTTGGCTGGAGAGCTCTCCTTTGTCTGCTTTAGAAACCCCCTGGTATTAGAAATATTCACCACATCCAGGAATTGAATCCACTTGGAAACATTAAGGTAAAAATTCTCAAGGTATATTACTCTAGAGGTCCAGGCTGGAAATCTTGCACTGAGTAACTTTTTCTCATAGCTACACATCTTAAATAAATAGCACCCAAGCAAAATCACCAGGTAAACCCACAGGATACACTTCATCTCAAGGAGCATGAATGAATGCAAGATTTCCAGCTGTTCCAGCATCAGGAACTGCCATATTTACTCTGGAAGGAGCAAACAACAGATGTAGCTGGATAGCAAGAGTTCATCTGGTTTTCAATCACACAAAATAAAACTCAATTTGCCATTATCATGTCAAAAGCAGTCGATAAATGTCAGGAATCTGGGGGAAATCCTAATGTGCAAACCTCCAATTCCAATTGCTTAGCCAGGTTAGAAGGGGCCTCAGAAGACAAAATCCTTTATCAACATCTGTTAAAGCAACTATTAGCAACAAGTGGTTTCCCTGACTTGTGAAATTCCCATGAAGTGCATTTATGAGTTTTTCCTCCTTCTCTCTGAGATGGAGCCCCACAATGCACACCTTGAACTGCTCCTGCCAGGGCACAAGGATGGGTGGAATGGGTCCTGGAGCCCAGAGCTGCCTTGGCAGGGTTTGTGCTGATTGCTCTTTAAAAACCAGAGACAGATCTTTTAGGAAATGAATGAGCATTAATACAGCCCCACCTTATCTCTGTGCCCCACCCGGGCAGCCAGCAGTGCCCAGGGCTGGCTCCAGGGCTCAGGGGCAGCACTTCCCCAGCCCACACAGAAATTCATGAATTTGTACTTGTAGAATTGTAAAATTGTGCTTGGAAACCAGAGCCTTCAGCTTCTGTGTGCTTTGATGGTGTCCTTTAAAAGCACCATGGCCATAATCAGAAGGGCTGCACAACCCAAAGTCCCAGTGGGGTGAGTTTTACTTCCATCACACCTCACACCCTGGGACACTGATGTTTTCCTCCCACACACCATCACCCACTGGGGCAGGGCATCAGCCCTGAGAGACAGAAAGATCTGCAGAGACACAAACCTAGGGGAAAAGGGAAAAAGGGAAAAAAAGGAAAGCACTGCTGGGTGAAACCTGATGTAAATGTACCTTCACCAGGAGCGAATCGAGCTGGTTAAATATCTATTTAAAAATGTGAATATCTCTTTCAATCTCACATTCATCCCTTCACAAAAAGGGAAGAAAGAAATTCCATTATCTCAATAGTCCTTGCTGTCAGCAGCTTTCTTCTCTACTAGCAGGAGCCACGGAGCTCTCTATCCCTCACTATGAAGTATACTCCTAACTTCATCTCCAGCTCTGTTTAGCTGAGCTTTGATTACTGTGTCTCTGCCGTGTTGGCCATGGCATTTTTTTCCTCCTCCTGCCTGTGAATTGCTCCACACAAATGGATTTTTTCCTTGATTGTACCCAGGCACTACTTCCTTACAAATAAATCATCCAGAGTAAAAACTCACCTCCCTTCCCCTCGTGCTGGCACTCTCACTTTGTAATCCTGTAAGCTGAAGTACATCAGAAATAACACATTTTTCAGGCTGAGGTTACAGCTCATATTACACACTAAGGCCACAGATTCCACATCCCCTCTGAGCCCTTTGCCTCCCCTGCCCTTGGCTGTGCTGTCCCTCCTCTGAGGTATTTGTCACAGGTTTTAAAGGCCCACGGGAGCCTTGGCAGGTTCCACCAGCAGCCTGGGTGACCCCTGCCCTTCCACCCCCATCCAATTTCTTTTCTTCTCCTCCCCTCTTTTCTTCCTGCTCTCCAATCCCATCCTGTGTGCCCCTGCTGAGCCATCACAGAAACGTTCCTCACCCACATCCAGTGTCACCCAACACATGGAGCCTGCCAAGCCCTCCTGTTGGTATCAGGACAATGTCCCCCAGGGCAGGGGGAGAGGAAGAGGTCGTTTTTCATCTGTGGAAGAGTGAGTGACCCTTCTCCTTTGGGACTGAGAGGGTCTCAATTTAACAAACCCTCTTCCCTGTCACGCTGCTGCTGCTCACTTGCACACCCTGGCAGCACAGGAGCTGGAGAATAAAGAGCACTTGCAGGAAAGTAGCAGCTAAACTTGGCTTGGCGTGCTGGAATTCAAAATAATTAAATGCAGGGTGGGAGAGGAGCCAAAAGTAGAGGAGTTTCCAGTGCAGAGGAGTGAAATTTGTCTGGTTTCCAGGTGTGATGAGCAATCCTCAGAAGGCTCTTGTCAGTTCAAAGAAGGCAGCTCAAAATGTGGGCTCTTAGGTGAACTTTAACCAAACTGTATCAATCTTTTCAATCTTCAGAAAGACCTAGACCCAGGGATTGCTTGGAATGCTTGGAAACAGGCTCCTTCAGGGATGGAGTAATTTTTTTTTTAAACAAAACAAAACAAAAAACAAAAAACCCAAATAAAAAAAACTTTTGGCATTTCTCATTGTGGGCAACCCAGCAATAACACTGGGAAGTGTTCCATGACAAGCTAAAGCCTTTTTTTTTTTTTTTTCCCTTGGGGCTGTAACCCAAAAAGGGATTCAAGGGCTGAGTCAATAATCATTTTGGCTGGGACATCTGCATTGGAACCAGTGCTTTTGGGCCCAGGAGCTCCTCACCTAAACACAGAAGAAGCTAAGCTGCAATACAAAATAACTCTCCAGCAGCTTGATGAAGTGGCTGCTGGTTGTTTTTTTATTTTTGTTGGTTTTTTTTCCCAGAGGCACTTCTGATGACTTATCAGACAGCTCAAGCCCAGGAGCACACAGGACATTTTGCATGTCCCATGCAGACAGGTGCATTTTTCAAATGCAGCTGCTGAAAACTCTTACCCTGCCCACAGAATGACACAAAATTATATCAATGAATCCCAAAATGATCTGGGTTGGAAGGGGCCTTAAAGATCATCTGGTTCCAAACCCCAAATCAGAGGTTTACCCTGAGATCCCTCAATAAGAACCCCTCATTAGCCTACCAAGTGCAGACAATGTCCAAGACAGGAACAGTCCATTTTCCAATAATGCTACAGATAAAAAAAATAAAAATGCTCCTCTCATTAAAGCACTTCCTGAAAGGGCAGGAATTTAATTAGAATAGTTAGCCCTGAAAACCAGAAATCAGTCCAAGTCAAAAATTCTGCTTTTTCCAGCTACAAACCAGTTCTGCATTTGCAGCAGCGCTGGCCTCTTATCTAAATCAAACCTCCAGCTTCACACAGATTTGAAATCATCCTCTTAACTAATTTCTGTGACACAGACTTGTTTGATTTAGAGGCATTAGGCAATAATATCCTTGCCACTAGATCTGGCTGTAATGATGATAAGACAGAGAACTCTGCAGGCCCTGCTTTTTTGCCTCCCCTTTCATCCAAGCTAGGCAAAAACCAGCAGACAGGGTAAACACCATGCTCCCTCACACAGGGCTGCAGAGGAACACTCTTGCTTCTTTTTCCAGGTCCCTCACACAGGACCAGCAGTGCTCCAGCAATTCTAAATGCAGCCTAAAATTCTGTACAAAAAGCTGTAAAACTCTCAAGACCTTTTCCCCCCTTCTGATTTTGTATCATTGAACTCTCAGAGATGTCAGAGAGAAAAAGAAACCAAAAATCCATTAGAGATGGCTCCTTGTGTACCTTTACCCAAACATCACCTTCCTCTTCACCACAAATCTTCAACCCTTTTCTTTTAAGGTAGAAATGCTTACACAGTATGAAAAGGATTGGTGGGGTGGCTAGAACAGCATGAGAACTTGTTTTCTTTCTTTTTCCCTTCACCAAAACCTTCTCTCTGCCTTTGGCACCTGTTTTAGATGATGCCAAGCAGGAAGGAAAGCTCTGAGGAAATACTCCAAGCCAGTTGTCTGGAGATAATAACACAGCAATCAGGTTCAAGTTCTCTTGCACCTGCAGGCACATTTTCTTGAACTGTAGCTTCCTGAAAACCTTGTAGAGCTTCTTATTTTCCAGCTCAGGATCATCTGCCCCTAAAATGATTTCAGTGACTATTACCAAAAGACCCAAAGCAGGCAGAGTGATAACCTCTCCTGCTTCCACTCACTTTCTGTTTGCCAGCCTGTCCTTGGACAGGTTCTCACTGCCCCTCTGAGCTGTGCCCAACACGAACAGCAGAATGAAGAATCTCTTCTTGTCTGTTCAACCTCTGAACTGGAAGGGGAGCAGCAGCAAACATCCCTTTCCTCCCTTTCCTTTCAGCTGCACAGCAGTTCTCCCACTGTGTGAAACCTGGGAGTGAAGCAGATGAAGGAGAAAGAGCCATGGAGCAAATCTTCCAAAGGTGCTGCAGGCACAGGGTGGGCAAGTGGCTGTCAGTGATCCTCAGCCCTCCTCTCCCACTGGGAAGCAGAAGTGACCTCTATTATTCCCATACTGTGTGTGATTAACAAGCACCAAATTATTCAAAAAACAAACCAAGAAACCCAAACACAAACCAAACCCTCAGGAAGTTTTCCATCACGTTCTGATGGCAGAGGACCAGGGGATGCTGAGGGATTCTGCTGCCTACTCCTTTGCAGAGGCATGGCAAAGTTCATGCTTTTCCATTCTGTCTGCAACTGCAACCCCTGCAGAAACTGTTCTTCACCAGAGGATGTACTTGCTCCTTTTGGGGGGAAAAATGAAAATGCATCCTCGCTTTCTTTTACATAAAGAAACTCCTTACCTTTTACCTACGTTAAGCCAATCCCTTTGGAAAACAGATATTACTCATTGAGTGTTAAAAGTAAACCCTAAAAATTGGAAAAACAGTTCCATATTAGATGCCTTGAGTACTGGCAACAGGAAAGAAATGATCGTGTTCTCGGTACACTAAATACAACATGAATGCTTAATTCTCAGAGAGTCCCACCTTTTAAAAATATTTAATAAAACATCAAAGCATCCTATTGCTTCTGAAATGCACACCAGATTCAAGCACAGATATGCAATTAAAAGCAAGAGCTAATTTCTGTAAGGAGGTGCTCTACTTTTAAAAATGTCTTTATGTAAGCAGTAATTTTTTCCTTCTGAATTCAAATCGCAACTCTGTGTTAAGTGAAGAGTAAAATCTCTAGCTTGGCTTCAAAATGGCAATTTTTAGTCTTAATGACCTTCACACGGCACTTTTGAACATCACATTAAAAAGATAAGCCTTTGAAAACTTTAAAATGTGGGTAAGTAGGAAATATTTGAATAAGTAATTACGAAGGCTAAAGAGAAGAATGATATATATCATCACTAGGCCATATTCAAAGAAATGTATTCAGTCCTGGAGAATCAGTTGTTCTTGAAAAGCCCCAGCTCAGTAGGAAGGTGTGCTGCAGGTAATGGGCACAGGCACACACCTCATTCCTACAACTCCTCCCAGGGCTCCTCAGAGCACAGCCCTGCTGGAGCCCTGATCCAGCACAGCACCTTTGTTCCAGCAGAACTAACCAGATGATGCTCAAGTCACCTGTCTCACTGGAGGAGAGCTCTCCAAAATAACCACACATATGCCACCAACAGGTCAGCAGGGTCAGACCCGAGCTTAAATCACAGCAAGATTTACCAAACTCCATGGACTGAGGAGCTGGCCAACACAAAGTGCTTTGGGAGTCAGAAAAGAGTTCCTCACTGCTGGAATGGCAGGAGTGGAGCTGTCAGAGCTGCCTGTGGAATTTTATATCTAAATGCCCAAGCAGGTTAAAAAAAGGCCAGGGACTTCAAATCCATGGGCAGCTCAGGGAAGTTCAGCCACGTTCCTAGAAGGCTCAGGCCAGCACTGCTGTGGCTCATTTTGAGACACTGGCTGCACTGTGATTTGTTAGATTTGCTAGGCTGCAAGCTGCAGCCTCCTTTAAATGAGATGTACGTGTGTGTGCTTGCATGATACCCTCCTAAATGGGATTAAAAACCAGTCCCTGCCCAACGCTGCCATTCATAATTTAAGGGTCAAAAGGAAAGCAAAGAGATCCCTTTCTGCTGCATTTCAAAGCAGAAACAAATATTTATTTCAGTCTGCAAGCTGCTGAGCTGCCATACCAGCACATTAACAAGAAAGTATTCTGCAAAATGGTCCACATTTCTCTGTTAGGGGCTCCTATGCATAACTCGGGTCATTTGGGGCTTTGGTAACAGTAGAACTTTAACAAGGTTAACCAAATAAGGTTTTAACCGTGACCTCCAGGGAGATCTAATTGACTCTACCTATCAAGGTTTCCTGTAGAGTTTTAAATTTACTTTTAGTATTTCTACAAACTTCAAATTGTTCTGAAAATAATGACTACATTAAAAAAATACCAAGCAAAAAATAAGGAAAATTAAAAAATGCTGTAATTAAAGTTAACCAATGCCTTCCACATGGGAATCAGTGAGGTCCCACAATATTTATGTACTTTAATATACACAAGCAACCTAAACTCCTCAAAGAAAGATAATCTATTATCAGCTCATGCAGTCAGACTTATGTCTAGAAATCATGTAATTTTCTGCACCATAAAAAAAAAGCCAAGCAGACAGGATTTCTCTAGTAGCCTTAACAAGTTTTGAATGTCTTTACAGCGTGGGCTAAAATCTCCCATACAAGATCTGGGCTTTAAATAAAGTTTGGTTTGTTTTCGGTGGCAGACAGATAGCTGCTTTGAGAGAGGCTTGGAAAAGGAAAATGTTCCACTTAATTTCAACATGGAATGGATCAAATGTTTTTGATGCCGCTCAGCTGACTTTGTTTGGCGAACTGGGACACTGAATTATTTCATTTTCCTGTATTTTTAAAATTGTTGCCAAGAGACAGACTCCCTTCCCGCAGTGGGAGCTGCACCTATTTACACCAGCTAAAGGAGACCATCAAGTCACATTCCTGAGGAGACATGAATGAGCTGCACATGAAAAAGAATGTGAAGTGGTGAATATAAATTTTGCATGCGGGGAACTGGCTTGTCAATTTTGAGATGCAACAATAAACCTTCATTCACTATTGCAGTAATTAATAATCACAGCACAGCCTAACTTCCAGCTTACCTGTGCCAGCACCTGAACTTCAGAACTGCAGAGGGTTTAAGCCCAGACCAAACCCAAATTTGGATGTTTGCTGAATAATTAGTATAATAATTCATTTCAACGTTTACAGTAAACATGGTGGCATTGCTGAAAATCTTAATTATAGAAATCAGTAAAAATTGCAGCACAGTAATTACTCCCCTTTGTCTGAGGCCATTCATTCATGGCTTCTCCTACATAATCTCATGAGCTGCCCAGGCTTCCCCTCAGCCTGCTCTTCTAAATATCTGAGGATCATGGAGGTGAGGTCACTTCACCACTCCTCGGGAGGAAAGAAAAAGGGAAAAGAAAAAGAAAGGGAAAAAAAAAAAAGGGGGGGAGAAAAGCAAAGCATCTGCTAAAATCTGACTTCATTTGATTTACTCTCCAAGACTGTTTTTTATTAAATATGTTTGACTGCTATCTCTAATTAAATGTAGAATTAATTTTGGCAAACTAACCACAGATGCAGTTTATGTTCAATTTTATCAGACAGATTTATTTATAAGCTGTCAACTTCTTGAAAGACTTCATTTTGGAGCAGTTTTAAATTGCTAACAGTAGCTGTAAATGGGGCTACTGTTCTCTGGAAGACTAAAGAAGAAGTATGCTATAAATGTCCATTCCATCTGCGAGGAATCATAAAACAATCACATTCCTTTATATTTTTTTTTCTTCCTTCCCCCCTCCTTCTTGGGACCTTTATTAAATTAGTTCAACTCAATTAAAAATAACTTCAAAAACATTTCAGGCCCCTTTGTTTCAGGGAATACTTGGAACTCTCTGCACGGAACGTCACCCTTTTAACTAATCCCTTTTGGGGAGCGGAGGAGAATAGTGGCATTGTGACTTCAGACAGTGCTTTCAAGGGTCTCTACTGTACCGAATTGAGGTCAGGGCCAGACAATGCCCAGCACCCAACAGCCTTTCAGGCCTTCTTCACAACTCTATCAAACGTGTCTTTCTTCGCTGCGCGCGCTTTCTCTCGTGGCAGAGTCACAGGACAATGCAGAAAGCCTCCAGCACCATTTATGGTCACTATATTTGCACATGACAAAGTCTATTCTTCCTGGTTTGCCAGTTCCCTGGTAAAAAAGAATGAACCCTGGCTAGATTTTCCCACCATTACAGTTGTTCAAACTTAGCTCAGATTAAAAACGGAAAACTCTTAAGAACAACAAAAAACCCGTCTAAGAACAGTAAGTGCTGTTTGAAAGGGGAGCTGCTCCACTCCTTGCTATTTTGGTATTGAGAGAGAAGCTGCAGAGATGGAGTGGAAGATTAAATATGCTACATTATGGCCTGCATATGCATGGCTGAGGATACGTTTTAGTGGAAACAAGGGGTAAAGAAGAACTGTTTTTCATCCTATCCCTCGCCCTTAGCCACGCTGGAAAATCCCTGTTTGAGCAGCAGTGCAGGGGCTCGTCTGCACCCCTTGGCTTTGCTGGGGAAGGTCTCACTGCTCCAGTCACCAACAACAACAGCAGCAAACCAATTACTGCACATTTGTGCTGGCTACTGCTGCTATTTCTGAAGACCTACCTCAGAAGTTTTACTCTTTCAACAGATGAGGAAGAGAGAGAGACAGAGTGAGAATGTTGCACTAGATACGGCGAGCTTGCTGCCAGGAAGGATTTTTTTTTTTTTTTTAAATTTTAAATATGCGCCACAGATACAGTATTCTTCACAACCTAAAAAGATCTGAATGAAAATGTGCTGCTGTTTAAAAAGACTGTTTATAACCAGTACTGAACTTGACATTTGCACTGCCTCACCCACGCACCTCCAAAACACACACATCTTTTTTTAGCTCATTTTTAGGGATGGCGAAGCCCCCACCCCTGCCTGACAACAGGGAGCGCAGCAACCCAACCTGCAGCCAGGCAAAAGCCACCAAACCGTGGCTGGAGAACCACTGCAGCCTGCTCCATCCTGCCATGGGGTGATGCTTTTTCTCCCTTTCTGTTCCTGACCTTTTTGGGGATTTTGTTCCGTTTGGCACCGCGCTGTTCGCACGGCGTTGCGCGGCTGCAGGCTCCTTCCCAAAACCTGATCCCAGCCCTGTGGGGACCCAGGACACTCCTCTGGCTGCCCTGGAGGAATCCAGACCCTGGCAGGGGGCTCAGAGACCTTGGCACGGAGTCACAGACACCTGTGCCTTGGATTTTAGCCCATGGAAACAATTCCCAACTTTGTGTGAGGAGTTACAAGCCACAAGGGTTTGAGTAGAATGACAGTGAATTTGTCACAGGGTGGAAAAGTAGAATTTTGGGGATTTAGAATGGGGGTTCAAGAGGCAAGAGGGAGGAATCTGGGTGTGTCCTGTCCTTCTTCTTCTTGTCCTCCATCTTCTGCTGTGATGGTGGCACTGTTTGATTGGTTTAGAGACAGACTGTCTAACACAGGTGACAGGTATTGGGAAATTATTGTAAATAAAGTACACATAGTTTTTAATATAAAAAGCCAACACCACCCTGAGGATGGTCAGAGTGCCACAACCCAACCTGCTGGACAGACCTCAGCAGGACAGAAAGACAATGTATTGGATAAGAGCAAATAAACAACCTTGGGAACCAGAGCTGAGGAATCCTGACTTCTTCTTCAGTCTCAGGGCTGGGAAAAAGAGACTTTCCAACAGCTCGGGGTCATCTCCACACCAGAGACCTCATCACAGCCTCATCAGGCAGACCCCACTGCTGCTGGGGCTGCTGTCCTGCACAGCAAAGGGCTCTGCTCCCCCTCTCTGCCCCTCCAGGGCTGGGAGGGGACAGCCAGAGCCAGGGCAAGGCGTGCTGTGCTCTGTGCCTGCCCACGTGCACAGGTCCTGTGTGCACAGCCAGCCACACCTTCCCCAAATCAAAATCAAATCCAGCAGAGAATCACAGAACAAGGGCTCCAAACTGATGGCTGTTGGTGGTGCTTTGGGATGTTTTCTCCCCCACCAGGATCTAACATAAACTGAATTATGACACCGAGGCTCCCTGGAGCAGCCATCTCCAGCAGCCAGTGTGATGCCAGGCACCAAATTCTGCTTTTTGGCTCACAAGGAAAACAACCAAGTACAAAATCCCAACCCACTTCAGGAAATCCCAGAAGTATGGACTTCATTTTAAGAGCCTCCCCCAGTGTGAATGCTGATCTGAATCAAAGGCTAAATGTCTAATTCAGGCTGAAACCAATGGCCTATTAGGATCCATCAAGAATGAGTTACTCACTTAACTGTTAAACCTACATGAGATCTTTGGATGGAAAAAATTCTATAGAGTGATGAACCATATTGTTAATATAAAAAATAACTGTAGCATGTTCCACTCAAGCAGCAAAATGTTGGAGTACTGACTCATGGCTTCCAGACATGTGGAAAAGAAATAGCATTAAGTTACTTCCAAATTTGCTCCCCACATTCTGATTGTATGCAGACCCAGAAATGAGTCAGTACCATTAGCACATTCTTATTTAATAGAGTAAAACTGAAATATCTGATTGTAGATGTGAGCATCATCTACAGGCTGATAGCCAAGGGTTTCTGCCTGCAAATGGGAGCCTATGTCAGGCTGCAAAAAACAAATTAAGAGGCCAGAAAAAGGATTTTCTGAGAGTTTGCTGGTCAATACCATTTCTTTCTGTGTTCTAAAAAAAACCAACATAAAGTGTTTAGGAGGTGCATTTAAAAAAGAAAGACTCTGCAACAAAAGAAGTCAAAAAACAAAATGTACTTTGCCAACACATGATAACACAGCGTTTCACAGGGATATGCTGTTTTGAACCTGCCTTTAAAATTGCTCAGCTAGGTAAATAAATGCTAGGTAAATATTTTCCTAATGTGTTTTACTTGCAATTGCTCACTTTTCTCAATAGAAAACCAAGATGGTATCTCAGAAGATGGACCTTTGGAAATTTAATTTCATTTCAGTTTTATATTAGGCCTTCTTCTAAGACATGAAAAGGACTTTTATTAACTACCTAGTGGATAAGTTGACTTTGAAATGCCTCCTGAACCCCCAAAACACATGGCCAAACCCTAATTACCTATCCCTTTTACTAAATCTAACATGTTTACAGAAAAGGATGTTCTCAATTCCAGCAGGGTAACCTGGGCACTACAGAAAGCTAATGAGGCCAATGCTCCCTCTAACAATCAAAAACCAGAGGGACAAGGGGAGGGAAATGCAGGGAGACATGGAACAGAAATCTCACCCTCCCATAAGTTTTTTTTTTTGGTCAGATTCCGATTGAAAATATTGAAAGGATCTTACAATATTTAGCTAAAAATATGCAACCAGTCCTTGTTCACTTAGTGCTAGCCCACAGCTCTGTCTATCAAAGTGCAGATATAAGTTCCACCCCAGAGAAGAGCTGCCTATTTTCTGAAAATCCTGGTGCTGTGCCTTCCCAGGGCTGAAGGTGCCTCTCATCCTGCAGGTGATGGCCTCCAAGCTGCAGCTCCACCCTGGAAAAACCCCTGTTGGCAGGGCTGAGGAAGCACCATTTTCAAGGAAACTGCTGAATCTACTGATAATATTTATTTTTGTCACCAAAAACTAACGTGAACCACATTCAGGTTCAAATCACACAGTTAAAAAAGGAGATTAAAACGAATTACAAGTGAACTAAATAAATACAGAGCCCCTTATCAAGACTGTAACTGTTTTGAGAACTCAGAGTTTAAATTTCTTGTTTCAACTCCTCTTTCCATTGAATGCCAGCACTTGACAAGTGGGAGGAGGCAAAAGTGACAAGTCCAGCTTTGCCTCCTGGGAGGAGAGCCTCTGTTCCTGAGAGAGAAAAGCCTCAGCTGGTGATGCCTGGGCAGCTCCTGGGCAGAAGCAGCAGCCTGGCAGGGAAGGAAATGATGCTCAGACAGGACCCTCAGGTGAGAAAAGGAATTTCCTGGTGAGAAAAGGAATTTCCTTGTGTCCCAGCCTGGACAGCCTGCAGGAGGAGGAGTCACTGCATTGCCAGGCTGAAAGAAAGACTGAAGGGACAAGTGTAAACCTCAGGGACCCCTCTGTCAGAAGAAAGCTGACCATGAGCCAGGTTTTCTATGCCATTTAATGTGATTATTCTGCTATCTTTTCCTTTTCTCCTTTAACATAGCTTTATTTGTACATACACACACATGTAAAAAAAGGGTCACAAGAAAAAGTTTCTTGAAGAAAAACCTGGATGCAGAGTTTGAAAGCTTTCTCTATAACCCATTATTTGCTTAAAAACACAGTCAGCAAAATCCAGGAGGATGCCAAGCACCACCAGGCTAGACAGATGGGGCACAAATTGAGGAAAAGATTTTTTTAAAGAGTCTCCATGCACAATGTCAGTGTAGCATGGAACACTGAGACACCTTTAAAACCACACCTGCATCATACACAGTGATAGGTGAAGAAAGCTAAATTCTAAATTAAAAAACCCCAAACCATATTTTCTGAAGCGAAAAAGATATTTATGAGTCTCAGAAGTGCTTCTGGGCATGAAAGCCCACCAGCTAAGCTAGAACAACATGAATTTCAACCTTCCACAGTTAGAAGGTAACAAAGCTCAGTTTAAACTGCTTTTACTCCACCAAGTTCCATTCCAGAGCTGTTGGGATGGGCAAGCACCCCCACAGAGGGAGCAGCAATAACTCTGGCAGGACACTGGCTCAGCCTGGTGAGTTACAGCAAATCATCTGTGGCTGGGGACTTGAACATTTCAGTACACAGAACACATCCACATCCCTGACACATCTCAGTGCCTCTGTCTCAGGGAGAGCCAGGTGTTCAGCAGTGCTTGATGAAAATGCTCCCTGGCACTGAAATCATCCCAGCTCCACAAGGGTGGCAGCATCTAATTCCTACACACAACTTTAAAAGTCATGCTTTCAATCCTGAGGTCTTGTTTTGCAACTGGATAATGCAATGCACTGCTTATTTCTGGTTTGATAGCATCCAAAGAACTTTTGGACTCACTTTGAGGTTTCTGGAAAGCATCTATTACAGCAGACCTTAAAATATAAATTAATGTGATCCCCTGTAGAGAAAACACACGAGATCATGAGTCCCCTTAATAACACAAAGGGGGTACCTGAACAGAAGTATAAAGATATATTAGTGCTACGTTTTCTTTTTTATGAGAACAATTTAGTTTTCCCCTGTCCTTCCAGCCAGCCTTGGCTACTGTGATATTGAGAGAGAGGAATCAAATACCTTCAGAATGGCTGACAGCCTGCTCTAGGCATTCTGTCTGAAAGCAAATCAGCAGCAGCAAGAAAATTGGCATTTAGAGAGAGAATAAATTACAGGACATTGAAATATCTCTACTAGAGCAGTAAAAAGTAGAAAACGAAAAAATAATAAAAAGATCACCTGATATTCATGGCGAGGCCAAGGAAGGGAAGGGGAAGATGAAAGGAAGAAGATTTTGTTGTAACCACCATGTGTAGCCTGAGAAGACAGAATAATACCCCCACAAAATGCTGGAAAGGCTGCAAAGTCTGGCACTCAAAGGTTAGGACACAAAGAATAACAATTCCCTACACCACCTTTGTTTAGCCCCACCATGTAGATCGACTGCAATAACAATGATACAATAAACCCAGATGAATTTTTTCCCCAAGATCTCTGCCCCACTGCCCAGAACAAATCTCCTGGAGTAACGAGCTGGGGGCTGCCAGTGGGAATGTGCCTTTGGCTCCTCTTCTGCAGCTTCTGAAGGTGGGCTGGGAACGAGGTGAGGGATGGAAGGAAGGGAACAGAAGCTCCCATTAGCAGCCAGACAGGTCAACCCTGCTTGGGCAGGCTGGATCTCCTTCCCTGCCACTGGGGGTGAGGGGCCCTTGGTAAGTGACCTTCCCCAGGCATCCCTCAGTCTGTCTTCGTCCTTTTTTTGTGGGGGACACGAACCTGCCTTGCTGCTCTGCACTGTCACTCACAGGTGCCACCTGAATCATTCCAGGCATCACTCTGAACAGAAGAAGTGCTAGATAATATTTACTGCTGAAAAGGAATATACAGACTCGGCTATAACCCCACTAGTATCTCCAAATGTCCTGGATTGAATGTGTTAGCAAAATTCCTGCTTAGCAAAATTCCTGCTTCTTGGTTTCCCCTCTATGAAATTGGGAGCCCTCCTTTCTCAGGACCCCAAAACTCCCATTGTGTGAAGAGAAAGTTTGGGAAGTTCTCTTCCACAGAGCCAAACAACAGCCAATGAAAAAGCAAGTGATTGTACCTCCAGAGCAAGAATATTTGTGATTGAATTGTGTGGGTAGTGCTGCACCCTGTACCCTAAGGAATGACCAGGAAGGAGAAGGGAAGATTGCACAGCTGCTCCTTGTTTTACCAGCTCCATTCTGCATGGTCAGGGAGGTTCCCTGCAGAAGAAGAACTGATCACCCAAGAGCAGGCTGCACCCTGTGTACAGACATGGGGATCCTGAAATGAAATTGCAGCAATGCTAGGAGAGTGCTTGACTCTGCAAGCAAGGCTATTTTAGCAGAGCTGCTGTGCTTGCCATTTCCTGCATTTCTCAAAAAGGCAGAGGAAGCAGCAGTTTCACCACATTTATGGCACTGCCAACATCTTTGTCACCTGGCTCAGGACCTCCAGCACCTTGCTCTTCTGCTAATGACAGAAGAAATAAATAAACTTGTGTAGGTCTTACACAGGGAACCTTCCACCAAAATCTCAGAGACATCTGATGCCAGCAAAAGGGGATCCATCCCATGGCCCTGTTACAAGGTACTTCTTCTGCCCTTTCTCCTAAATCCTTCCTGCTTTATTTTTCCTCCACTTTTCTTCCAGTTCAGTCCCACCCTTCCTGCCCACCAGAATTAACTCACAATCTTCACTGTCCAAGACCAAACCTTTCCCTGGACTCCCACACCTCTTCCTCAGCTAATCTCAAAATCTCTTGAAGTGATAGGTATGGGCACATGCACAGTCAATCACTTGGGAAATTCCCTTTGCCTCACTGCTGTGGAATATTAAGACTATTTGTAAAAAAAAAAAAGTTCATGAGTTGTTTTTTTTTTTTTTATTTTTCCTGGTTTTTTTTTTCAAATGGATGAACCAATTATTTTCTCATATCATTCAATATAAGAAAAGCAAAGAAACAAGAATAAGAGTGTGAGGTCAGAGCAAAGGTCCACCTTGCCCAGCATCTTCTCCATAATTGAGTGACCAAAGCAGATGTCTGGGGAACAGTAAGTTTAAATAAATCAATAAATCTGCCTAAGGCCGATATTCAACACTTTACAGTCTTATAGCAGGAAGTGTTTGACAACTTCAAGAATATTTTTCTTCTGTAGCACCCACTTGGTCACTTTCTGAAAATCCCACTGGAGAAGCCTAATTCCTGAGATCAGATAATAACACACAGTCAGAGAAAACAAGCTAGTTCCTCAAAGAACACAAAAAACAACACTTCTGGCACAGCACCCACCCTCCTGGACTGTCATTCTTTCTGCTTGTGCAGAACATACTGGTGAGAAGTGACTTTCATCCCAACTTACCATCTCCCTCCCCAAGACACACAGAATTTCACCTCATCATTCCACTCCCACAAGATTCATACCAGCCTGGTTGCAAAGAAAAAGCTCTGTTTGTCACAGGTCAGGTTGGAGTCTGGGGTTCTGTATTGAAGATGCAAACTCATCCAACACTGGCTAAGTGCTAAAATTGCAAACCTGAGCCACTGCTGCTATTGGAAGGTTCTCAAAGGTCTCAGCTCAGAGATTTCTCACTGAATCTGCCCTGCCCAGCAAAGAAACATTTTGTTTCACATTTGCCACTGATCCCTCTTTAAAAGAAATAAAGTAAGATATGTAAAGGGGGGTGGGGTGGGTAAGGAGGGGGTGTGCATGGAGAGGAAGGAGTGGGAGGGAGAGAGCAGCTGGCTCTGCAGCCCCTCACTGAGAGTGATGGTGGCACACAGAGTGTGATCCTGGCAGGCTCTGCCACCTCTCTGCTCTGCTGCACCAGCTCTGGGCCCTCCCAGGGCACACAGCTCACAAAACTCGGGAGACACAGAAGGACAGGCTGGGCAGGGCAGGGAGCAGACTGGAGAAGAAACCAACTCTGCCCCCACCCCTTCACTGCTGCCTCTGGGCTTTGGGAACTGGGGAAATCCTTACAAAGAAAAGGTAAAACCATCCCATGGAAGGGCAGATTCATTCCTCTTGGGCCAGGCCTGGCCCTGGGGAGCAGCTGGTACAAGGCTGTGCTTTCCAGGGTTTGGGGCACTCAGGATGCTGACACCCACCTGTGGTGGAAATCCTTCCTCTCTCACACCACAGCTGGGCCCTCCAGCCAAGAGCTGCTCTGACCCAGCAGGTGAAGGTCAGCTGAAACATCTGGGCTTTGTGTCTGCCAGAGGTTCCCAAGCTCTTTTCCTTTGGGAGAATGGTGTCCCCCATTTCAGGGAGCTGTCACCAGCAAACACTCCTGATTTCCTTACCACCTGTAAACAGCTGCCCACTGAGCAGCTGGGGGTTTCTGCTGGGTGAGGCATTATCCGAGCAAAGCCTCCAGAGCCACTTGGCTGAACTTTTTTAAAGCAGAAAAGGCAAAATGCAACGCTCTCCTGCCAGGGTCTGAAGGAAGGGATTCTCCAGGGATTCCCCTGCTCTGATCCATGGTGCACCTCACAAAAAACCCCAAACCATGCTGCACTTCCTGAACTGTCAGTCACAGTGCCATTATTACTGGCTCAGCACAAACAATGAAACCAAAGGGAATGGATGGGCAGTCAGGATTATCTGGTAAAAACAGCAGCAGTGTCCCAGAGGAAACAGTGGGAAAGTCATTAATTGTAGAATGCCCCCTCAAGGTCTGAATCTTGGCCAGCAAAGTTTGTTCTTTGCAGGACTGAGCCCAGGATCAAAGGGACAGCAAAGTTCACAGCCTTAGCAGGCAGGCAGGTGCTGCAAGGGGACTGAGGAAAATGTTACTCAGGGCTTCTCTCAGCTAAAAGCACATTTTAGGGATTTTAGGTGGGCTGGGGTTTACCCCAGACCCTCCCTTTTTGTTTTATCATTTTTGTCTCCCTGCAGTTTACCTTTCTTTGCAGAAATAATAGCTTTTAAAAAGCTGTTCTGAGACATTTTAAACAGAAACTGCAGTTGGAAATGGAGGAAACAGAGGAACATGTAAACAAGACAGTCACTTGTATAAAAGAGGCAACTGCACCTGTCAATAAAGGATGCACTGAAGAAAAATAAGTGCAGGTCTTTTTGTCAGACTGTGGAACAAGAAAACTTTGTCTCAGATTTTCCAGGAGTCTCTGCACACCTCTGTAGATTTATTTCTGTGTACAATAACAACAACACTGAAGGAATGCAAATCCAGGCCTGACCTTTGTGGGTTTTTCCCCATCCTTAAAAGCAAATCCAGCCAGCCCATAGAAAACCTGAACTTTGTGATGTGGAAGGAGGTGCCAGGGTTCAGGCAGCACCTGAACCCAGTCAGTCAATCCTTTGAGGCTGGCTCTTCTCCTCCTCTCCCACACTTGTGGCTGATATTTCAAATCTATCAGAGGCTGTGAGATACCATCTCTCTAACAGTGGTCGTGGCCACCAACTTTCTTTATAATCTCTCTCCATTTTTCCTATGTAAGAGTCTTAAATGAAGTTTGTTCCAGACTATTAACCTATGACAGAAGACTGCAGAGATAAGATTTCACTGACATATAGAACAAAGAAAAAGAAAGGGTGTGAAAATTGCAATGACAAGGTTGCCTTCATAGTTCAAGATGTATGAAATGAAATGAACTAAAATATCTGACAAATGTCTGGATAACACACGTTGGGCACTACTCCCTTCAGCTGAGTCAATCAGAACTGCATTTAATGGACAGCACAAAAGATTTCATTTACAAACACAACTCCTTAACTGGAACATCTTAAATGCATCCAATATTGTATTGCTCTCAAGAATAAGTGATGTAACCCCTGCTACTGGGACATTTATTCTCAAATCACAGCATTTCTGAACCAGGCACAATAAATATTCCATCACACTGAGATCAGCTCAGACTCTGTCTATAAGAGGAAAAGCCATGGCTTTGGGAAAGCTCCTCTGTCACAGTTAAACTGATCAAAAAGGCCTCAAGGGCTGGACAGCACCAAGCCATCCTTTGACTGCAGGCCAAAAATCATCTCCCACCTCTGGCCGTGCAAGAAGTTTTCATATATTCTAAAGGGAAGATGGTTTCAAGCTGAAAGCGCCACAATTCTGCAGGAAAAAGGAAAAGGACTGAAATCAGAGACAGACTGAAGGGAGCACCTTTCATAGCTGCTGTTGTGGAGCAAGAACAAAACATCAGGAGCAAAAGCAAGGAAAAATGTACAGCCCTGTGTGCAAATATCACCCTCTGTGCAGAGCTCCTGCTGGAGTGCCCGTGCTAATGCCCAGTGTGACACCAAGCTGGCAAAAGTCTCAAGTCCTGTTTCCTTCTGCACAGCTGAACTGAATACAGCCACAATACAGAGCACAAACCCAACAGGGGCAGCGCTTCCATTTCCCTGAAATTCGGCCTCCCTTTCTGCTGCAGAATTAATTATTAATTAATTATCTGTCAGTTAATGTCCTTCAGGCCTAGCTGGACACCCTCCCTCTGGGAGCCTCCTCTGAGCATCACCCCTAGCAGAAATGGGGTGCTCCAGGGGTTTGCAGCTCCCCCCAAGGGGCACCAGGATTCCTGGATGGTCCCTGCACCCTCAGAGATCCAATGAACTCCAACTTCTGCTCTGCTTCCTCTTTTCCATTCCAGATTGTCACACAGCAAATGTATAGAACCCCAGGAAAAAAACATATGAAAGAGAAAACAAGAAAGCAGCAAAGCAGCAGGGTAGGAGAAATACTACATTGTTTGTTTTTGCTAGGGAGCAGAACACAGTCTATGGCTTGGAACAGAAAAAAAAAAAAAGGGAAAAAAAAGGAAAAGAAAGAAAAAACCCTACATGAATGGGTCTTTTTTCCATTGTTGCTCATGACCATAATTTAGCAATGCATTTACTAGCCACTGTAATCATCAAACAGGCTCTGACAATTAACAAAAAGACCATGAAAATGAAAGTAGTGAAATGGAAATGAATCACAGCTTCACCACAGCAGAAAACATCTTTCTGAAGAAAGACAGACTAGAATGAACACAACTCCAAGTAAATTACATATTAATTAAATGAATTAGCAGTGTTGCTATTGTCCCATTTGGCCACTCACAGGCATTTCACAAAACAACCCTTGCAGCTTTACGAGCTTCTGTCTTTTCAGCACATCACATCCTTGTGCAGTGCCTGCTTCCTCCCTGGGACTGCCACTGCCAACACCTACTGGAGGGCAGCAAATCCCTGCATCCATCCATCCATCATCCATCCATCCCTGCATCCATCCATCCATCCATCCATCCATCCATCCCTGCATCCATCCATCCATCCATCCATCCATCCCTGCATCCATCCATCCCTGCATCCATCCATCCATCCATCCATCCATCCCTCATCCATCCATCCATCCCTGCATCCATCCATCCATCCCTCATCCATCCCTCCATCCATCCATCCATCCATCCATCCATCCATCCCTGCATGCATGCATCCATCCATCATCCATCATCCATCCATCATCCATCCATAATCCATCCCTGCATCCATCCATCCATCCATCCATCCATCCATCATCCATCCATAATCCATCCATCCATCTATCCATCCATCCCTGCATCCATCCATCCATCCATCATCCATCCCTCCATCCCTCCATCCCTCCATCCATCCATCCATCCATCCATCCATCCATCCATCCATCCATCCATCCATCCATCCATCTATCCATCCATCCATCCATCCATCCCTCCATCCATCCCTGCATCCATCCATTCATCCATCCATCCCTGCATCCATTCATCCATCCATCCATAATCCATCCATCCATCCATCCATCTATCCATCCATCCCTCCCTCCATCCCTCCATCCCACACCAGCCCAGCCCTGCCCAGGCAAACCCCAGCCCTTACTGTGAGCTGTGCCCCTCCCTCGTGCCAGCCTCTTTTTGGCAGAGGGCTGAATAAACTGCTTCCATTCTGATGGAATAGGAATCCTGGGGACAGGATAATGCCTTGTCCCAGACAAGGGGAGTGTGCTCCTCCTGTTCAGCTTTGCAGACTCCCTTTAAGATCCATATGCTTTCATTAGAAATCCAGATTATACCAGGACAGTGCTAGATAAAACCAAATCCCATTTCAAATACTGAAAGTGTCTGGTTTTTTAAGAAGTTCACAAGAACTTCTGGCTTATATAAGCAGTCATTCCTGTATTAATAGAGAGTGGCAAACAGCCTTCTGAACCCTGCTGTAGGACCCTGTGCATCATTGCTGAGGGGCCAGGCAGATTCTTTGTGCTCTTTGGATGTGGGAGTGTATTGTAGTAAAGAGCCTGGCTTCAGGACCTTTGCACATAAAAAAATCAAATGCTTCATGGGAATGAACTTCAAAAAAAAATGTTTCAAAACGCGGGGTCCTTGTATGAGCTGTGTATCCAATTTCTTTGGTGTGTTGTCAGCAACGTGTCAATAACAAAGGCAGTACCAAACCAGTATTTAGAGGCAAAGGAAATAAACACAGCCAAACATGCAACTTTGGAGGAATTTTCAAGCATTGTGGCTTTGCAGTTGACAGTTCTCTAAGGGAAATTGGCCTCCTGATGCTGAGGAAACAGGTGGGCCAATTACTGATCTGCTCAAATAATTTTCATTCCAAAATATTGCTAAAATCGCTGCACAATGGAGCAAACATCAAATAACTTGCAGGAAGAGCTCAGAAGCATGCAGAGGCTCTCCCTAGAAGAAGCCTGCCCTTTCAGGTAGGGTTTCTGCAGAAGAGGCTGACTGAGGATGAGCTCAGATGAAGACACAAGGATCTGACCTACTGAGCACTTAGTCCTAGCTTAGGCTGGATCTCACACTGCCATTGATTCCAGCACACAGCACTCCCCTCTGCAGTCCTGCTCCTGGCAGAAATGAAGCCACAAATCACCATTGTTTGAGAGATTATTAAAGGTCTTTCTACATCAGTGTTATTATTAGCATCTGGGTTTAAATGAATAGTCTGCCATTTTTCAGCTACAGTCCAATGAACCAGACTCCTGGTTCTGCAGGGGAAGGCAGCCCCACACTGCCTCCCTTGAAGAGAAGGCCAGCATGCACTTTTTGGCTTTCCCTGGCTTGATGAAGAAAATTCAAATGCCTACAGACAAATTAAAGTGGGAGCATAATGCATTGAAGGAGCCCTTGTGGGATGTTGACATTCAGCTGTGAACTTCACACCTCCATTCTGTGCTCACGATGCAGCAGAGCACAGTCCTGATCCTGAAGCACAGCAAGCTCCAGGGCTGCACTGTGCAGCTCAGCACTGCTCTGGAATCTTTCCTGTTCCATAGGAAGGAAATATCTGTGCTGGTTTTAAACACTTACTGAGGCCACAGTATTTTAAAAGACACCACATCCCTTATAGGAAACAGAACAGTGGGCTGGGGTAGGGCCACTCAGTGTTTTACTCTTCAACTCAAGTCTCAGTTGAGGTTGTAGATAACAGGAAAAAAAAATCCTTTCCTGCCAGTAAAATATTTCACAACTTTTTATATGGTTTTATCCTTCTTTTAGACAACAAACACCAAGAACTGCCAGAGAAAGAGTGTTTACATGACCAACAAAGTGATCTGGACTTCCTGGACCAACTGAGAAATTCTGTGCTTCTGTCTTACACTCCAAAAGACAAAATGCTATGGCAAGAAGTATACACAAAGCAATTCATGAGCCCCAATGTAAATCTTGCTTCATCAGATAGCTTGGCTCTACAGCTGAAGTAATTATTTTTTTTGAGTGTTGTGGATAGAAGGATGTGTTTCATATGTATAAATTGCCTCCTGCCTTGTAAAGCTATCATGAAAATGAGATCTTGCTCCAACTCAAGCAAGCCCAGAGATAAAGGAGACAATAACAACAACAAAGGATATCAGCCCTTCCACCCCCTGTACAAACAGCCTGAACAGCCTCCTGCATTTCAAGGGTTCTTGTCACTGATGATCTTTGGGATCTTGTAGCTGAACTCTACACTTCAGCAATGAGGACATCCAGTGGCAATCACCAGTTAACTTATGTGATGTGCTTTCTGCAAGGCTGAATTTGGTATCTGACACTATTTTTGTGCTGCTTACATCTGCATGGGATGAATAATATCCCTTTTCTTGTTTGGTGACTATTTTTCTTGAGCTAAATTGCCTATTGACTCTAGCCTGAAGCTAAACAAAAAGGGCAAATAATACAGCAGAAGCCATTAAATAATGTATTTTTTTTTGCCTATCATTAACATGAATACCATGTGCAATTTCAATCCCCACAGAAAAACCATAGCAATCTCTGACACTGGTGTAGAGCAATTGCTGATGAAGACTGACTGCTCCAGCAGCACTTTTTCTTTATAAAATATTTCATGCATTAAAACACCTGGAGAAAGCCCAATTATTTTCTGTAACAGACACACAGCAGTTCCAGTGCTGGCTGATAAAGGAGGGAGCTAAGGCAGAGAGCTGAGGCTGCCTGCTGGGGTGAGAAGGCAGGAGACCTTCCCAGGTCCCATCCAGCCAGCCCCTCCTGTGCTGCCACAGTGCAGGGTGAGGCTGGGAGGATGCATGCCCACCTTTCATCATCCTCCTCTCTCCAGGCCCCTCTGAGCAAAGCCCTGCTGGGCACTGCTGCCAGGGCTGCTTGTAGCAGAGGGGAGGCACAGGTCTGCTGTCTCAGGCAGGAGCATCCATCCCTCTGCACCCACCTGGCTAGTGGAGAGCTGAGAGTTTAGTGGCTCTGGAGCGGCCACTACTTGAAACAGTGCCCACAAGGAGGTTCTGGGAAAAGTTCCTGCTTCTCTAACCTAAACAGAGGCAAGACCTCGATGGGAACAAAGGACAGAGCTGCACCGCTGAGGGGAGGCAAGAACTGCAAACAATTAGCGTGTTGATGTCAGCTTAAAGAGGGTCACCCAGAGATCAGCTTTCCCTGCATCTGTTCTTTAATTAAAGAGAGGAAGGTGGCAGTGGCCACTGCCCATCACCATGGTAACCCTGAAATGCCACGCAGCTGGAGCTGCTGCCCGCTCTCCGGGGTGGGACCAGCCTGCAGCAGGAGCAGGGGAGGGTGAGGAGGGTGAGGGAGGGCCCTTGGCAGCTGCCCCACACCTGGGAGCCCTCCCCAGCTGGGGCAGAGCCCTGGGGCTGCTGGGATGGGGCACACTGCACACCCTGCCTGGCTGGAGCTCAGCCAGTGCTGCACCAGCTACAGGCTCTTGGTGCTTCTCTGGCTGTACTTTAGGGATATAACACATGAATACAGCTATAACATACATGAACACACCTTTTCTGGCTGTGCATAAGGTGTATAACA
>JANIJU010003063.1:70918767-70929031 GCA_025504685.1 Leucosticte australis | reverse complement strand
TACACAGATTTAATGAAAACTCTGGTTTTACACAGATTTAATGAAAAAGTGGCTGAAATAAGACACACAGCTTACTAGATGAAAAAAAAAAAAACGTTAAACAACTATTTCAAGGCTTGTTTTAGACTCCTTGCCCTGTAATACATATGTGGCAGCTGGAAGGTAGGAAAAATACAAACACTCAGGATGAAGAATCTGAAGGACTTTCCTGTCTAACTGACAGTCTGAAACTTTCAGTGACAATTACCAATTTAGGGACGAGTTTCAGTCAATTACCCCTTCAATGAATGCAGAGAAAGCATCCAAGAAAACCAGCACCTAAGGCAGGGAAAACTGCTTCATGTACATATCTGTATTCAGGAAAAACAAGTTTAAATTATTAGCTTAGCTTAAGCACCAGGAAGAGATTTCCTGGACCAATGAGAGATATGACACTTGTGACAAAAGTGACATTTCAGTACCACACCAGAAGGCCTCCTCATTTCTGCCACCTTACAGCACCATAATCATGAGACCAGGAATGTATTCTGTCTGTGCAGGGAAGAACTCAGGCTCCCTGGAAGCTGAGGCAAAGAGAAGGATCATCCTCAGCAAGCCCTGGAGTGTTGTCACCAACCCCAAACACATCACTGGAAACATTCATGCAGCCCAAGCCCTCTACTCTTTGACAGGAGCCTTAAGCCTTGGCACGGGCATGCAGGTGTGCATATGTGGTGTCACCCACATTAAACTGCAAGTTTCATACTCCAGCATTGCCCTTTCCACTAGGATTTCAGAATATTTTTCTAGAAGCAAGTCTCCATATGCAGAAGACTGCAGGCACACCTACACTGCTCCCAGCACGGAGAGAACAAATTCAGGGCTTGCAGGAAAATGCCACTTCAGCACAGCGACTGGAGAGGGGCCTTGGCAAGGGGCTGTTCTCCAGGTCTGTGCTTTGGTCTCAGTTTATACACAGACCTTAAACCAGTAGTCACTGGCAAAAGGCTGCATTTCACAACAGGAAGGAATTTCCAATTGCTCTCATCTTTCATCTCTATCATTCAATACCAGGACCTCTCTTCTCAGCTGAACAAATGTGAGGTCTTTTGCAAATATATATAGCACATATAAAAGCACTGAAATAAAACTCAGCTAGTGTGAGGAAGAAGAAATAAAAATCATCATTGTTAAAATAAAGCATCCATTGGGCTGATGCCAAGGCATGGAAGATGGGACGCTGATTTTGTGACTCTCACTCAGAAGAAATGCTGGTTTTAAACAACATGATATTGAATCTGTCTGTCTCATAGGGCTGGAAGGCTGTCTGCTCTGATGGGATTTGAGTCTGAGATTTTCAAGGAGATTTTCATTCATTTAATAAATAAACTTATTTATGAATCCCAAACAGCATTTTCACTGGATGGTTTTGCTTTTTTTTCTTACGTTGCTGTTTGCATTTCAAATAATGAGATAAAGAGCAACTCTAGAAATAAAACCATTGTTAAAACTTTCATTTTTTGAGCACTCACAAGCCTGAACTGCATGTGAAGTTCCTCCCCCAGATGCCTGACTTCACGTGACAGCAAGAGAGGGAGAAAACACTCAGCCCTCATCTCCCCTTCACCCAGCAGCCCCTGACAAGGGCTCTAAAGAGCAGGAGCACCAACCTCACTCCAGCCAGCACCCAGAGAGTGCAGGGCTCCCCACCTCCAGCTCCCCCCCTCAGCAGAGCTCTGCACATCCTCCTGACAGGTACACCTGGAGAGAGCACAGCTTCCATTGGAACTCCCTTTAAGAGCCTGACCCAGATCCCTCCCCAGCTGGAGAAGCTCTGCCTGCCTCTGCCACTGGCACTGTCCCAGACAGTCAAACCTGCTGGTTTGCCATCTCTGAAATGGTACAATGCTATCCTTCTCTGTCACTGCTCATCCTAAAGAAATGCAAAGCATTTCCAGGATGGTGTGCAAGTTATCATGGCACAAAGACGAGGAGAGGATGCTGCTCTTTACCAGGGAGCTGCAGGAACAGGTAACATTTTATTGCAGGCAGAGCAATTAAGGGAGACAGATGACAGTCTGGAAATTAAGATACCATGCTAAAATTGATTTGTGGCAGTACAAAAGCTGTAAAGATCACAAATAGGATTACAAAAAGAATCTGCTGTTCAGTTGTATACATCTTATATTAATACTTAGATTACATAACAATAACCCTCTAATTTGCTTAATGGAATATGCCAATAGCTGCAGAAAAACTTTTTTTCAGTATTCTTTGTAGAGTTATGGAAATCTATAATAATATCTTATTCCCTTATTACAAAAGACTGTTTAATATATGATTTATTATTTTTTTTTTATTCCACAGAGGAGTCTTATCTTTGCTCTCAGAAAACACAGCCAGCAAACCATGAGCATTGGGCATTATGCAGTGTCAGCTCACCTGAGAGCTTCTCAGGAGGAAAACCTCAGGGCTATTTTGGTGCCATCATTTGGCCAAAATCTGGGCAGTATTTCAGGGCGTGGAACCCCCAGCTCCTCCTCAGGATATCTCCTGGTTTGTGGCAGCAGGTGGCTGGACAAGACAACAGCAACACCTCGATGGAGTTGCACACAAATATCACTTACAGTCTCCTCCTGCATGCACAGAATGGAAGTGAATACCAGGACCACAGGCTGGCTGAACAGCAATGTCTCTTACAGACAGAGCTGTTTCACTCGAGTTTCTGAACTTCCACGGGGGAGGGCAGTGCACCTGAGAGGGACACAGCAATTAGCAAGGGGAGATAACGACCCAGCCTGCACGTGAGGCTGGCATGGGAGGAAAACTCTGGGTGTGAGAGGCGAGCAGGCACACCGAGGCACACCAGCCCCTGTATCAATAAGGGGCTTGAAATCAGATTAATTTCTGCACAATTAACGAGGCTGTTGAAAGATCTGCTCTACAGCTGCCGCCGCTGCCAGGAGATGATGACAACTGAGGAAATGAAAATCAAAGGAGGAAACAATTACAACAATACTCGCTGAAACTATTTAGAGTTCTCTTAATAAGTCAGCGAAACAAGTAATTGAAAGAATGTATTTTATTGCTGATTAAGATAATAGTTAATTTAGGTCTTGTTTTTAAAAAGAGCTCAAATTAACAAATCAGGTCTTTCATCTGAGTGCAAGTGAGAGCTCAGTGCATTCTCCTCATATCACACAGTCTGGAGATTCAGAGGGCGTGCTCTGGGAGAGAACAAAGATGGGAAGGAGGTAGGAGGCATTTAGGGAGAGGGGCCAGCTGGAAGGAGTAAATACTAATATATAATATATAATATATAATATAATATAATATAACATAATATATAATGATATATAATATACTCTATATTCTAAATTATATATTATATATTACTTATTATATCATTATATAATGATATAATGATATAACATATATAATATATAATATATAGCATATAGCATATATTAAATATATATAATGTGTATTGTATAATTTTTATTGTATACTATATATTATACATTATATATATAATTGACTTTTGCTCATTCAAATCTAGCAGCACAACAATAACTACACCTTGCTTTTCTCCACATTAAGGTAAATTAGCATTCTCCCACTCTCCAGCCACCACACAAGTGGTAATGCTAAACCTTAGCCTGACATCTGAACTTGTGGAACTTTAAAATAAAATGTTTTACAGGCAGAAACATTGCTAGCTTCTTCTTTAAACAGCAACAACAAAATCCATAAATCTTTTTTTCTTCTGTAAGTTCATAGAGCCATTATGTCACATCTCTAGATATCATGTCTGAGAGATAAGGAAAAACAAAAGAGGTAGAAAAATACGTTTGCTGTGACTGTTATTTCTTTGAAACTAAGTGGAGTAGCTCAGTTAGCAGCCAGATTGCAAGAACAATGGGAGCCACTGCAAGTTTTGTTCCTAAATTTCAAATTCTACACCAGTATCTTTCTCTTTTTTTTCCCTGAAGGATGAAATAAAATAAAAGCTGCAATGTGAAGAGGACTTTCAGGTTTGATAAAGAAAGGTAGGATTAATAAAAAAAGATGAGGATGGGCTTTTAAACACTATGTTATAACCTGATAGTGTTCTGAAAAACTCAGACATATAAAAGTTAATCATAAAAACACTGGCAAAGTTGCCTTTGAAGGGGAAGGCAGCAAAAAATTACAGAACATCAGAGCTCGGAGGGAAAGGTAGAAAACATTGGAAAAGGGTTAAAATGACAAAGATTAAGAAGGTGCATGACAGCCACTCTCAAAGCCCTGATCTGTGCTAACAAAACCATATCCTCTGCTTTTGATGAGACACTCACAAATGATTTAGCAAGAGGTGCTTTTGAATTATACCAGTGCTTTTTTGGCAATAAAATGTCTTTTTTTTGAGTTTCCATTTGTATCTGCCCTAAGCTGAAAACATCTTTGCTAGAAAATAATAACCAGGTTGAGAGTATTTTTTTTAAAGAAACATTTCTCTAAAAGAGAACTTATTGCAAATTTTAGTAAAAATTGATTAAAATAAAATTAAGAATTCAGGAAATACTAAATCTAAGCAATCAAATATAATGCAAAAGAGGCTCCAGCCCTTTAAATCAAGACAGCAAGGCTTGGATTTCAAGGAGCTATGAAGCTTATGAAGGCAAAAGTTCTACATTTACCTTCTGCTAAAACTAGGTGACTTCCCTGCTTTTTTTCCTTTTGTGTGTGTATGTTTTAAAGTAGCTGCTTTAGAATATAAAAATACCTATTTTAAGCTGTGTTCAATTAAAATTCAGAGTGTCTTTGACATTTAAGCTTAGTCAATTTACAGGTAATTGCTCTAAGGTCTGTCCTCCAGGGCCAGCTGGGCTATTCCAAAGCCTGAGCTCCCACTGGGACATTGCATGAGCCACAAAATCACTTTGCACCCTACAAAAGTGTAAAACTTACCCTTCTCAGGGAGAAAAAATGGATGGCTTTGCTGTTATTGTCAGAAAAACCCCAAACCATCCAGCTTCTGCATGGTGGGAAAGAAGAGAAGCGTGGGGAATGCTGTGGGATCAAGGGAAGCCCATGGCAGCCCCACTTTAGCCCCAACTCCCACCCAGTGCAGGATTCCAGGGACAGCCCCTTGTTCTGCCCATATTTTACATCAGCACCCCCAAATCCCTCATCCAAAGCTCTGTGGCACGGCCAGCAAAGCTCCCATTGCTCCATGCCAGCCTTAGTTTGGCACCAAACTGTCACTTGGTGGTTACTGTCTTCAAGAAATGCCTTTGGCCCTGAAGAAAATACACACCTGAGTAATATTCAGGTCCCACATCTGAAACCAAACCTTCACATACAGCAAAGTGTTTCAGATTTCCATCTGCCAGGTAGCCATGAGAGAGGCAGGGATGTGATGCTCTCATTCCTACACTCCAGCATCTACCTAGAGAAATGTCTTTTAAGTTATTAAAAATGTTGCTGCAGCCCACTCACTTTCTGGCATCCTGAATCCTTTTCCTCTCTTTCAAAGGACTGTTAGGTTTGAAATTCCAGTTCAAGTTGAAAACAACTCAAATCAAATGGATAGGGACTGGCTCAGACTGAAATCAGAGAAAAGAATTCATTGGAATTAACAGAGGATACAGGAAGTTCAGAATGAGTGAAAAAAATACAAAAGACAGACAAGCACACCCTAACCATAAACCTAAACCAGCAACTTTCAGGACATTCCCTATTTGGGTAATTTCTGGAAATGAAATCTTCCTCAGCACCTCTGAAGGTCAAAGCACCAGCAAGATACAAATGGCACATTGAAAGGCAAAACCACCTCACAGGAATCAACCTTTTTCATGGAAATGCTCATGACTGGAGGCTCTCTGCTCCTCAGCCACTCCTGGAGCAGCACCAGCCTGGGAGCTCCCTGTGCCCCAGACTGACACAGCCCCACAGTGTGCAAGGACCTGGAGGCTGAACACCCAGGTGTCCTGGCTTTGCATCACAGAAGGGATGTTTCAAGGGAAGTTGGTAACAGTTTAATCTAGGTCTGACAAAAAGAATTAAAAAAAAAAAATCTCAAATCTCAAAAAAAGCTCCAAAGTCAACAAGCTTTAATTAGGTGAAGCCATTTAACAGAGAGTAGATCTCTCTCAAATTAGCCAGCCTAAACCACTACAACAGGGGGCCCCAGCTGTGCCCAAAATGTCCTTTAGCTGGTGCAGGACACAGCTGGACCCTGAGCAGCAATACCTGTACACAGCTTTGCACCCCCAGAGCCCAGACTGGTTGGTGGCACAGTGCCTGCTCCATTTTCTCCAGCGTTCTGCCCTGGCTGACCCTAAGATGGGTCTTTATCCACTGCACAGAAAACCTGCACCGAGCAGCTTCCGAGGGCCCACAATGAGCTGCTTTTGATTCAGGCTTGCTAATTTTAAGCTGTTTTAGAGCACTTTGCACAGTTTGCTGCCATCAGCACGGCCCACCCTGCCACAGAGACAAGCGAGGTGCACCCACCGACCGAACAAAGAAATCTCAATAACTCCTGCCCATTACACTGCAAGAAATGCTGCCCCAGGAAAGGAGCTGTGAGCCATGGAATGGCTCATTGGCTGTACACCCAAGATGTTGGTATACACCAATGCTTTTGGTGGGTCAACACTATCAAGTAAAATAATTAGCAGCGAGATACTGGATCTTCCATCTCTCGGGGAGCAGTGCAGTTCTGCATGCTGCTCTCCCCAGAGAGGCTGCAGCCATCAGACACAAAGAAATTAGGAGTCAAAGGAAAACCAAAAAAAAAAAAAAGAAAAAAAAAGTGTTGAGGATTTCTTTCAAAAAATTTGTACGGCATAATTGTTTTATTAATTGTGAAACGAGAAGACATATTAAGCACCGTGTGGCCTGGGAGTGAGAAATTCAAGAGTATCTTCTGTGTTTAGGGAGATAAAGAGGAGATGACTACGGTGTGAAATCAGGAGGAATAAGAAACTGGCTTCCCCTTTTAAGAGCAGCATCAATTAAACCCAGGGGAGGCGGGTGCAGTTTACTAGTTAATTAGTCCAGGGATGTGGTCCTTTCATGTGTAATTCAGAACAGGAACACCTGGTGTGCGGCACTTCAAAGCACGGGGGAGGAAAAAAGCCAAACAATGCAGGATAGGTCACAAAAGAAAGCAACAGCACAAGAACAAAAACTGTTTATATCTGACCTTCACCCTGCTGTAAATAAAGCAAGACGGTAGGGCCCCCTCCTCCCCGCCCGGGGAGAACAAACAGCTCTGGGCACACAGGGGGACTCACAGAGAAAGGGAAGGAGAGGGGGAAGAGACAGACATGGTGGTAACTAATTGTTTTACAACCTAATTAAAAGGAAAACAGACAGCACGATATAGATAGGGATATAATGATTTTAATCACGTTCTGATATGCAGAACCAGAAAAGACGGGGAAGGGAAACGCGATCCTCCAGCGGTGGGAGGCTGCAGGAAATGCCACCTGTGGGCAGGAAAACGTGGGCATGTTTGGGGCACCAAGCTGGGCCTGGACCCCAGCGTTTGTCACTGCATAAGGATCTGGGTCAAGCCAGAAAGCTACAGGCTAGGAAGGAGTCGGGATGTGCAGACCTGCCCCTCCAAAGCCAGGCTGAATTCTAGCACGCCCCAAAGTTTCCCCATCCCTCCCCATCCCTGCTCTTGCACAGAGAGCTCTCCAGCAGCAAGCCTGAATCACGCTGGAACTGGAAGCAGATGCAGCGTGCTAAAACTTTTACAGTGCTTTATCTCATCAAACACAATGGTACTCATTAAACCCAAGTAGGTGTTATTTCTGTCTTGCAGAAGGAAAACCAATAGGGAGATTAATTTAGCAGCCAGAAGTGACAGAGCAATCAGCAGCAATGATCAGCCATTGGCTTCCCAACTTCCTCAGTGACTTTGCTGCTCAGTCAGCAAAGCCCACCAGAAGATGGCCAGGTCTGGTAAGATGAACAATATTTTATTGGATGTGGTTAGCACAGGAGAATCTCTGAGGAGGATTACTCAAGAAGAGCACAAGCACGTGTATGGTGATGCAAGAATCTCAGATGAGTCTGGCAACTTCAAAAAATAACTTAAAAAATTTAAAATCCCAATTTCTGAACACAGATTTGAACCAGATTCCTTTATTTTATTGGTGCTGATTTCATTCACTCATCTCTAAGCTTGATCTATCACAGTAAAGAAAGATGCTGCTATTTTCAAACACTGGACTGCAATTTAAGAAACATGATTTAGTCTTTAATCTGCTGCTATCTTTCTTAGAATCCTACAGCAATTAAGCTGAGTCTCATTTTGCCATCTGTAAAAGAGAAGTGGTGTGAAGAAGCTGGGTTTGTGGAAAATGCCCCACAGAAGGGAGGCATTATTACAGATAAAGCTTACTTATGCTTAAATAGCAATTTTCATGTTTCATGAACCAGTTATGGAAACCCCATGTCTTGGCCTAAACCACCGTCTGTTCCCCAAATAATTTTTAAAAATTACCAAAAAATGGCATAGTCAGGACTTTTTGCAAAACTCCAACTTATGATACAGAATTCAGGCCAGCACAACAAATAATACTTGATAACTTTCTGGACACAGCACACAGAGCAGCACCACGTTAACATCAGCAACAGCACAGACACCCTGTGTGAGTGATAGTTTGGGAAACTATGGGAATAAAACCAAAATAATCCCTCTTCTTCTCCTTAAGAAATAACACAGAATAGGTTTTTATCTTTTTCATAAGTAGAAGATGGGTATATTGAGCAGCATGCATGAAAACACATTTCAGAATGAGCTTGGTGATAGCTGGGAATAAAAAAATAAATTATATCTATTTGGTGACTTGTCTTTGCTTACTTCTCTATCAGTTATACTCAGGCTGGAGATCAGAAATGTGGGAGTATTTTCTAGAATGAGATTTCCAAAAGAGCCTGAAGAACTCCCAAAGTACTCCTCTTCACCTATGCTCAGATGGGAAGGGCAAGCCCCCTTATTAAAAAAAAAAAAAAAGTTATTTAATGAGCAGTGACCTCTCCAGAAGCTGCATTTGTCTTACTAAAATGTGGCCATCATTCAAGGTGCCCTATAACAGGAGTTCAGTGCTGAAATATGTTCCAGGGTATTTTGGGGTTGGGATTTTTCTTTTGTTTTGGTTTGTTTTGGGAAGGGAGGGGGACTGCAACAAAACATCCAGCACAAATCTCATGAGAATAATGGAAATAAGGTGACATAAATATTCAGTCAACAAGCTTTGATTAGGTGAAGCCATTTAACAAAGAGCAGATATCTCCAAAAGACTTCCATGCCTGGCTCCTGTGCTCTGCCCAACCAAAACCAGCCCAACGTGGATTTTCTTGTATCTCTCACCAGTTCATCCCAAAATCACTCCCACCCTGGAGCACCTGGGACAGGGCTCACATCACCCCTGCATGACAGCAGTGGCATGGCACAGCAAAGCTCTGTGGGCTCCCAAGATCTCCCAGCAAAGGGCTGGCTGCATCTCTGCACCCCAGAGGGTAAAAGTAGGAGGAAAGCAGTTGGTCAGGTCCAAGTTTAATGTGGGCAAAAAAAAGAAATAAAAGTGGTTTTGCAGTCTCACAGCTCACAGATCCCCTTGGCTAATCTGTGTGAGCCAAGCAAAGTCACTGCTAAGTACATAAGGCTGTGGAGCAATATGTAATTCCAAAGAGGAGGAAGAGAGGAAGCAGTAATAAAAGAGAAGGGCAGTGAAAGCTGCAGGGAATAATCCCAGGTCACAGGACACTGCCAGGGCTCGAGTTCTCACCAGCCTGGGCCTCTCCAGGTAAGAATCAATCAGCTACAGAAATGTACACATATATCATTATATCCAGCTGTTCAGACAGAACTACAGCATTTATTTGGCTTTGGTTGGGTTTTATTTTTATGATTTTCTGCTTTCAATTTGCAATTACAAGACTGTTATTAAGTTATTGCTAAATAAGCCCAGGCTTTGCCTTAACATGAAATTTGTCTTCTGTGGTGGTTCAAAAGGAACTGGAAGAAAACTGACAAACCCTGGCACTCCTGTCTTCCTGAATGCAGAGGCTCAGTGGGGCACAAGACCATGCTCTCAGAAACAGAGCTTTGAGCAGTATTTCCTCAAAAGCAGCCAGGAGTGTCTAAAAGGGCCTAAGAGGGCCAGGAGGGGACCTCCAGCAAGGAGAGGTTTCTGCAGAGGGGGAATAAACTGCAGCCTTTCCTGGAAGGAAAGAAAAATGAAGACCTGAAGGCACACCCCAAGAGTTGCATGAGTTCTTG